>JBBBDQ010001237.1:272500-302500 GCA_037127315.1 Ascarosepion bandense
ACAGGCTGAGATAGATAGATAGATAGATAGATAGATATGATAGATAGATAGATAGATATGAACAGGCTGAGATAGATAGATAGATAGATAGATAGATATGAACAGGCTGAGATAGATAGATAGATAGATAGATAGATAGATAGATAGATACGAATAGGCTGAGATAGATAGATAGATAGATAGATAGATAGATAGATAGATAGATAGATAGATAGATAGATATGAACAGGCTGAGATAGATAGATAGATAGATAGATAGATAGATAGATAGATAGATAGATACGAACAGGCTGAGATAGATAGATAGATAGATAGATAGATAGATAGATAGATAGATATGAACAGGCTGATAGATAGATAGATAGATAGATAGATAGATAGATAGATAGATAGATAGATAGATACGAATAGGATAGATAGATAGATAGATAGATAGATAGATAGATAGATAGATAGATGATAGACAGGTGAAAGATAGATAGATAGATAGATAGATAGATAGATAGATAGATAGATAGATATGAACAGGCTGAGATAGATAGATAGATAGATAGATAGATAGATAGATAGATAGATATGAACAGGCTAGATAGATAGATAGATAGATAGATAGATAGATAGATAGATATGATATAGATAGATAGATAGATAGATAGATAGATAGATAGATAGATAGATAGATAGATAGATAGATAGATAAGAATATACTGAGAAAGAAAGAAAGAAAGAAACGTTTAAATATGTTTCTGTGAACTAAAGACCGGACTTTTTCTTGATAATTCGTACATAAAAGCATCATCCAAACAGAAAAGAAGATTAAAAATAATGGCGTCATTACTAATAAAAAGAGAAATCCTACACTTAATAACATCAATTAGGAACATGGTAACAATGCGTTTATCGTGTTCGGAATTTAACATTCACAAGACTCTATATGCATAAACTTTACACATATTTATTTATAATTAAAACAAAATTAATTCTTGATAATGGCTAAAAGTATAGCCGAAAGCGCACGAAAGTACAAAAGCTTTGGATAATTCTTACATAATAAAAAAATGATACGAACACATGAAAAATTGTATAAAAAATTTAATGATAATACCTTGTCAGTCATTTTTAATAAAACCTATATATATATGTATATATATATGTATATATATATGTATATAAACCATTTGGAGGTTTCTACCATGTGTTGTGGCTAGGTCAATTAAAAATTCGTTTACAATTGGAAAATATTCAAAAGTTCTACAATATATTTGTATTGAACACTTTTTAATACAAATGTGCACTGGTCAAATTTTATGATCAAAGACGACGTGAAGAATATATATATATATATATATATATATATATATATATATATATATATATAACGTTTACCTATATAATGACTACCTATATATAAATAGAACGTTTACCTATATAATGATCACCTATATATATATATATATATATATAATTTGTCTATCAATTACATCTTTTAGTGATTTGTAATTATTTAATATATATATATATATATATATATATATATAATTGATATTAAATATGTATATTAAATACATATATTTGATTTCCATACATTTTATTTACATATAAAATTCTGTTCATATTTTTGTAGCTATCGAATATTTTTCTTTTCCTATCTGTGTCGTTTTTCTAAGCGTAGTGTGGACGTTGAACAAGACCGACAATGTGGGACTTAAAGTAAGAATCGAACGCACTGTTCAGTTCAAAATCTAGCGAAAGAACTTTGCTACACATTAAACCACTTCCTTCCTTCCTTCCTTCCTTCCTTCCTTCCTTCCTTCCTTCCTTATTTCTCACAGAGATACCAAAGTCTGTTTATATATAGCTCTCTACCTGTCAATCACATCCTTCACTCGAAGTCTCTTCCCATCTAGGTATCTATTGATATGTCTATCACAGTTTATTCATATATTTCTTTATTTTTTCATTCTTTGATCTATCTATCTATCTATCTATCTATCTATCTATCTATCTAATAATGTTCATTATCTATCTATCTATCTATCTATCTATCTATCTATCTATCTATGTAATAATGTTCATTATCTATCTATCTATCTATCTATCTATCTATCTATCTAATAATGTTCATTATCTATCTATCTATCTATCTATCTATCTATCTATCTAATAATGTTCATTATCTATCTATCTATCTATCTATCTATCTATCTATCTATCTCATACTGTTCATTATCTATCGATCTATCTATCTATCTATCTATCTATCTATCTATCTATCTATCTATCTGTCATACTATCTATCTATCTATCTATCTATCTATCTATCTATCTTCTATACTATTCATTATCTATCTATCTATCTATCTATCTATCTATCTATCTATGTAATAATGTTCATTATCTATCTATCTATCTATCTATCTATCTATCTATCTATCTATCTATCTATCTAATAATGTTTATTTTCTATCTATCTATCTATCTATCTATCTATCTATCTATCTATCTATCTATCTATTTTTTAATATATCTTTACCGGCTTGTACTTGTATGGTTTCCTATTGTTTCTCATCTATTATCTATAAATAATATACATCTTGCGATGGGTAAATTGCCGCCGTTTTAGATTTTCAATTTCGCGAATACGCTTTCTTTGTTTTATATTTTGTCGGCTGCACTGAAAAGTCGAGTGAATTAAACGCCGCCCGTAAAAATATGAGCACAATGACGCAATTCACTTTGCCAAAAATTTGTAAATGACATGCTGTACTTCTTGGCATTCGCGACGGGAACTTCAGTACGCACATTTCAGGGTGTTTGGGTGTCGGTCTGAGGACAGCGCAGAAGATTCGGAAAGAATTAGATTAGTCTAATAGCGACTATAAAGGTGTTCAGGACGATCAATAGTGATGGCGAAATTAACATATATATATATATATATATATATATATATATGATATATATATATATAGTCTTAGATATTATATACATAGTCATTTATATATATATATGATATATATATAATCATATATATATAATATATTTATAATCATGTATATATATATATATATATATGATATATATAGTCACATATATATAATATACATAGTCATTTATATATATATATGATATATATATAGTCATATATATATATATAATATATTTATGGTCATATATATATATATATATAGATATATATATGATATATATATAATTATATATATATATATATATAATATATTTATAGTCATATATATATATATATATATATATATATATATATATATATATATATTCGTGTAAAATCCTTTGTACAATAAAGACGGAAGCTATTGATGGTTCGCCTGAAATAGGCCTACACTTCCGATTCACCATGAAATAACGTGTCTGCCTTAATTTTTCTTATATTTGCTCTATATGTATTTATATACATATATATTTAGAGCTCTCTTAAAGAGTTATCCTGCCATTGTATGTGCAGGATACTCCTTTGGATTCTTCTATATTTAAACAGCATGCTGATATATATATATATATATATATACATATATAGTCATCCTCAGACAGATCTGTCTCGCTTTATCACAGCTCATCAGTAATGTTAGGCATCCGATTGATTTTTACCCAGGTTTGAAACCCGACCGAACTGGAGTCAATCGGCGATTCTACCTTTAAGCGCTCGGTAGATGGGGGCAGACTTTTAGCGTATGATATATCATGTTTACACACGCCAATAGCTGAGAGTATTCTAATTCATATATATATATAAATATATATATGGTGCATTTTAAAACATTTATAACTTAATTTGTATTTGTGATATAAATAATTTTTAAAAAGGAATAGAAAGAAGTAAATCTAAATTTTTTAATGTTTAATTGAAATTTTAATTAAGTTTCCACATGTCCTCCATCATTAGCAATAAAATGGTAATACGATTTTTTCAGTTCACAGAAAATATTTGCCAAGTGATTTACAGCAATGCCTGAAATCATATTAGTTATTTTAGCTTTCAAATTTTCTAATGAACTATGTTTGGTTGCATACACAATTGTTTTCACATGTCCCCATAAAATAAATCTAATGAAAGCAAATATAGCGAACGTGGGGGCCATTAAAATGGTCCACCCCTTCTGATCCATCTGTTACGAAATTCCTGACTTAGAAACTATGTAACAAGCATAGTACAGTGACAGCGAAGAGCTTCGTCTTGTTGAAACATTAAACTTTATAACATTTTATACAGATTTTTTCTATCACAAATACAAATAAAATTATAAAGTGCACATGAACTCTATGGACACCCTGTGTGTGTGTGTGTGTGTATATATATATATATATATATATATATATATATATATATATATATATATATATATATATATATATATATATAGGGCGTGTATAATAATAATATAGACGATAAAATGTTTGCGTCCTTCTATCGCCCGTAGCTCAGAGGTAGAATCGGCGACTGACGCTAATTCAGTCGGGTTTCAATCCTTGGTAAAAAGCAATCGGCTGTCTAACCGTACTGATGAGCTGTGATACAACGAAACAGATCTGTCTGCAAATGACTATATATATATATATTTTAACGAAACTTGGTTATGAACAACCGACAATTTGAAGTGATTTGTTTGAACATTATTTTTTATCGATATTCGTATTTAAGTAGATATTCTGTTTTAAATTAAACAGTATTATATATTTATATCTACCGGCATGATTATTTATATTTATTTACGATAATTTATTATGACGAAAATGGGTGCCATAATTATAAAAATTACAAGAAGCTCCATCTTGTTGAAACATTAAATTTTATAACATTTTTTACAGATTATTTCAATCACAAATACAAATAAGGTTTTTTTTTTTTTAATATGCACACCTACTTTACGGACACCCAGTATATATGAAATTCACGTGAGTAGAGAGTAAAGTGTTGTAAATATACCGAATTTCTAGATAATTATATTGTCATATCAATGCGGTATATTTCACCAGTGTCAAGTACAAAACGTGACCTCTTGCAACGAATCTCATACCGCAGAAAAGACACTTCCTTTCCACATTATGCATGCGTCCATATTTAAATGCATTTGCGTTTAAAATGGCTTCAATACTTTAGAACTTTCGCTAATCCGAAAAGATTTTTCGAGTTTTGGCACCTCGGGGGAAGAAGACTTGATTACGCGAAAACATGTCCTACATACACTCATGCAATTATATATATATATATATATATATATATATATATATATATATATATATACTAGCAGTATAGCCCGGTGTTGCTCGGGTGTAATGAAAGCTTTAAAACTAATCCATTGTCCTGGAGCTCAGACTCGTTGGACGTTGGCACGAAAGAATAAAAAGCAATAGTTGTTTCCAGTTAAAGCGAAACCATAGACTGAAAGAAAAATGAATGGATGTAAGTCAAATTTTCATTTCCTGGTATCGATATCAAATAAGTTTTTTGCGTCGTAAACTGAATTTTGAAGGTTAAATAAGTCCTCTGAGTAAATGATATCATGGCTGAGACTAAGAACTACAATTATGCCTACTTAGAACCAAACCCGAAGCAAAAACTAAAATAAAAGGGTTAAAAAATACATATATACAGGCAGATAAACAGAGACACTCACAAACATCTTGCCTTTTATATATATATATTATCGATTTTCTGCACTATTGTAAGAACTGCAACCTTGAAACTTCTGAATATCGTTTCTTATGTCTTTGTCTATGAGTGTATCAAATTTGTTTAAAATTGGATCAGTCTTTCAATAAGCCGATTTTTTCGATTATCGAGTTTCGATATTTATCGGGGATACCTCGATACAAAACCTAGCTAAGAACACTCGCAGACGCTTATAATACAACTGTGTAAATTTTCAAGAAAATCGGTTCAGACCTTTTGGAGTCTATAGGTAACTGATACACACACACAGACACACACACACACAGATAAATTTTCATATATAAATAAGTTAAGATATATATATATATATATATATATATATATATATTGTATCGAGATAATTTTCTAAACATATACTGTTAAATATAAGAGACAATGAATGTCTATTATGTTTAATCATGAGCCGTTCTAAACATTGTATTTTGCCTTTAATTTCAGGTGAAATAAAGACAAATATTCTCCAACATTTGGCGATTTTTTTATTTTATTTGGTTAGTTCTAAGCTTTCGGCTCACATGAGCCAACTTCAGAGAGGTTACAGGGTCATTAACATAAAAACATCCACCATCAAAGATGATTTTATCTTGTGTTGACATAAAACTTTGCTAAGCAACGATAACAGTTACCAAAGAGTAAACGCAGTTCGTTAATTTGTAATCCAGTTCTATGACGTCACACCGCGTGAGAGCTCGAAATGTGAACAGAACCATATATTTAAATGCAATGTAATGTGTTATGACCAGATTTAAACGTGATTTTATGAAGTGTGGGTTGTTTTGATTTAAGGTAGATAGCCTCCAGTATCTGAAGATTCATTTTACTGTGTGCATGAGTGAGTATTATTGTACTGTTGACTAAAATCTGTATGATATTACCTACATGGCTATGTTTTTCTAAGAAATGTTGTTTAATTGAACTCTGATCAGGAAGGTGACAGGTAAGTCTACGGGAGAACGTGGTTGTAGTAAAACCAATGTATGTAGTGAGTTTATTATAAGTATCAGAGATACAATCTCTGAACTGTCATGTAAAATATATATATATATATATATATATATATATATATATATAAGTGAAGAAATCTCAATGTGTTTCTATTTTGAGTGCAGCAGCATCTATTCTATTATGAACAGTGCTCAATATATTAAATATTATAGATTTTAATATAATCATATAGTTATGAATTGATTGTACATTGCCACACAGAAATTTCTATGTTTCGAGATAGATTCTCTTCATCAGGCAATGTTTGATGTTGGTTGTACAAATAATTTACATTTAAATACATAAAGCCTTCGGTTTGCCGTTTATGTTTGAGGAAAATATAAAATTTACATGAGTGTTTCTTTTAAATAATCAGAGCGAAGATTCAGAAACTGGCTCCAAAGAATACAGACTAACTCACTTTTTTCTCTTCTTTCCTCCTTTTTCCCCTTTCCTTACTTTTCTCCTTTTTTTCTTTTTCCTTCCTAACGGTCAAGATGTGAACCTGCTTTTAATCTAATTTTATCTTTTCCCTTTTTTTCCACTTTTATTATTTCTCGCTTAGCTTCATTGCCTTTGATGTGTTGTGCCCATTTAGATGGTGATAAACGTTATTTTTTGAAAGAAAATTTAAGAAAACTGACTTCTATTTATATTTGAAAAAACTTTTCGTACTAGGTGAACAGGGTAGGAAAGAGGAGAAAGCAAAAAGAGAAAACAAAAAAGGGCAAAAAAAAAGAGAAGTACATCTTCATATAAGTAAATGGTTGAACAATGGGTTTTTAATCTTCGTGTTCTTTCAATTTTTTGTAATATATACATATTTTGTATATATATATATATATATATATATATATATATATATATATCATAAATTATGTTTTAGAACATGTACATAATTTCTTCTATATATGTCCTCTTCCCTACAATGAAGAGGACATATATAGAAGAAATTGTGTACATGTTCTAAAACATAATTCATAATAAATATTCACTGCTCTATACATCATATATCGAGAACTGTTTTAAATTAATGTTTTGGACGGAAATTTTTTTTTCTTTTTTCTCTCCTCACTCTGATATATATATATATATATATATATATATATATATATATAAATTATATTATGATATATATATTTATAGTTTATATATATATATATATATATATATATAGTCATCCGCAGACAGATCTGTTTCGCTGTACCACAGCTCATCACTACTGTTAGACTCCGATTGTTTTTTAACCCAGGATTGAAACCTGACCGAATTGGCATCAGTCGGCGATTCTACCTCTGGGCTATGGGCGTTCGATAGAAGAAGGCAGACTTTTTCGCGCGTATATAATCATTATACGCTCTCAATAGCCAGAGTGCTCTAATTCATTTTACTGAATGAGTGATGCGTACATGCCAGAGTAGCTACTGTTTTTCAAAGTCTACCATTCTTCCAGAGTGCTAAATCAGGGTGTGAGAGCGTAAATATATATATATATATATATATATTACATGTAATAATATGTGTATGATTTCGACTTTAATATGTAAAGGGTTCGATGGGGAAATTGCCGCCTTTTCATATTACCAATTTCGCGGGTGCGGTTGTTTGTTTTTGTTTTTGTCAACTGCACAGTATAGTAGAGTCAGTTGGGCACCGTCTGTGAGGAAAAAACCCATGATGCAATTCACTTTACTAGAAGTTTGAAAACGACATCGTGTACCCTTTGGCATCCGCACCGGAAGCCTATACGAACATGTCAAAATGCTTCGGCATGAATCTGAGGACGACTACGAAGGGTTTAAAAGAGTTGGATGAGTCTAATGGTGAGCACGGTGTTTGGAGTGATTAGTGAGGGTGATGTTATGCCTCCATTCATCTACCCACAGGACGTCATACTCAACACAGAGGCCTACATCAAGAGCCTTAAAAGAGTTAGTGTCGCCCTGGGTCTAGAGAGCGGCTCCTGGAAGAGCCGATATCTAAAAAACAGGAGGCTGCACCAAGCCACACAGGCAGGAGAATCCAGTCAAAGCTGTCAAACTGTTTCGGCGACTACATCATTATTTACATATGGCAATGGTGGGCATCGACCGAGCATCTCGCCATGTGTTTTAAAAAACTTTGGTTGAGGTTGATGGTCGGAAAAATAGAACACTGAAAACATTAAATAAAAAAATATTAAAATATATATATATATATATATATATATATATATATATATATATATATATGCATGTGTGTGTGTGTGTGTGTCTGTGTGTGTGTGTGCGCGCGCGCATCGCTCATTCAGTAATGAATTAAGAGCACTCTAGCCACTGGCGTATGATACATATGCTAAAAGTCTACTTCCTTCTACCGAGCGCCGATAGCCCAGAGGTAGAATCCACAACAGACGCCATTTCAGTCAGGTTTTAATCCTGTGTTAAAAAGCAATCGGATGTCTAACCGTACTGATGAGCTGTGATTCAGCGAAACAGATCTGTCTGAGGATGAAACAGATCTGTTTTGCTGTATCACAGCTCATCAGTACGTTAGACATCCGATTGCTTTTTAACCCAGGACTGAAACTCAACCGAATTGGCGTCAGTCGGCGATTCTACCTCTGAGCTATGGGCGCTCGCTAGAAGAAGGCAGATTTTCTAGCGTATACATTATCATTATACACGTCCAATAGCCAGAGTGCTCTAATTCATGACGGAATGAGCGATGCGAATATGCCAGAGTAGCTACTATTTTTCAAAGTCTACCATTCTTCCAAAGTACTCAATCAGGGTGTGAGAGCGTAAATAGTCATTGGCAGACAAATCTGTTTCGCTGTATCACAGCTCATCAGTACCGTTAGACTTCGTATATATATATATATATATATATATATACATTGGTTTAATGCGGGGAATTTTTCATTTTGAGAGCACCAATGAGTGAAGACATCGTAACGGTGCCCTCAGGAAACTTCAAAGTCGGCATAAACCTGCTAAGCAAATTCTTTGCACTCAAACTATCAACGCTCTATCTCCACCAAGATATCAAACACTTTGCCTGCTTACCAATACTGTCTTTTATCAATAAAACTACTGAAAAATCAACAATTCTGGTACCAAAATCCATCACAGCCCAGGACCGTATATATATATATATATATATATATATATATATAACCGTCTACGTATGTACATATCTATGTACTTGGGTTTTCTACTTTTTTATTTTTTGTTTATTTTTCCTTCTTTCTTTATTTTTTCACATCTATCTATCTATCTATCTATCTATCTATCTATCTATCTCATTTTGTTTCTATCCATCTTTCTATTTGGGCGCCTTTACATGGTGTAATTGTTAGCCAGCTTGTCTGGCTAGGGTCTATTACAACTGAGTTGTGAGTTCGATTCTCACTGAGTACCCCATATATTTGGCCTTAGAAAATCAAGTATCTATCTATCTCATTCTGTTTCTATTTAACTATTTATTTATCTTTCTCATTCTGTTTGTATCTATCTATCTATCTACGTTTCAAGTTTTACAATCTATATTTATTCATTTTTGCTTCTTTCTTTTTTTTCACATTTATCTAACTTCAACATCAGCAAAATTCTCCTTCTCTCTTTCTTATCTATCTATCTATCTATCTTGAATATTTATGGACACAGAAACACGCACGCGCGTGCACACACACACACACACACACACACACACACACACACACACACACACACTCGCACATATACAAATTAGACGTTGGAGTAAGGAAAATCTGCTCATTTAGAGGCATCTTGTGTAAATCACATATGGGCAAAAAGCAGGTCGAAATAAGTTCTATAGCATTGGGTGGCAGCCAGTTCTAAAAGAAGAAAAATGCCAAATCCAAAACCTCCAACTATGAATTATGGTGAGTAAGGTTACATCACTGAAAACATGGCCAATCAGTGTATATATATATATATATATATATATATATATATATATATATATATATAAGTATGTGTGTGTATGTGCGTTTATGTGTGTATGCCTGTATACGTGTTTGCGTACACGCGTGGGTATATATATATATATATATATATATATATATATATATATATATACACACACTACCGGCCATAATTATTAAGGCACCCGAGTGTTTATAAAAAATTATGTAATTCATGCTGTTTTAATATGCTTATTGCCAAGTGAATAATTGAAAATGAAAATAGAATGGTTCTTTTGTTAATACTGCACAATAACATGTAGATCAAATGAATTCATAAATAGTTTATAATTACCTATTGTGCAGTTTCATCAATGAACGAATGAAGAAAATTTAGGGCAATTCGGACGAGGTCATCTTTGCTTCCTTACCTTGTAAAATTTTGCAAAGTTACAATAACAAAAGAAACATTTTATTTTCATTTAGAATTATCAACTTGGCAATAAATACTAAAAATAATATAATATGAAATACGTCATTTCTTTAAAAAAAACTATGGTAGCCTAATAATTATAGCCGGTAGTATATATATATATATATATGGCAAATCTACAGGGTGTGATGGGTAAATTGTCGCTATTTGCCTTGTAACATTTTGCACAGTAATAATAACAAAAGAATCATTCTATTTTAATTTAGCATTATCCAGTTGGATAAATAAATACAAAAAATAATATGAAATACATTATCTATTTTAAAAAAACAAGACTGGCCTAATAATTACGGCCGGAATGCAACTGCAATTCGAACTCGGTACACCTATTTCTCATTCTGAGACGATATCCACTGCACCACAACGCTCATCCTACTCACTATCCTATGTATATATATATGTATGTATTCTTTGTCATTGTGTGTAATCGTGTATATATATATATATATATATATATATATATATATATATATATATATGCACATACATATGAGTGCATATATTAATGCAATTAATCATAAATAAATAGTCATTAATATTAATAGTTAATGTGATTAAATTTCATGATCTGGGAAAAAGAAATAAGAGAATATATAGAGTATGTGTCTTGATACGTTTATATACATATATATAGAGGTTTTGCAAATTGCCAGAAGGCACCACATGGTAGAAACCTAGGCCGAGTAATAACTCGTTTACAAATGGAGAATATTCAAAGGTTTTACAATATAATTGTATTTAACATTCTTTAATACAAATGTGCACTGGTCTAATCTTATTATGTCCAAAAAGTAAGTAATTAAACAAATCAATCAATCAATAGATAGATAGATAGATAGATAGATAGATAGATAGATAGATAATGAACAAACATAGATAGATAGATAGATAGATAGATAGATAGATAGAAACAAACAAAAAGTGATAGATAGATAGATAGATAGATAGATAGATAGATAGATAGATAGATAGATAATGAACAGACATAGATAGATAGATAGATAGATAGATAGATAGATAGATAGATAGATAGAAACAAACAAAAAGTGATAGATAGATAGATAGATAGATAGATAGATAGATAGATAGATAATGAACAGACATAGATAGATAGATAGATAGATAGATAGATAGATAGATAGATAGATAGATAGATAGATACTAACTATAAGATAGATAGATAGATAGATAGATAGATAGATAGAAACAAACAAAAAGTGATAGATAGATAGATAGATAGATAGATAGATAGATAGATAGATAGATATACATTTTTTCCATTGGACTTATATAAGTTTAGACTTTTTAATCTAATTGTTTTTTTTTATTTAATCCATTTCTACATACACACACACACATATGTATGTATATGTATTATGTTATTTATAAATGTCCATATTTTCTAAATAATTATAGCTTTTGTATATAAAACACTATTAATATTGAAACCAATCTGAGATTTACTACATAAAAAGTAAATATAGATATTAAAATCTCTAACAACATGCCAGACGATTTGCCATGTGCCCAATTGCACCATCCGCTAAAGAACAAAATATGTATTTATTACTATACTAGCAGTATAACCCGGCGTTGCTCGGGTTTAAATAAAAGCTTTAAAACTAATCCATAGTTCTGGAGCTCAGACTCTTTGGACGTTGGTACGAAAAACTAAAAAGCAGTCGTTGTTTCCAGTCAAAGCGAAACCGTAAATTGAAAGAAATGTGAATCGATGTAAGTCAAATTTTGATTTCCTGGTATCAATATCAAATAAGTTTTTTTCGTCGTAAACTGAATTTTGAAGGCTAAATAAATCCTTTGAATAAATCGTATCATGGCTGAGACTAAGAACTACAATTTTACCTACTTAGAGCCAAACCCGAAGGAAAAGCTAAAATAAAAGGGATGAAAAAAAAAGACATACAGGCAGATAATCAGACACACACACAAAAACATCTTACCTTTTATATATATATATATATATATATATATATATGTATATATATATATTATCGATTTTCTGCACTATTGTAAGAACTGCAACCTTGAAACTTCTGAATATCGTTTCTTATGTCATTGTCTATGACCAATAAAATTGGACCACCCAATAAAATTATGTCATTGTAAAATAACCAATAAAATTGGACCACCCATTCTATAACCCGATTGTTTCGATTATCGATTTTCGATATGTATCGTGGGTACCTCGACACAAAACCTACCTAAGAACACTCGCAGACGCTTATAGTACAACTGTGTAAATTTTCAAGAAAATCGGTTCAGTCGTTTCATACAGACACAGGCAAAATTCCATTTATAAATAAGTTTAGATCATATATATATACATATATATAAATATATATATATATATTAATTTAGAGAAAATGTTCAAAATTAAAAGGTGTGTGTGTGTGTGTGTGTGTGTGTGTGTGTGTGTGTTAACTTGAATATGAACTTGTACGAATACTGTTTCAATATTCGCTTACATACATATTTTTGAACGATCACGTGGCAGGGAGTTTTTGAACGCGTAATTTTTAAAATTACAAGAAATTATAACATTTTCATCCACGGTTGTATATGGACTTAATAGGTATATTTTAGTATATATATATATATATATATATATATATATATATATAACTCGTAGGTTTATTTACCTTTGTTCATGCATTTACTTTTATAAATTGTGGTCGATACAAATGTAGAGCGTTATATATATATATATAAATGAGTTCTAATAGATCTAAGGCTCGAGACATGTAACCATAGCTCTATTAGGTTTAATTTAAATACACACGGAAACCTACCAAATTTTCTTTCGTAACATACTTGTTGATAACACAAATATAACCGCATCATCAACTTGTAAAAATGCCTAAAAATAATGGAAGTATTATTAATGGAAAATACAAAAAACAACACTCAGTAATATCAAGTATAAATACAGACTCAGTTTTCTTACCGTGTTTGTCAAATTAACTCCAGAAACATTCATAAAATAATCTATATATTCAGTTAAAAAAAAACATTCTTGATAATGATTAAAATAGCCGAAGGCTCTTGGGTAATTTAAACATTATGACAAGTTTTATGTAATTTAGTAACTGAAAAGAAAAAATTATAAAATCAGATGAAAAATTATATAAAATGTTAACCACAGCAACTTGTCTGACATTTCTAACAAACCTTGCATAAAAGGATGCCTACTGCCTAAATATATATATATATATATATATATATATAAGTCATCCGCATACAAGCCTGTTTCGCAACTCATCAGTATAGTAGACGCATCCACTTGCTTTTTTTTTTTTTTAATCATATCACCCCGAGCAAGGCGGTAACGCCACTGATGTGCAGGGGGCTACGTAATAGTGAAAAGATTGGAAAAGATAAAGCCGGAAACCACATCCTAAACAGGGAACAAGGGATGATCCTCTTAACCTTTTCAATAGACATGGGTGGAGTGTGAACCGGGCGATAGATAGATCTATCTACTCCAATTGAAAAAAAAAACAAAGTGAGAAGATTGGAAAAGAGAAAGCCGGAAACCACATCCTAAACAGGGAACAAGGGATGAGCCTCTTAACCTGTTCAATAGACATGGGTGAAGTGTGAACCGGGCGATAGATAAATAAACAAATTTGAGTTGAAGACCATATTGACAAATGTTTCAACTATAATATCCATCTATATTAAAAGCATTATATATTCCTATATTAGTGTATACGGAAAAGTTAATGTTTGAACGGAAAAGATAGAGAAGTAGATATATGTTAGCCGAGATTGAAACTAGATTGATTTGGTGTCACTCGGAGTTGCTACACCCTCAACCATAGGCGCATTGGATGTATATATATATATATATATATATATGTGCGCTGTAGTGCAGTAGATATCGGCTCGGAACGAAAAATCGGGGAACCGAGTTCGAATTCCAGTTTACTTCCCTTTACGCGTAAATACCCTCGGGAAAGGTATTAATCCATCTCTTCCCTCTAGTTATAGGTTAAATAATAGGACAGATTGGGTTCTATAGCCTTGGCTGGCAACCAGTCTACCGCAGAAAGTAATGGAAACCTACTACTACGGGAAAATCTTCTGCCAAATCAGTCATATCTCTTTCGAGATATGATCGTCCAAGCGTGTATCACGCCTGGCACTTAACTTAGTGATATATATATATAAATATATAGTATATCGAGGCGGCAAGTAATTTGCGTGCATCCATCCACACGCCTGATTGTGTGTTTCTTAGTGCGTGTTTATATTCACTCAGGGAATCGCACACATACCCGCATTGTCGTTTTTAATTGCTTATGTTTTTTTTTTTGTTATCTAAATTGGACAATTTTTTTTATTATATTAGATCTGTTAATTGTATTTTTGCCCTTGTTTCTGTGAGGCTTCTTTTAATGTTTCCTTTTTTTTTCCTTTTTTTTTATTATTTTATTACTATTGTTACTGTTATAAATATATGATATGTATACATATACGTATGTATGTCAGTTCTTTCTGTATATGTGCATGAATATTTTTTGTGTTTTAATAAATGTAACTGTATGTTGGTTGTTATTGTTGTGGATTCTTGTTGAGAAACCACACAAAATAATAATTAACAAAAACAGATATGGAGATAGAGAATGTAAGTTATATTCAACAAAAATTTATAAACTGGAACAGTCAAATCAGCAATACTAGGAATACTATTACTAGAAACAATATATACAGTCTTGTAGTGAAGAAGTAATGAGTCTATATCCAAAACAACTCCACCTTAATATGCACCAACTTACTGACTAACTAAGCGGCTGTACAACTACTCAACTCTACAACTACTTTACAACGGCATTTACCAACCTTCCCACGCAAGGTTAGATGTAACACAACGTCTATTTATTGTGGGTCTTCCCGGCCATATAGCCAGGCCAGAAAATGTCTGTCTATTTTTCCCCAGTTGTGATTCTACCCTTCGGCGGAACCACAACTGGATTAGTGCTCTCTGCTCGGAAGCAGAGAGCGCTCTCTACCCGAAGGCAGAGTGCTGACAGTGTCATAGCCATAACAGAGGCAAATGCCAGCTGGTTTTACAACTACTTTCCAACTACTCCTCGATATTTACCAACCTTCCCACGCAAGGCTAGATGTAACACAAGGTCTTTTTATTGTGGGTCTTCCCGGCCATATAGCCAGGCCAAAAATATCCGTCTATTTTTCCCCAGTCGTGATTCTACCCTTCGGCGGAACCACGACTGGATTAGAGCTCTCTGCTCGGAAGCAGAGAGCGCTCTCTACTCGAAGACAGAGAGTGATCGCTACCCGAAGGCAGAGTGCTGACAGTGTCATAGCCATAGTAACAGAGGCAAATGCCAGCTGGTTTTACAACTACTTTCCAACTACTCCTCTGTCGTTCTCTGTATAGGCAGGATTATATGTACACATCAGGCGAGTCCATTCTTATGTGCAAAAAGGTGTGATCCCCTACAGTTATATTGTGATAAGTGTAAGTGTTAGTTTTAATTGTGTAATTTGTTAGCGTTTTTTAGTCGGGGGGATTCTTTTCTAATCGGTTTTCGTTCTTCATTGATGGGTGCAAGGTGTTATGTTTTCGTGAATTCTGTTTGTGATAGAATTGCTTTTTCAGTATTTACATTATTCAGACTTTTGTCCTCATCTTTGTTGCCATTTGTACTACATTTCGGTCGTTGTACTCTCCTGCCTTCTTCAGGTACTAAGAATTTCAAATTGAACCCTTCATTACAATCACTGGGGTATATCATCCTCATTCCTTGCGTAACGCCTCGATTGGAAGTCATGAGTTATCTCCCTCTAACCCTGTAAGTTACTTGTTCACCACTGCTGCAGCCAGGTATTGAACGCACACTGTTTGTGTCAAGTCACAGGAACTAACCAACGTCTATATTCACTGGCCGAAACGTCGTAAAAATGGCATCAAAAAATGAGGACAATAGTCCGAATAATGTACATACTGTAAATATTATTTCATCTCAGAAATATAGACAAATAAATGATCTGTTATTAAATGTTGTACAAATGGCAACAAAAATGAGAACAACAGTCCGAATAATGTAAATACTGTAAATACTAATCATTTCAGAAATATAGACAAATAGAATTATCTATTATTAAGCGTCGTACAAGTGGCAACAAAGATGAGGATAATAGTCCGAATAATGTAAATACTGTAAATACTACCTCATCTCAGAAATATAGACAAACAGAATGATCTATTGTTAACTGTCGTACCAATGGCAACAAAGATGATGACAATAGTCCGAATAATGTAAATACTGTAAATACTACCTCATCTCAGAACTATAGACAAATAGAATGATCTATTATTAAACGTCGTACCAATGGCAACAAAGATGAGAACAATAGTCCGAATAATGTAAATACTGTAAATACTACCTCATCTCAGAACTATAGACAAATAGAATGATCTATTATTAAACGTCGTACCAATGGCAACAAAGATGAGGACAATAGTCCGAATAATGTAAATAGTGTAAATACTACCTCATCTTAGAAATATTGGCAAATACTAAAAGATCGTGTATTTTTGTGTTTTAATGAGTGTAACTCTATGTTGGTTGTTATCTTGTTATAAGTGTATGTGTTAGTTTTAATTGTGTGATTTGTTAGCGTTTTAAATGGGGGATACTTTTCTAATCGGTTTTAGTTTTGCATTGATGGAGGCAAGGTGTTAGGTGCGGTGAATTCTGCTTATGATACAATTGCATTTATTTTTAATAATATTTAAGTCGCAAAGTGTATGCATCTCCTCTTTTTATCATATTTCTTGTTTCGTAGTTTTCTTTGGTTTTTAATCGTGATTATTACTAAATTTTCCTCCAAATGAAGTTAGTAATTTCTGCTGTTGCTATTGTGCGGTACTGCTCTTTTTATGATTCCCCTTTTAATCTTTGAGGTGATATTATCTTCTATTTGACTCCATATAGATTTTGATGACGTTGTGTTTTTTATATATTCTGTTTTGAATGACGTTTTGTGGTTGTTAAACCCTTCTTTAAAGGTTGTTTCTGTGGCTCCTATGATATTTTTTTCTAATTTGTTACGGTAGCTTTATAAATTATATTGTTGGCTAGACATTTGCTGCTAAGTGGACTGTTGCTTTTGCTTCGACATTTGCATTTATTAGTGCTATGTTGTTGTTTTATGTTGCTGTGTTTGTTATTGGTTTTGTTCGGGTTTTTTTTAATTATCTTTGGTTATTATTTTCTCCGTATTATCCATGTAGCTGAAATTGATCTTGACTGTATTTGTTGATGATTTTGTATATGTTTAGAGAAATGTTTTTCAATTATTTTAATGAATGTTTTTCCTATTTTTGTTTTGGAGGTGTGTTGAACGAGATCATTTCTTTTTCTGTTGTTTTCGTTGGAGTATTTTAGTGTGCCTGATTAACAGCTATTTTTTTTAATGATGATTTGAATATTTGTTTGTTTACGTTGAATATATATATGTTGCTGGCATTACTGGGTATTGTTTTGTTTATGGCTATAGTTATGTATTTGAATATATTAGGGGAGTGCTTGGATTTTTAAATATATATATTGAAAAAGATCCAAACATTCCGCTAATATATTCAAATACATAAATATGCATAAACTAAGCTTGTTTGCATTACTGTGTAGTTTGTATGTGATTCTGTTTAACTTGGATGTTATATCTCGGGCATTTACGACATTAGATCATGTTTTAAATCTATTGTATGATGAGGGTTTCTATAATTTTTAATTTTTATTTTTGTGTAGTTTTACCGTCATAGTTTCTTACGATTTTTAAGCCTTCATTCCTGTATAAACCTATGTCTTTTTTGATAACCCTAGTACAGTAACATTCAATTAAAGTTACACCACTACTAACCATGGGTAAATCATACCCGATTTTGAAAATATCCAAAAAATATTAAATATAAATCTTTATTTGAAATATTTTACATGCAAGCATTTCAAATTTTATAATCTGAGTTAAGTTTATTATGAACTGAAAACATATTATTTAAGTATGAAAATCAGGTACTGAATATTGTAATTAAAAATAGGAAAAATTGCGCTAAGTACGATAGATACTATATCCCCATGGTTAGTATTCTAGAATTAATGATATTTGAGAATTTGTTGATGATATATATGTGCTTAAAAATCCACAAATCTCCATCGCAACTGCCCATTGTCACGTCAAAGTTGTGATCGTTATTGACATTATTGTTATTATTAATGTATCGTTTTTTCACCCATATTTTTTGTAGTATAGTATTGAGATTTAGAAGAGTTTGATAATGTTAATGTCTTCGTCTGCGATGTTTATGTGATGTTTCGCCGAGTCTTGTGCATCGCTCAGTATGTGCTCATTAACAGATGGATAGGAGTCTTTTATATCTGATTGTATAAAGAAGCAGCTTCTTTTATTAGAAATGTTGTTAAACCAGTTGTTTCTTTTGTGCTTTTTATTGATTTATGTTTAGCGTGGACCATTCTTAGTCCTTACGTTTACAGCACCTGGTATTCCCAAATAGTCACCCATTTAAGTACTGACCAGGCCGTAATAATCGCATACTGTTTGCTTAATTATGTTTCCGATGTTAAATTTTGAGGGATTTATTAGTCTTCTTCTTCTATGTGCCCTGTCCCTTCAGGGCGTAGGCGATCATGCCTCTCCACGTCTCCCTATCCCTTGTGGCTCTTAGTATGTTTGCTCCTGTTGCTCCTGGCAACCCCCGTTCCGTCATCCACCTGATCAGACCCTGCAAATATGTTATCCGCTGCCTTCCTCTATCTCTCCTTCCTTCTATCTGTCCAGTCAGTATCCGGTTCTCCAGGCTCTCCTTCCTCATTGCATGTCCCAGGAACTTCAGTTGTCTCTTCCTGGTGCTCAGCAAAAATTTCCTTTTTGTTGCCATTCTTTCCAACACCTCATCGTTGCTTGCATGCTTAGTCCACGATATCCGCAGCATCCTTCTGTAGAACCACATTTCCGCTGCTTCAAGGTTTGTCCTCATTTTCGATGATATTGTTCAGCATTCAATGCCGTATTGAAGAACTGACATCACGTAGCAGTCCAGCACTCCTTTCTTTGTTTCTAGTGAAATTTTCCTGTGTGTTAGTACTTTGCTCATCTTCTTGAATGCATCCTTGTGCTTTTGGATCTCAGGAATATAGCAGTATAGAAACTGCTGTGGTCACAAAGTGAGGGGTCAGTTTAGATATTGATTGTAATATGGAACTGATTCCCCACTTTATATCCAGCATCATTCTGTAGAACCACATTTCCGCTGCTTCCAATTTTGTCCTCATTTTCGATGATATTGTCCAGCATTCACTGCCGTATTGAAGAACTGACATCACGTAGCAGTCCAGCACTCTTTTCTTTATTTCTAGTGAAATGTTCCTGTGTGTTAGTATTTTGCTCAGCTTCTGGAACGCGTCCTTTGCCATGCCAATTCGCCTTCGGATCTTTGTGTCGCACTTTCCATCTCCTGGTAGGACACTTCCTAGGTATTTAAATTTTTGTACTTGTTTGATTCTGTTATCCCCCACCTGTATTTGGCATTTTGGGTTGCACCTTTAGCCGATGAATATGCATTCAGTTTTCTTAAAGTTTATTTGTAGTCCTTTTTTGTCACTCTCCACCGATACCTTATGTAGGAGATCTTGTAGTTTCATTTCCGTGTCTGCAATCAGCACTGTATCCGTCCGGGCATGGAGTACTGCTGCCATTTATGGTCAGGTGCCCCTGCCGTTCTCCTCAGTGTTCTTGACAAGCTCCAAAGGAGAGTCTGTAATGTGATAGGTACTGATCTGGCGACTCGACTGCAGCCACTTTCCCATCGTCGAAATGTGGCCTCCCTCTGTCTCTTCTATAAATACTTTCATGGCTTCTGCTCGGATGAGCTTAAGTCACTGATGTCTCCTCAACAGGTGTTTACCCGTGCACAGTCAGGTTAGCCAAATGCAGACGACAATTCTACTCCTGCAGCTTCCTCTCTCGCACTTCCCGCCTGTGGAACTCACTCCCGTATTCTTGCTTTCCTGACGGCTACGACCTCCAGAAATTTAAAAGCAAAGTTAATACTCACCTACTAACCACTGGACTCTAGCTCTCTCCCCTCCCCTGTATAATCTTCACTTTCTCTCCGCCCATGTATCTGTCATTGCACCTGCTTTCTCAGCTTTCTATTGTTCCTTTCTAACTAGCTTGTACTCCTCACTCTTTTCTAATTAATCTTTCTACATTTATGTAACCCCCTGCACATCAGTGGCGTTTCTGCCTTGCTCGGGGTGAAATGATTAAAAAAAAACAAAACCTTATGTTGGCCTCCAATAACAAATCCTGGCGTGTCATCTACATGTTGGATTGTTTAAAACATCGTCCTTGTGGTCTTTAATTTGATTGGATGCTTTTTCTTTCGTTGATTTGATTCTTTTGTCTAATTCTAGTTTGGCGTCCATGTTTCTTGCTTCTTTATTCATTTTGTTTTCCGTTTCGTTTCTGGTGGTTTTGTAGAACTTGGTGATTTTTTTTTTTTTTTGTTTTTTTTTTTACAAAACGTTTTTTGTGGACGTTTATTTCTACTTTGTAGGTAGTTATAGATTTATCAGCTTCGTTGTATATATATATTTTTTTTTTTGATCTGCCAATCGTTTTTTTAAGTCGTTTTCTAGTTTTTAGTGAAATTTGTTGTTAATTTTTTTCTCCGCAATTCACCACACCTAATGCATTTCCCCAAACTAATACCAAACGAAAATCAATCAGAAAAGAATAATGATTGATGAGAAACAAATAACCAATTCTCCTTACCAAAGAAATTAATAAAAACAAATGTAAAATTAACGCATACATCTACGAAAATATAAAAACAAAAATGTTGTTACATTCACAGCAATACAAAAATACATATACGCAAATACACAAGAACGAGAATACACACTCACATGTATAAATACAATACAGATAATAATACCCATAATAATAAAATAATAATTAAATGCAATATCAATACCCATCTCTTATCCGCTTGACTCCAGTTCTTTCCACATCACCCCGTATATCTTGTTCTATCTTGTTCTTTTCCTTACTCTCTGCCTTTGCAACTGTCAGGAATTTAAATGCAATGTCAATACCCATCTCTTATCCACTTGACTCCAGTTCTTTCTACATCACCCCGTATATCTTGTTCTATCTTGTTCTTTTCCTTTCTGTCTGCCTTTGCAACTGTCAGGAATTTAAATGCAATGTCAATACCCATCTCTTATCCACTTGACTCCAGTTCTTTCTACATCACCCCGTATATCTTGTTCTATCTTGTTCTTTTCCTTTCTCTCTGCCTTTGCAACTGTCAGGAATTTGAATGCAATGTCAATACCCATCTCTTATCCGCTTGACTCCAGTTCTTTCTACATCACCCCGTATATCTTGTTCTATCATGTTCTTTTTCTTTCTCTCTGCCTTTGCAACTGTCAGGAATTTAAATGCAATGTCAATACCCATCTCTTATCCGCTTGACTCCAGTTCTTTCTACATCACCCCGTATATCTTGTTCTGTCTTGTTCTTTTTCTTTCTCTCTGCCTTTGCAACTGTCAGGAATTTAAATGCAATGTCAATACCCATCTCTTATCCACTTGACTCCAGTTCTTTCTACATCACCCCGTATATCTTGTTCTATCTTGTTCTTTTTCTTTCTCTCTGCCTTTGCAACTGTCAGGAATTTAAATGCAATGTCAATACCCATCTCTTATCCACTTGACTCCAGTTCTTTCTACATCACCCCGTATATCTTGTTCTATCTTGTTCTTTTCCTTTCTCTCTGCCTTTGCAACTGTCAGGAATTTAAATGCAATGTCAATACCCATCTCTTATCCGCTTGACTCCAGTTCTTTCTACATCACCCTGTATATCTTGTTCTATCTTGTTCTATCTTGTTCTTTTCCTTTCTTTCTGCCTTTGCCACTGTCAGGAATTTAAATGCAATGTCAATACCCATCTCTTATCCACTTGACTCCAGTTCTTTCTACATCACCCCGTATATCTTGTTCTATCTTGTTCTTTTCCTTCCTCTCTGCCTTTGCAACTGTCAGGAATTCAAATGCAATGTCAATTTCCATCTCTTATCCACTTGACTCCAGTTCTTCACACCTGTGTTTCCATCCTTCTCTTGCTCTTTCTTTGACACTTCCTCTAAATGGTTCGTCTTTCTCTTCACTCTCCTGCTGTCTAAACTTTTACTCTTATGTAGCCTCCCTAGGCAACAGTGGCGGTACAGCCTTGCTTGGGGTGAAACGAGTGCAAAAAATAAATAAATAAAAATAAAAAAGTAAAAAATGAAAACAACAAAGTCGCATACAAAGTATTGCAAAAAATGCAGTCAAAGAATTTATCACCCAAAAAATGTGGTTATGTGCGACTGTGTGAGCACACATACGTAAACTCTCAGTCAGACATACACAGTGAGACGAGGGCGTGCAGGAACGCGGACGCACACGAACACATATGCACATGCAGGTGCACACACACACGCACACACACGCATACTAAAACTCAACAGTCATCCTTACTTCCAAGCGGTAAACACAGCACAAAATAGTGAATCACCGAAAAATCCAGCTACCCTTAAAAATGAGCAGAAAAGCAGAAGAAAAAATATAGAAAAAAGCAAAAACATTAAAAGAAGAATATTATTATTATTATTTTTTTGTTTTGTTTTTTAATCATTTCACCCTGTGCAAGGCGGAAACGCCACTGATGTGCAGGGGGTTACATAAATGTAAAAAGATTAATTAGAAAAGAGTGAGGAGTACAAACTAGTCAGAAAGGAACAATAGAAAGCAGGTGCGATGACAGATACATAGGTGGAGAGAAAGGGAAGGTTATACAGGGGTGGGGAGAGAGCTAGAGTCCAGTGGTTAGTAGATCAGTATTGACTTTGCATTTAAATTTCTGGAGGTTGTAGCCGTCAGGAAAGCAAGAATACGGGAGTGAGTTCCACAGGCGGGAAGTGCGAGAGAAGAAGCTGCAGGAGTAGAATTGTCGTCTGCATTTGGCTAACCTGACTGTGAATGGGTGGGACCCAGTTGCCAGTCTGGTTGCACGAGTAAACACCTGTTGAGGAGGCATCAGTGACTTAAGCTCGTCCGAGCAGAAGCCATGAAAGTATTTATAGAACAGACAAAGGGAGGCCACATTTCGACGATGGGAAAGTGGCTGCAGTCGAGTCGCCAGATCACTACCTATCATTACAGACACTCCTTTGGAGCTTGTCAAGAACACTGAGGAGAACGGCAGGGGCACCTGACCATAAATGGCAGCAGTACTCCATGCACGGACGGATGGTTGACTTGTAAATATGCAGGATAGATTCAGGTGGAAAAAACATCCTGGATCGACATTGACATAATTTTAAAACAGCTTGCCTTAAATACATTATATTTAGAAATTACTCCTCGGAGCGATTTTTGGCGAGCTTTCCCAAAATTTGTTAGCTGCTATATTTTTTTTTCTTTCAATAAACAGTTTCAGAAAAAAAGTAGATACTGTTTGAATTCTGTAGAAAATAAAATTTTTTGCACACAAACATACTTATATGAACACACACGCACACACACACGCACGCACGCACGGCAAACACACGCGCGCGCACACACACACACACACACACACACACGCAAAGATTGTTGATTGTTTTCAGTATATTACACCCTCATTACAATTGAGCTCTCTAGAGAAGGAAAATTTAAATAAAAACATTTACGACTTCTGCGATTATGCATAACTCATCAGTAATGAATTGAGTTCTTTCGGTGACTGGTGTGTGTATACACCGCTTATACACGCTGAAATTTCCTTTTTTCGGATTCCATGCGCCTGTGGCTTTGAGGTTAGCAACACCGACTGACACTGAATTGGCTGAGATTCGATCCCGGCCAGAAACAATTGGATGTCTACTCCCACTGATGAGCTGTAATAGAGCGAAACAGGCTTGTATGTGGATGATGTATGTACTTTTAAACATGTACAAACTACTACAAAATTGTACATTTTGTTTCGACATTAAAAGTAGTTAATAATGATGGTAAATGCCGAAACAAAATGTACAATTTTGTAGTAGTTCGTACTTTGTACACGTTCTAAAGTATAATAATAAATATTCATTGCTCTACTTTTATATTGAGCACTGTTTTAAATTCATCTTTTAAACGTTGCAATTATTTTCTTCGTTCCTTATTCCAGTTATTCTTTATTATATATATATATATATATATATATATATATTGTTTAATACTTAGTTTTTGGTCCTAATAGGGTTAGACCAGTACACATTTGTATTAAAAAGTGTTCGATACAATTATATTGTAGAACTTTTGAATATTATCCATTTTTAAACGAATTATTTCGCTACCCGGGTTTCTACCATGAGTGGTGTTTACAGGCGATTCGATTTTTAATAACTGATTTTACGTTTTACCGTTTTTCTTTTTAAGAACTCTATTGTAACGGTGTTTTATTTGAACGTTAATGTGGCAGGGAATTTATTAACGTGCATTGTTTAAATTAAAACGGATTATGACGTTTTCATCTATGGTTGTATAAACGTAAGAGGTATTTCTTACAACAGTGGAC
This sequence comes from Ascarosepion bandense, assembly GCA_037127315.1. Taxonomy (NCBI): domain Eukaryota; kingdom Metazoa; phylum Mollusca; class Cephalopoda; order Sepiida; family Sepiidae; genus Ascarosepion; species Ascarosepion bandense. The sequence goes on from JBBBDQ010001237.1 coordinate 298,254, forward strand.
AAACACGCAAACTGTGATAGGAAGGAAAAATACAAATGATGATATACCCAAATAAAGACAAACTGTTAAACGAAAGAACAGAAATTATGACTAAATGCATCCACACTAAAAAATACATATAGGTTTATATATTTTGATAGTTTTATAAATTTCTTAGTTGCTATGTTACAGTCCACTGAACACGCTATATCAATCAGTAGGCAAGTTTTTTCTTTTTAGTTTTTGACAATAATATCCGGTCTATTTGCTTCAATTTTTCTGTCTGTGTAAATGGTGTAATCCTATAGAATGGTTACATCTTCTATTTCTGTAACCGGTGCTGGATGTTGTTCATACCAGTGTTTGCTTACGTATTTTTCAAAATGTTTGCACGTTGTCCAGTATAAATATTGCCCTACTTTATCGTGACAATTTTATATATTTATGTGGGGCAAGTACAAATGACCTATTGTTTCTATTGGTATATATATGTGTTGTTTTGTTTCATTTTTATCATTCCAAGTGCACCTACTATCACTGGCACAACTCTTGTTTTCAATTTCTACATTTTTTCTATTTCAATTTCCAGGTCTTTATAATTTGAGTTTTTCAAATTCCTTGGTTGCTATGTTACAATCCGCTGGACAAGACATATCAATTAATAGACAAGTTTTCTCTTTCTGGTTTTTAACAATAATGTCTGGCATATTTGCTTTAATTTTTCTGTCTGTGTAGATGGTGTAATCCCAGAGAATGGTGACATCTTCTATTTCTGTAACCGGGGCTGGTTGATGTTAATACCAGTGTATGTTTAGAGATTTTCCATAGTGTTTACACTTTGTCCATTGTAAATATTGCCCAACTCTATCGTGACGATTTTTATATTCATTTGGGGCAAGTATAGAACAGCCTGAGATTAGATGGTCTATTGTTTCTTGGTATACATCACAGAACCTGCATTTTTCATCCATATTATTATGCATAATATTTGCCAGAAAGATCCTAATGAAATGACTTTAGTCTTGCACTGCAAGATTAAAGCTTTCAGTTTCAGACTTTAATCCAGGTATTTGTAACCATCGATGAGTATTACCGTTACCAACATTGGGTTTATTAGCGTGCAGTGGTTTGTCTTGCCAGTGTTGTTTCAACTGTTCAAGAGCTTAATCGTTGGCTTTCATTTTCATATTTTTGCTGCAAAAGTTGCTTCTTGGCTTCTGTTTTGCTTTTCTACAGAATCTACTAAATGTAAATCTTGTTTGTATTTACTGCCTTCTTTCATTATTGCATATTTTTTCTTTCTGTTTTCATGTTGTTTGAATAATTGTATCATCCAGCCCTCTGTTGTTTCTATGTATCTTAGTAAGCCAACAGTTTTGTCTTGTATGACAATTCTAGCTGAATAAAACCTCTTCCAGCTGTTTTACGAGCTATGTATAGATGGTCTACATAAACCTTTGGATGATGCATCTTATGCCGTGAAAGATGCTTTCTTGTCTTAGAATCCATTCGTTTGATGTAATTTAGAGTCCAGTTCAAGATGTTGAAACTATGTTGGATCACTGGGATAGCAAGGGTATTAATGGCCATAATTCTGTTCTGAGAATTCAATTCAGTTTTTAATATCAGTTGTAGCTTTCTATAGTGCTCTTTACGCACTATTTCTTTCATATATTTATGGTGAAACTTTTCACTCTTCTTTACACCTAGGTATTTATAAGCTTCTTCTGGTTCTAAATCTTTTATTGTTACAGCAGGATCTAAGCTAATTGAGGATGTTTGTTGTAGCGATCCTCGTAAAACTGTAGCTTTAGCACATTTATTCAAATTATTTTATTATTTTTCTGTTGTCATTTTTCATAATATTTCGATTTTTGTAATTATTATTATTATTAATATTTTGATATTGCTTATTGATGATTTTAATATAAATTCTGTTCTTGAGTCATAGTATCAAAAAGACATCTCAAAATTTACGAACATCTAGGAGAATCCTCGCAAATGAAGTCAGCTTTCTAGAAATTTACACTTCTGGCCTTTACCCTAATTCTCCTTAAGGCCTCTTTTGGTTTTGTTGGTGGTGATCAAAGCACACCCATTGCTCCTTGAATTAGTTATACATTTATGCTCCACAGCCTCTTCAACTCCCTAGACAGTTATATTGGTGTCCATACTTGTAACTTATGGAACAGCAAAGACAATAATTAACATTTAATAATGGACACTAACAATTATCCTTACCACTAACAATAAAGACGTGTCTTGTGTTTCAATTACATGTTCTGTCTGGATTGAGAATTTTTTTTTTTAATCATGTCACTCCAAGCAAGGCATTCCACTGCCGCTATAGCGCAGGGGGTTACACAGAGCGATTGGGTATAGGAAATGTCAGAAGGGGGTGATAGACGAGTTAGGATGTACATAGGGAGAGAGTTGGAGAGAATGGGTGTGAGTTAGTGTGTTAGGAGGTGTCTATTGACCCTACATTTAAACTCCTGGAGGTTGTAACCGTCGGGGAAGCAAGGATGCGGAAGGGAATTCCATAGGCGGGAAGTGCGAGAAAAGAAGTTGTTGGAGTAGAAATTATGAAAATAATAATAATGATTGTAGTTTCTATTATAAATAAAATAAATTAGATCATTCAACTGTTTGAACGCTTTTATATATTTTTTTATAATCGTCTCACCCCAATCAAGGCAGAGTTGCCACTGGTGAGCAAGTTACATAATAGGTGAGTGAAGAGAGAGGAAAACAGGTCCCAGTAGGTGTCTGGGGATGGGTAAGAGAAGGACGGGTACATTGGTGTGAAGAGAGCTGCGTGAGAGCTTAGTGTAAAGTGAAAAGAAAAGGATGGGAAATGTTGTGGGATCACCCCTTTGTACATAATAATGAACTCAGCTGAGTGTACATATAATCCTGTCTATAGAGAGAACAAGGGAATTGTAAGCAGTTGGATATGGAATCACAGTTGTAGTTGCAGTTGCTGTTGCTCTGAGCTCCACTCAGCTAGAATCAGTTACCCGGACATACTATTTCACTTCAAAACTGTATATATTTATTTCTACTAATCAGTTAAGTGCCATACGTGATACACGCTTGGCGATCATGTCTCTTTCGAGACATAACTGACTGGGCAGATGATTATCCCGCAGTAGGTTGCCATTGGTTTCTGTGGTAGACTGGTTACCGACCAAGGCTATAGAAACTAATTTGTCCTATTATTTAACCTATAACTGAGGAGAAGAGACGGATTAATACCTTTCCCAAGGGTATTTGCGCCTAAGTGAATGCAAGGAATTCAACCGGAATTCGAACTCGGCTCTCCGATTTCTCGTTCCGAGCCGACATCCACTGCGCCACAACTCACATTTCTACTAATAGTATTCCTAAATTGACTAATCCGCGTTCCAGTGTGTATATTACGTTCAATATAACATACATTTTCTATCTCCATATATGTTTTTGTTATTTTCTATTTTGTGCGGTTCCTCACGCGGAATCCACAACAGGAATCAAGGAGATAAAAGATAAAAGTTCACATTGCATTTAAGCTCTTGGAGAATATAGCTAGAAAAAAAAACAAGAATACGGAAGGGAGTTCCACAGGAGGGAATTGCTGTCAGAGTAGAAGTTGTGGTTACACTTGATTGTTTTCACAGTAAATGGGTGGGACCTTGTTGCCAGTCTAGTCGCGCGAGTAAATTCGCGTAGGGGAGGAGCACCAGAGAGCTAAAGACGTCGGAGCAGAATCAGTGACAGAGGGAATCCACATCTCGTCGGTGAGAGAGGGACTGGTGTCGAGCCGCCAGGTTAGGATTGACTGCATTGCAGAGTCTTCTTTGGATATTGTCAAGTGAACAGCACAAACGCCCGCCCGACAGGCGGATGGTAGATTTGTAGGGGTGCATGATGGATTCAGAAGAGAAAAACTTTTGGCCCGACAGAGGGCGCTAACATTCTTAGAAGTAGATTTAGCTATTAATTTAATGCTGTCGTTCCACTTAAGGTTGGCACCTACTCAGGTGGATGATGTAACGAGGGTTGCATCGTGTAACAGGAAAAGGCGTTCTAAGAGCCACCAGGGATAGCGAGACGTGGAAAGTTATGATCGCCTACGTCCTGAAAGGACAGGAAACATAGAAGAAGAAGAAAGTGAGACCGAGGAGGCGCAATGTATTGCTTTCAGGAAGTCTAGCGTGATCTATGTCGATGGTGGGTAGGAAAGATTGTCTGTGGTGGTTAAAGGATATATATATATATATATTGTC
>JBBBDQ010001237.1:310000-490000 GCA_037127315.1 Ascarosepion bandense
ATATATATATATATATGTTTGTATGCATGCATGTATGTATTCATATAAAGCAAAATTCATAATATTTATATAGAAAAAATATATATGTGTGTGCGTGTGCCTGTATGTGTGCGTGTGTGGTGGTGTGTGTGTGTATATATATATATATGTGTGTGTGTGTGTGTGTGTGTGTGTGTTTATATATATACATATATATAAAAACCTTCTCATTCAATATAAATATATGTATACATTTATTTGTATTTATATAAAGGAAACTTTATAATATATGAATATATATATATATATATATAAACCTTCTCATTCAATATATATATGTATAGACACTTATTTGTATTCATATAAAGGAAACTTTATAATATATGTATATACATATATATATATATATGTATGTATGTGTATATATATATATATATATATATATATATATATAAACCTTCTCATTCAATATATATATGTACAGACATTTATTTCTATTTATATAAAGGAATTTTTTAATATATATATATATATATGTATATATATATATATATATATATATATATATATACACGCTCTATGTGCGATGGGTAAATTGACTCCATTTTATATCTTTAATTTCGTGCATACGTGTTGCTTGTTTTTTTGTTTTTTTTTGGGTTTTTTAGTGACTGCGCAGTTTAGTAGAGTAAGTTGGGCACCGAAAGAAAAAAGCCCCATGATGCAAATTTTCTCTGCCATAAATTTGTCAGTGGCTTGCTGTATTGCTTTGCTGGAATATTCAATACGAACATTTCAAAGTCTTTGGCTGTCAATCTGAGGACGTTGCAGGGGTTTCGGCAAGTGATTGGATATCGAATCAACATCATGTTGTTTAGGATGCTCACTAGTGATGGTGACGTTATGCCTTTACACGTCTTCCAACATGGCTTCAGGCTCAACACGGAGTCCTACATCAAGCGCTGTGAGAAGGTAGTTGTGCCTTGAGTCAAGAAGGTGAATGCTGAAAGAAACATTATCTGGCAACAGGACTCTGCACCATGCTACACCATCAGGAGTGCCAATCATGGTTGTTAAACAATTTCTGCGAATAAATACGTTACCTACATTTAACAAACTAACTCTCCAGACTGCAACTCCCTCGATTATTATACGTGGGCCCAGTTGACCGAAAAACCTACAAAATACCAAAGATTAACTGAACGCAAGTATTATGGCAGCATTCAGTAACTTAAACAAGGAGACCGTTCAGAAAAGATTCAGGAGATTTCGAAGTCTTCGTGGTTGAAGCTAATTCCGATTTTAATAAACAAATTTACTCTTTAGTATTCCAAGATATTTTTGTGCAATTAGATGAATATATCTGTTAACTCTCTAGGGCCATTCGTATCATATTTGATACAGTATGAAAACAAGCCTTGAAAGAAATATTTTCCTGAAAATTTTTTTAAGAGAAATATTTTATAAATTTCAAATGAAAACATTACTGACTGCTCAGTCAATGAATACCAAATGTTTCCTTATAGGGAAATACCAAATGTTTCCTTATAGGGAAATACTGTATCAAATATGATACGAATGGCCCTAGAGGGTTAAGTAGTAATTAGTGGGGGATCTGTTTATTACTTCATAAATATATACAGCTGATCCCCCACATTATGCCCAGTAGAAGCCTTAACCCTCTAGAGCCATTCGTATCATATTTAATACGGTATGAAAACAAGCCTTGAAAGAAATATTTTCCTGAAAATTTTTTTAAGAGAAATATTTTATAAATTTCAAATGAAAACATTACTGACTGCTCAGTCAATGAATACCAAATGTTTCCTTATAGGGAAATACCAAATGTTTCCTTATAGGGAAATACTGTATCAAATATGATACGAATGGCCCTAGAGGGTTAAGTAGTAATTAGTGGGGGATCTGTTTATTACTTCATAAATATATATAGCTGATCCCCCACATTATGCCCAGTAGAAGCCTTAACCCTCTAGGGCCATTCGTATCATATTTGATACAGTATGAAAACAAGCCTTGAAAGAAATATTTTCCTGAAAATTTTTTTAAGAGAAATATTTTATAAATTTCAAATGAAAGCAGTACTGACTGCTCATTCAATGAATACCAAATATTTCCTTATAGGGAAATACCAAATGTTTCCTTATAGGGAAATACTGTATCAAATATGATACGAATGGCCCTAGAGGGTTAAGTAGTAATTAGTGGGGGATCTGTTTATTACTTCATAAATATATACAGCTGATCCCCCACATTATGCCCAGTAGAAGCCTTAACCCTCTAGGGCCATTCGTATCATATTTGATACAGTATGAAAACAAGCCTTGAAAGAAATATTTTCCTGAAAAATTTTTTAAGAGAAATATTTTATAAATTTCAAATGAAAGCAGTACTGACTGCTCAGTCAATGAATACCAAATGTTTCCTTATAGGGAAATACCAAATGTTTCCTTATAGGGAAATACTGTATCAAATATGATACGAATGGCCCTAGAGGGTTAAGGCTTCCACTGGGCATAAAGTGGGTGATCGGTTTTCTATTGTCATGAAGTAATAAACTGATCCCCCACTAATTACTACTTATTAATATAATATGATACGAATGGCCCTAGAGGGTTAAGGCTTCCACTGTGTATAAAGTGGGTGATCGGTTTTCTATTGTCATGAAGTAATAAACTGATCCCCCACTAATTACTACTTATTAATATAATATGATACGAATGGCCCTAGAGGGTTAAGGCTTCCACTGGGCATAAAGTGGGTGATCGGTTTTCTATTGTCATGAAGTAATAAACTGATCCCCCACTAATTACTACTTATTAATATAATATGATACGAATGGCCCTAGAGGGTTAAATAAGATATTCTATTTTCATTTTTACGCTATTTAGACGACTATTCATCTATCGTAAGTTGTTATGTATATATGAGTATGTATACGTCTCTTTTTTGCGTGTGTATGTGTGTGATGAGTTGGTTGTATACATATATCCGTCTCTTTCAAATTAAATAGTCTATTAAGTAGAAGGAATAGTTCTATAGCCGTGCGTGGTTGTAGTAGCATGACGTCACAAGTCATTGTGACCGAGTGGATGTATGTACACGCGTTGCTCAAATTGCACATTTTGACAGATGATGCGCTCTCTAGAGAAAACTGTAACTAAGGACCGCCAATCTTAGCTGCAATATAAACTACGGGTGTTGAACAAGCACCAGCTTTCCCTGATCTGGACTCTGCGACAGATATTGTCTAGGCTCCCGATCAGACAATAGACTCGCAAATAGACTCGCAATATTGGATATAATTATTCTATTATTTATTACTGCATTAATTCTTCTTTTTTTTTTAATCATATCACCCCGGGCAAGGCGGTAACGCCACTGATGAGCAGGGGGCTACGCAAGATTGAAAATATTTGGAAAAGAGAAAGCCGGAAACCACATCCTAAACAGGGAACAAGGGATGAGCCTCTTCACCTGTTCAATAGACGTGGGTGGAGTGTGAACCGGGCGATAGTTTAGTCTATCTACTCCAATTGAAAAAATAAATAAATAAAAAGAAAAAGAACAGTGAAAAGATTAGAAAAGAGAAATCCGGAAACCACATCCTAAACAGGGAACAAGGGATGAGCCCCTCTCTCTCTCTCTCTCTCTCTCTCTCTATATATATATATATATATATATATATATATATATATATATATAAATCCTGTCTAAAAGCAATTGATAACAGTATTGATGGGCTGTGATACAGCGAAACAGAGCTGTCTGTGGATTATATATATATAAATTAATGTAGACACGTTATCTCTTGGTGAATCGGAAGCATGGGCCTATTTCAGGCGAAACATCATCAGCTTTAAATAGGCCTATACTCCCGATTCACCATGAGACAACGTGTTACCTTAATTTTACTTATATTTGCTCTATATGTATTTATATGCATATATGTTTAGAGCTCTCTTAGAGTTATCCTACCACTGTATTCAAAGGATACTCTTTTGGATTCTTCTATACACACACTGCATGCTGATATATATATATATATATATATATATATATATATATATATATATATTTTAATTCAGATACTTCAATCCAAGGGAAAAAAGCAGGAAGGTAAATTCCAAAAAACCCGATCCTAATTAATATTAAAAGTTTATTTTAATATTAAAAAATGATACAGGAAGAGAGCTCCATGTAATAAAATATTACAGAGCAAATATATATTAAAAAAGGATTAATTCAAAGATGTTGAATGGCCATTTCGATATGAAGATCCCCACGGGGAACGACACATCACCTCAGCAACAGAAAAAAAGGGTTTCTGAAAGGTTTTTTTCTGTTGCTGAGGTGATGTGTCGTTCCTCGTGGGGATCTTCATATCGAAATGGCCATTCAACATCTTTGAATTAATCCTTTTTTAATATATATATATATATATATATATATATATATATATATATAAATCTTAGGTTTCTTATTTTGTTCTTTGTCGTAAAACTATGTTTTTTTCTGAATGTTGTACATAATGTTGAATATATATATATATATATATATATATAGAGAGAGAGAGAGAGAGAGAGAGAGAAAGACTAATTTTGCATTTCTGTTGAAGAAAGTTTTTTCCTCAATAGCTAATACAGAACACGCACACATACATGACTGTGTGTATTTATATATGTGTGTGCAGGCTATATCGGTCTGTGTGTGTGTGTGTGTGTGTGTGTGTGTGTGTGTGTGTGTGTGTATTTATATATATGTGTGAAGGATGTATCGGTGCGTACGTGTGTGTGTACGCGCGTGTGTGTTTATGAATGTATTTATATATATGTGTGCAGGCTATATCAGTGAGTGTGTGTCTGTGTGTGTGTTAGTGTATTTATATATATGTGTGCAGGCTGTAGCTCTGTGAATATGTGTGTGTGTGTCAGTGTATTTATATATATATATGTGTGCAGGCTTTATAGTTCTCTGTGTATATATGTGTTTTTTTGCGTGAGTGTGTGGGTGGGTGGGTGCGCGCGTGTGTAGATAAACAAAAAAGTAAATAATTAGTAAAACCGACGTAATGCTTGCCAAGTGACGAAAGAAAAATAAAATCAAGAAATAAAAAAAAAAGTGAAAAACTATCAAAAAGAAACAGAGACTCAGAAGAAAAGACGAAGGCGTCTACCTTCCTATTATACACGGAAAGATACATACCTGAAAGTTTAATCCTTGGAGTATATACACTGCCGGCCATAATTACTAGGCTATCCCTGTTTTGTTTTTGTTTTTTTTAAGAAATGATGTATTTCATACTATTTTTAGTATTTATTTTCAAGTGGATAATTTTAAATGAAAATAAAATGGTTGTTTTGTTAATACTGAACAATAATATGTGCCATAAAGGAAGTGTTCTGGTGTCCAGTTTTTGTGCTCTCTTCCCCATGCTAGTCTCTTCTTCTTATTAGCTGGCCGAAGTAAAGGCTTCCTGGCTGCCTTGTACAATTTTTCAAAGTAATAATAACAAAAGAACCATTCCATTTTCATTTAGAATTATCCACTTGGCAATAAATACTAAAAATGGTATAAAATACATTAATTTTTTAAAAACTGGGATGGCCTAATAATTATGGCCTGCAATATATATATATATATATATATATATATATATTGTCATCCGCAGACAGATCTGTTTCGCCGTATCACAGCTCATCAGTACATATATATATATATATATATATATATATATATATATATTATTTTTTTATTTATCATTTCACTCCGAACAATGCAGAAATGCCACTGATGAGCGGGGGCACTACATAACTGTAAAAAGATTAATTAGAAAAGAGTGAGGAGTACAAACTAGTTAGAAAGGAGCAATAGAAAGCTGAGAATGCAGGTGCGATGACAAATACATAGGTGGAGAGAAAGGGAAGGATATACGGGGGTGGGGAGAGAGCTAGAGTCCAATGGTTAATAGAGGAGTATTGACATTGCATTTAAATTTCTGGAGGTTGTAGCAGTCAGAAAAGCAGGAATATGGGAGCGAGTTCCACAGGCGGGAAGTGCGAGAGAAAAAGCTGAAGGAGTAGAATTGTCGTCTGCATTTGGCTAACCTGACTGTGAATGGGTGGGACCCAGTTGCCAATCTGGTTGCACGAGTAAACACCTGTTGAGGAGGCACCAGTGACAAGTTCGTCCGAGCGGAAGCCATGAAAGTATTTATAGAACAGACAAAGGGAGGCCACATTTCGACGGTGGGGAAGTGGCTGCAGTCGAGCCGCCAGATCAGTACCTATCACATTACAGCCTCTCCTTTGGAGCCTGTCGAGAACACTGAGGAGAACGGCAGGGGCGCTTGACCATAAATAGCAGCAGTACTCCATGCACGGACGGATGGTTGACTTGTATATATGCAGGATGGATTCAGGCGGAAAAAACATCCTGGATCGACATAGTGACCCAACCTTCTTAGCAGTAGATTTAGGTATGGATTCAATATAGTGGTTCCATTTGAGGTCTGAGGAGAGGGTAAGGCCGAGGAGGCGTAGTGTGTTGCTCTCAGGGAGAATCGCTTGGGCATGCTTATGGGAGGCAGGAGAGGTTGCCTGTGATGGTTGACAGGCAACAGCTTGGTCTTAGACGCATTGAAGTTGACAAGCTACTTCTTACCCCAATTCACCACAAAGTGTAGATCCCGTTCGAGGTCAGCAAAGAGATTATGTCTGTCCGTCACGACAGGTTTCTTACTGGTGCGGGATATATATATATATATATATATATATAGAGAGAGAGAGAGAGAGAGAGAGAGACAGACAGACAGACAGACAGAGACAGAGAGCAAGACAGATAAACTGAATGAGATAGATAATGAAAGCAGATAGATAGATAGATAGATAGATAGATAGATAGATAGATAGATGTGTGTGATGAGGTAGAGAGCGAGAGAGAGAGAGAGAGAGAGAGAGATTATGTATCTGTAGGAAGCAAGCATTCGTTGAAGCAATATGAATTAAAATCAACCGACGATCAATTCTAACTGCCACTCGGTGTAGAGTGTTTGTGATGGAAAGTACGTTCAACTCAAGACATGAACAATAATAAAATTTTAATGATCTGGGAAGCATGGTGTAGATAGTTCGGTTTCACAAGGCAGCTGTTCGTGGGAAGATGCTGCTCGATTGGCAATTCCACCTCACCAATGAAATACGAAGAGAATGGGATGGTTCGCTACAATGTGCTTGGCATGGCGGGCCGTTGTCTTAAAGGTTAGAACTGGTGAAGCGGATTGTATGTGTAGTCATCATCAGTTGTGTTAATATCAGTACAGGAAAACAATTATCATAGCCGATAATTCTTTGACAGTTTAGATACTTTGTTAGACGGAGGCTTTACCCGTCTTAGCCTTTCACGCAGAGAATACTGGGCCCTTAACTTACTGCTTTGGCCCAATCCGTGTTGATAATGTCTTACAGATATTCCCAAGCAGTCACCTATGTCGCCAATGACAACTCTTACCGGTGCTTAACTTCTCGTATGTCAGTTCTTCAATATGGCAGTGAATGCTAGATATTCTCATCAAAGATGAAGGAAAAACTTGAAGCAACTGAAATGTGGTTCTACAGAAGGATGCTGGATATAAAGTGGGGGATCAGTTCCATATCAATATCTAAACTGACCCCTCACTTTGTGACCACAGCAGTTTCTATACATTTATATTCCTGAGATCCAAAAGCACAAGGATGCATTGAAGAAGATGAGCAAAGTACTACCAAACAGGAAAATTTCACTAGAAACAAAGAAAAGAGTGCTGGACTGCTACGTGATGTCAGTTCTTCAATATGGCAGTGAATGCTAGATATTCTCATCAAAGATGAAGGAAAAACTTGAAGCAACTGAAATGTGGTTCTACAGAAGGATACTGCGAATAACATAGATCGAGCACATGACGAGATTTTGGAAAGGAAGAGACGGCTAAAGTTCCTGGGACATGCAATGAGGAAGGAGAGCTTGGAGAACCTGATACTAACAGGCCAGATTGGGGGAAAAAGAGACAGTAGAAAGCAGCTGATAACATATTTGAAGGACCTAATCAGGTGGATGATGGAACGAAGGTTGAGTGGTGTAACAGAAGAAAGTGTGCCAAGAGCCACTAGGATAGAGAGACATGGAAAGCCATGATTACATACGACCTCAAAACAGAAATTCTCGTCTGTTAACCGGTGTTCCAACGTAATGTAATAGTAAGCTATAACGGGCATAGTTTTAATTTAAGAATACATCGTGTAGTCTTCTCTAGAACAGTTAGCGACTATGTTAGGGCGGTGAAATGGATAGCGAATAGGAAAGAGGAGTCGGAAGGACAAGTTCGAATTTTAGAAGCAATGAAAAGGCATTTAACTGGAGATTGAATTCCAGTTGAAATCCTTGCATTCACTTATGCGCAAATACCCTTGAGAAAGGTATTAATCCATCTCTTCCCTCTAGTTATGGGTTAAATAACAGGAATGATTGGGTTCTATAGCCTTGGTTGGCAATGAGTCCATCGCAGAAAGCAATGGGAACCTACTGCGAGATAATCTTCTGCCCAGTCAGTCATGTCTCTTTCGAGACATGATCGCCCGGCGTGTATCATGTATGGCAATTAACTGACTGACTGAATAAAATAGTTGAAAACATGTTTAAGGCTTCTAATGGGCATAAAGTGGGGGATTATTTTTTTATTGTTATGAAGTAATAAACTGATCGCCCCTAATTACTACTTAATAATATAATACATTTCTTCCCTCTCTATTTATGAGTTAAATAATAAGACAGATTGGGTTCTATAGCCTTGGACGGCAACCAGTCTACCTCTGAAAGCAATGGCAACCTACTGCGGGATAATCTTCTGCCCAGTCAGTCATGTCTCTTTCGAGACATGATCCCCCAAGCGTGTATCACGTATGGCACCTAATTGACAAACTGAAGAAAAACTGGATCACTTCAAAGATTCGTCCATAAAGACTATAAATGTTCAACTTTTGAAGACCAATATACCAAACCCTCTCGAACATTTTCGAGATGTTCAAAGCAACAACAGCCCGTGTTTCATAATTCTTAGCCAAAGACTGATTGATTCTTTCCGCAATAATCAGTAATACATTGCAATTGACCTAGAGAAGTGAAAACGATATCGCTTGTCTGAAAGAAAGCCCTGTGATGTGAGATGTCTAACCAATCCAGCATTGATCAGAGCCACTCCCAGGTTACCAAAAAGTGCTAGAAGGCAAATAGGCAGATAGTTGTTTGGGTCTGACGGTTCAACTGAATTTCTAAAAGATTGTCAACAAGCAAGAAAACTAGATAGACAATGAAGAACTAAACACACACACACACACACACACACACACACACACACACACACACACACACACACACACATATATTGGGCGTGTATAATGATATACGCGCTAAAAAGTATACCTTCTTCTAACGAACGCTCGTAGCCCAGAGGTAGAATCGCCGACTGACGCCAGTTCGGTCGGGTTTCAATTCTGGGTTAAAAAGCAATCGGAGTCTAACCGTACTGATGAGCTGTGATACAGCGAAACATATCTGTCTGCGGATGACTATATATATATATATATATATATATATATATATATATATTATAAACATATACTGTCTAATCTAAATCTAAACTAATTTATAAATGGAACTTTGTCTGTGTGTGTGTGTGTCCGTTACCTATAGACTCCGAAATGGCTGAACCGATTTTCTTGAAAATTTACACAGTTCTACTATAAGGGTCTGCGAGTGTTCTTGGCTAGGTTTTGTGTCGTGCTACCCCCGATAAATATCGAAAATCGATAATCGAAAATATCGCGTTATAGAAGGAGTGGTCTGATTTTAATCAAATTTGATACACTCATAGACAAAGACATAAGAAACAATATTCAGATGTCTCAAGGTTGCAGTTCTTACAGTAGTGCAGGAAATCGATAATATATATCTAAGGCAAGATGTGTGTGTGTGTGTGTGTGTGTGTGTGTGTGTGTGTGTGTGTGTGTGTGTGTTTATCTGCCTGTATGTCTGTATTTTTTCAGCCTTTTTATTTTATTTCTTGCTTCGGGTTTGGCTCTAAGTAGATATAATTTTAGTTCTTAGTCTCAGCAATGATACCATTTACTCAGAGGACTTATTTAGCCTTCAAAATTCAGTTTACGACGAAAAAAACTTATTTGATATCGATACCAGGAAATGAAAATTTGACTTACATCCATTTTTTTTTTTTCAGTCTACGGTTTAGGTTTAACTGGAAACAACTATTGCTTTTTAGTCTTTCGTGCCAACGTCCAAAGAGTCTGAGCTCAAGGACCATGGATTAGTTTTAAAGCTTTCATTACACCCGAGCAACACCGGGCTATACTGCTAGTATTATATAAATAAATTTTGGCGGACCTGTCCGACATTACCACCCACTGTAAATTTGTTGATTATCATTTTTTTTTTTTTTACTTTTCAGTGCAATATCATCGATTAGACCCTAAACTTTCCGATTATCAAAAAAAAAATTAAATTGGAAAAAATTAATTATTTAAGATTTTTAGAGGATGTAAGTTAGTGGGAGAGGAAATGACTATTGACTTTACATTTAAATTCTTGGAGATTATAAATGTCGGGAAAGCGAAAGGGAATTCCACAGGCGGAAAGTGCAAGAAAAGAAGCTGAGGTAGCAGAATTTGCGTTTACAATTTATCGGTTTCACAGTAAAAGGGTGGTACCTAGTTGCTAATCTTGTGGCTTGAGGAAATTCATATATAGGGGGATCGAGTGAGCTAAGTTCATTTTATTCTTAGTCAGTCAGTTAAGTACCATACGTGATACACGCTTGGGCGATCATGTCTCGAAAGAGACATGACTGACTGGGCAGAAGATTATCCCGCAGTAGTTTGCCATTGCTTTCTGCGGTAGACTGGTTGCCGACCAAGGCTATGGAACCCAATCTGTCCTGCTATTTAACCCATAACTGGAAGGAAGAGACGGATTAATACCTTTCCCAAGGGTATTTGCGCGTAAGTGAATACAATGGATTCAACTGGAATTCAAACTCGGCTCTCCGATTTCTCGTTCCGAGCCGATATCCACTTATTCTTAGAAGCAGACCTTATTACAAGGTCTGCTACAAAGAAAGTAGATTCACTGTCCTAGACTATTTTTCTGCGGAATCTAACATATCGATAAGCGTACCATTAGTCCATGCTTAGAATATTGCTACAACATATGATCCGGTTCCCCTGCTATTAAACATGAGTTCCTTGATAAGATACCAAAGAAGAATCAGCAATATTATTGGTCCTGATCTGGCAACTTGGCTTCAGTCACTCTTCTTCTGCTTCTATGTAACCTGTCCCTTCAGGACGTAGACGAGCATGGTTCTCCACGTCTCTCTATACCTGGTGGCTCTTAGTATGCTTAATCATGTTACACCTTGCAACACCTGTTCCGTCATCCACTTGATCAGCTCTTTCAAATATGTTATCCGCTTCCCTCCTCTGTCTATTTTTTCTTTCTATCTGGCCTGTCAGTATCAGATTCTCCAAGCCTCATTGCATGTCACAGGAACTTCAGTTGTCTCTTCCTGATGCTCACTATTAATTTTCTTTTGGTTGCCATTCTTTCCATCACCTCATCTTTGCTCGCATGCTCGGTCCACAATATCCACAGCATCCTCCAGTAAATCCACATTTCCGCTGCTTCAGGTTTTGTCCTCATTTTCGATTATATTGTCCAGCATTCACTGCCGTATTGAAGAACTGACGTAACATAGCGATCTAGCACTCTTTTATTTTCTTATTTTCCTGTGTCTTAATACTTTACACAGCTTCTGGAACGCGTCGTTAGCTATGCCAATTCGCCTTCGGATCTCTGTGTCGCACTTTCCCTCTCCTGTTAGAACACTTCCTAGGTATTTAAATTTTTGTACTTGCTTGATTCTGGTATCACACACCTGTATTTGGCATTTTGGGTTGTCCATTTTGCTGATGATCATGCATTCAGTTTTCTGAAAGTTTATTTGTAGTCTTTTTTTGTCACTCTCCACGGCTACCTTCTGTAGGAGGTCTTGTTCTTTCCGTGTCTACGATCAGCACTCTATCATCTGTATACCTTATGTTGTTCAGGTTTTGGCCTCCAATAACAAATCCTGGCGTAACATCTAGGGTCCTCAAAATATTATCGCTGTACAAGTTGAACAGATCCAGTGAAAAACACATCCTGGTCTTAAGCCTCTTTCTATCTTTGTAAATCTGCTGAAATCGTTACCTGTCCGTATGCAGGCAGTTTGCAGCTAGTAGAGCTTCTTGATTACTCTGATGCCTTTCCCAAAAATGTCGAAACTGCTGAGCATCTTCATCAAATCCTTGCGTCGTATTTTGTCGAATGCCTTCGCATAATCAATAAAACATAGGTACAAATCCTTCTTCATTTGTACTGCTCTTTCGCAGAGCATCCTAATCATAAATACGGCGTTCCTTGTTCCAGTGTCCTTGACGAACCCGCACTGTTCCTGGTCTATCTCTGACCTGATTCTGCTTCTCGCTCTATTCATCGGGATTCTGACAATCAGTTTTGTCAAGTGACTCATTAAGCTTATAGTTTTGTGTAGTTCTCACTCGTTTACCATCGCCCTAAACTTACTCCCCTGTGACTTTCTATAAATAATTTCATGGTAAATCTTCGCTCTGGTACATAAACGTGATAAATTTTAGCACAGTACTAGATTGGAGGACAGTTTTCATTAATTTACAGTTGAATTGGGTAAATATAACGGTAGATTCTATGCTAGGGGTCGACAACCTTTTGGAGAATGAGGGCCAAAAAGCTATGTCGAGTCATGGAGAAGGGCCAAACTGCTATAGCCCTAGTGTCATGGAGGAGAAAAATATAAAATGCATAAATATTTATTGTATATACAATTTTAAAATGATTTGAAATTATTTTTAATAACATTTGCTTTGGAAAACGTATTTTGATTTTTCTTTTCTTGTTTTTATTTACATAAAAGAAAGAACTCTACCAGAAAGCAAAAAATTTCCCCTCTTTCTAAATCCGATAAAAAACAGGTTTCTAAAGCATGAAATTATAAAATATCTCACGGAAATTTTGTTAAAAAAATATTAAAATGTTTCATAAATCAGTATTGAAAAAAGATTCCATTAAAATCGGTTGAAAAACCTTTTTTATATTCATTTAAAATTGCCCGCTCCCAAAAGCAATTTCAGAGAAAAAGTTAAAATGAGGCTGTACGCTAATTTTGGTGATCCCTACAAATAAAAAATAAAAGTAAAACACATTCTCCAGATAAAAAGAAATAATTTTTAAAATTTCGACGCAATATATTCAGTGGCTTACGGTCACATCACATGGCTAACGGTCATATCACATTGAATACGCCGGTTCCTGTTCGGTCACCGAAGTTAAGCAACGTTGAGTCTGGTCAGTACTTAGATGGGTGACCACTCGGGAATACCAGGTGCTGTCAACGTAAAGACCAAGAAAGGTCCTCCAGGTTTGGGCGCAGAGCTAACAACCCTGCCCCATTAAAAAAAAAAAACAGTTTGTTACGGAAACAGTAACAAAAAGTTACTGCCCTACTCGCCATTAGGTGTATAACGGATGAGATGATGTGGACGTGGTTAATCCGAAGCAAGGCAGTGAAAGCACAAAAAGTTACTCTGTGCAAAAGAATAAAATCAAAAGCATTACTAAGAAATGAAAACAAGACAAAAATCATCGGGAGGACAGTAGATAACGATGGACGTTGCATTTAAATTTTAGAAGATCAAATTTAACTGGAAAGTAAAGAGCCAGAATAGAGTTCCACAAGCGAAAAATGCGAGGAAAGAAACTGTCAGCATAGACGAGCGGTCGGCAACTCCCGGCCCTCGAGTGAATCCTGTCTGGCCCGCTACCTTAAACTGAACACCATCTAAATATAGGTAAACCGAAACAAAGTGACAGTTGATAGTCTGAATATGTATGCCGCATTCACCCTAGTCGGGTTGAGCCGGCTTCCTCCCCAACGGAGAAACTCTCATTAGGATTAGTTTAAGGGCAGGGTCTTTACGTTGACAGCACCTGGTATTCCCAAACAGTCACCCATCTAAGTGCTGACCAGGCTCGATGTTATTTAGCTTCGGTGAACGGACGAGAACCGGTGTATTCAACAGGATATAGCCGTAGACATACAAATTTATAGGATATGAGAATTTAATACATCCTCCATATGCTCCTGCGCATTCACTCACTGATTATCATATTTTAAGCACTTAAGCACATTTATAAATGGCAAAACTTTTGGATCTAAACCAGTGTTAGAATCAGCTTTCAAAAATGTCGTTGAATCACAGCGAATAACTTTTTATAAATAATCTCGTCAATCGATGGCAGAGGTGCATAGATGCTTAAGGCTCGTATTTTGACTAATTTCAACATTTCAACAGTTAATTTTTCAAGAATAAAATTATGTTTATGAAATCGTTCATTATTTTTGTAGCAACCTGGTAATTTTGAGGTTTTTTAAGGGGTTCGAATCATACACGATTAGTGTATTTTGTGTTGGCCAAGCCAACGCTAAAGACCAAATTATATATCCATTTATCATGGCCAAAAAGTACAGTTGTATTTAAAACTAGCAGCATAGCCCGGCGTTGCTTGGGTGTAATGAAAGCTTTAAAACTAATCCATTGTCCTGGAGCTCAGACTCTTTGGACGTTTGCACCAAATACTAAAACACAATAGTTGTTTCCAGTTAAAGCGAAACCGTAGACTGAAAGAAAAATGAATGGATGTAAGTCAAACTTTGATTTCCTGGTATCGATATCAAATAAGATTTTTCATCGTAAACTGAATTTTAAAGGCTAAATATGTCCTCTGAGTAAATGGTATCATGGCTGAGACTAAGAACTACTATTATAGAACCAAACCCGAAACAAAAACTAAAATAAAAGGGCTGAAAAAAAATAGACATATAGGTAGATAAACAGACACACACACAAACATCTTGCCTTTTATATATATATATATATATGTATTATCGATTTTCTACACTATTGTAAGAACTGCAACCTTGAAAATTCTGAATATCGTTTCTTATGTACATGGATGTATCAAATTTGATTAAAATCAGACCACTCCTTCTATAACCCGATTTTTTCGATTATTGATTTTCGATATTTATTGGGGGTACCTCGACACAAAACCTAGCTAAGAACACTCGCAGACGCTTATAGTAAAACTGTGTAAGTTTTCAAGAAAATCAGTCCAGCCCTTTCGGAGGTAACGGACACACACACACAGACACACACACATACGCACACACACACAAACAAAATTCCATTTATAAAAGTTTAGATAAATATGATTTTGATAAAACTAATGTTTTACTGAACTGTATTCAATAATAAAGCCTATGATATTCACATATTTGTCACATATTATAAAATACAAACATGACGAATTGTTTACGTTTATAAGACGTTTAGCTAATCGATTTTTTGTTATTTTTATCGCGTTTACGCAACACGTATAGCGTTGCTAATAATATTTTTATCATCCTCTTTTACTTTTTTAACTTATTTAACTTGAAGTTGGAATAAAGTGATGGAGGAAAAGAGTCATAGGCGTATGTAATCAACGTAGACATTAGTCTGATGATGAACTCGTAAAGGACGAAATACGTCAAACCAAAATATTCATATTTTTTTTTCTTTTAATCATATCACCCCAAGCAAGGCGGTGATGCCACTGATGTGCAGGTGTCTACGTAAGAGTGAAAAGATTGGAAAAGAGAAAGCTGGAAACCACATCCTAATCAGGGAACAAGGGATGAGCCTCTACACCTGTTCAATAGATATGGGTGGAGTGCGAACCGGGCGATAGTTCAGTCTATCTACTCCAATTGAAAAAAAAATAAGGAAAAGTGAAAAGATTGGAAAAGAGAAAGCTGGAAACCACATCCTAAACAGGGAACAAGGGATGAGCCTCTACACCTGTTCAATAGATATGGGTGGTGTGCGAACCGGGCGATAGTTCAGTCTATCTACTCCAATTGAAAAAAAAATAAGGAAAAGTGAAAAGATTGGAAAAGAGAAAGCCGGAAACCACATCCTAAACAGGGAACAAGGGATGAGCCTCTACACCTGTTCAATAGACATGGGTGGAGTTTGAACCGGGCGATAGTTCAGTCTATCTACTCCAATTGAAAAAAAAATAAGGAAAAGTGAAAAGATTGGAAAAGAGAAAGCCAGAAACCACATCCTAAACAGGGAACAAGGGATGAGCCTCTACACCTGTTCAATAGACATGGGTGGAGTGTGAACCGGGCGATAGTTCAGTCTATCTACTCCAATTGAAAAAAAAATAAGAAAAAGTGAAAAGATTGGAAAAGAGAAAGCTGTCACTTAGTCATTGATTTTTTTCTGATACTAAATATATACATATGTTAGTTTAGTGCCATACGTGATGCACGATTGGGCGATCATGTCTCGAAAGACTGGGAAGAAGATTTTCCGCAGTAGGTTGCCATTACTTTCTGCGGTAGACTGGTTGTCAACAAAGGCTATAGAACCTAATCTGTCCTGTTATTCAACCCATAGCTGGAGGGAGAAGATGTGGATTAATACCTTTCACATGGGGATTGTGCGTAAGTGAATGCAACGAATTCAACTGGAATTCGAACTCGGGTCTCCAATTTCTCGTTTCTAGTCAATATCCAATGGGCCACAACTCTCATACATATGTATCTATAAAAATACAGACTAAATAAGGAGCCAACGCAAATATATGCACACACACACACACACACACACACACACACACACACACACACACACACATATATATATATATATGTATATATAGTTTCGAATTGTGATAATGTTTAGGGCCAAGGTTATTGTTTTTTTGGTGGTTTTATATTTGAATATCTAAAAGTTGTACATGTTAATCTAAAAAAAGTATATATTGAACTCTTTACTAACTGTTTACTAGTAACTCTGATCAATAACTCTTTATATATATATATATATATATATATATATATATATATGCAAGTTTCGTTACTCCGAAAGAATGGAAGACTTTGAAAAAACAGTAGCTACTCTAGTATCTACACATCGTTTATTCAGTGATGAATTAGAACACCCTCACTACTGGCGTATGTTTACATGGCATATCACACGCTAAGTCTGCCTCCTTCTACCGAGCAATTATATCTCAGAGGTAGAATCGCATATTGTCCAGTGTAAATAATAATAATGCATATATAATAATAATAATTACTATTATTGTAATTTATTAAATAATAATAATAATAATAATAATAATAATAATAATAATAATAATAATACTTTTAAGGAACAAGGTACATATTATTATTTACATTGTAAATAATAATAATTTATTGTTATTATTATTACTATTATTACTATTATTATTATTATTATTGTCCTTCTTCGCCGTCTTCTTGGCTACCTTCGTCTTCTCCTTCTACATCTCCTTTTTCTTCTCACTATTATTATTATTATTATTATTATTATTATTATTATTATAGTTGTCCTTTTTAGCTGTCTTCTTGGCTACCTTCGTCTTCTCCTTCTACATCTACTTTTTCTTCTCACTATTATTATTATTATTATTATTATGTCATTTTTCATCATATTTCGATTTCTGCTTTGGTCTCACTACCAACCAAGTCTGCGGGGAGACCTAAGGCAGGTAGTGGCGTGTTGTTATGGCTCCATTTCATGTTTTTCTATCTTCCCTATCATCCCCAGCATTACATAGATAACGTTTTCCTTAGTGTGTGGGCTGTACTTAATAAGAAAATTTTTTGTATATCTCTTAAGCTGGGGTTTCCAGGGATTCTTTCAATGTGTTGTTTTGTTCCATTTTTTATCATTCCAAGTGCACCTACTATCACTGGCACAACTCTTGTTTTATTGTTATTATTATTATTATTGTCCTTCTTTGTCGTCTTCTTGGCTACCTTCGTCTTCTCCTTCTACATCTCCTTTTTCTCCTCACTATTATTATTATTATTATTATTATTATTGTCCTTCTTTGCCATCTTTTTGGCTACCTTCGTCTTCTCCTTCTACATCTCCTTTTTCTTCTCACTATTATTATTATTATTATTATTATTATTATTATTGTTATTATTCTTATTATTATTATTATTATTATTATTACCTTTCTTCGCTCTCTTCTTCTTGGCTTCCATAATTTTTTTACTTATTATTATTATTATTATTATTATTATTATTATTATTATTTATGATTTTTTTTAATGATTGTAGAACTTTGTAATATTTTTCATTTAGAAATAAATTATATCGGGACCTCATGTATGTGTATACGTGTGTATACGAATAAAGACAGAAGGTTAAATATGTCATTGTTTTTCGAAATATTTTAACAAACAAATAACAGTTTGCACTTTTCTATGAATAATTGTTACGAAATAAAATCTTTACATTTGTTTTGATAAAGTCCCTGAGTGAACGAAACTCGTTAGCTAAGATATGTTTTCATTTGTCTTTATTTATATTGTCCTTTAACAGATATAATCTTTCTTAAATGTTCCCCCAACCCACATACGTATATATGTATATGCGTGTGTCGAGGGGTGTCATAGAAAGATAGAGGGATATGACTGTCATCGTTACATATTTAAATTTTTCAAAACCTATGATCGGCGTTCGAGCATAAGCAAATGCTAATTTTCATGGTAGGCATGGCTTTCTTGATATGATTAATTGTTTTTTTTCTTTTCCCGATCCGGCCCACCGTTGCCACCCGGCCCACCGTTGCCACCCGACCTCACGCATGCGCCGTACAAAGCGATCCGCGATCTTTCGTCTCTCTGCCACGTTTTAGTGATGTGTCGACTTCTATCCCCGCATATATTTCAGGACAAAAGGCGTGCGCATCGCTTCGCTGTGCGCGACTCCAAGAATGAGAGCACGTCCCCACCCGACGCTAAATAAATGATATCAGATTTTATTTGTTCAATAACTGAAATGTCGGAGAGGCAAACCATTCCCCGCCAAGACCCGACCCCCGCATTTAAATCGAACGGTTTTGTCAGCGCAAAAAGATAGCCACCTAGAGATATATTGAAATAAGCTCCGCGCGAAACGTGATTATAATAATTAAATAAATTTATATCGAAAGAAGAAAAAAGAAAATGATGTTATTATTACTGTTAATATTTATGTAGATGATGTGCTTGTGGTTGCTGCTGCTGCTGCTGTGTTTCTTATTGTCACATCCATCATCATCATTATTATCTTACAAATCTGCTAATCATTCACACATTATTGTCGCTGGGCACCAAATTATTCATGTTTACGATGTGACGAGAGTTTACGAGAGTTATTTTTTTTCCGAGAGTTTATTTTTCTTTTATATTTAGCCTTAATGTTTATATTTGTACCCGTTCAGCCTTAATGTTCTCCATTTTTATTTCTTTTATAAACATCATTTACTCGTTCGACGTTTCATTTTTTTTTTTTTCGAACTCATCTTCTTCGCCATTTTCTCAGTAACCTTTGTCTTCTTCTAGATCTGTATATTCTTTTGGATGTTATTATTATTATGTCATTTTTCATCATATTTCGATTTCTGCTTTGGTCTCACTACCAACCAAATCTGCGGGGAGACCTAAGGCAGGTAGTGGCGTGTTGTTATGGCTCCATTTCATGTTTTTCTATCTTCTCTATCATCCCCAGCATTACATAGATAAAGTTTTCCTTAGTGTGTGGGCTGTACTTAATAAGACAATTTTTTGTATATCTTTTAAGCTGGGGTTTCCAGGGATTCTTTCAATGTGTTGTTTTGTTCCATTTTTTATCATTCCAAGTGCACCTACTATCACTGGCACAACTCTTGTTTTCAATTCCCACATTTTTTCTATTTCAATTTCCAGGTCTTTATATTTTGACATATTATTATTATTATTATTATTATTATTATTATTATTATTATTATTATTTATATTCGCCGTTTATTTGCGTACCTTCGTTTTCTCCGTCTACGTCTCATTTTACTGAGCATAGATTTATTATTATTATTATTATTATTATTATTATTATTATTATTATGTCATTTTTCATCATATTTCGATTTCTGCTATGGTCGCACTACCTACTAAGTCTGTGGGAGGACCTAAGGCAGGTAGTGGTGTGTTGTTAGGACTCCATTTCATGTTTTTTTTCTATCTCTCCTATCATCCCTAGCGTAACAGACAAAGTTTTCCTTAGTGTGTGGGCTGGTCTTAACGAGACAATTTTTTGTATATCTCTTAAGCAAGGGTTTTCAGTGATTCTTTCAATGTGTTGTTTTCTTCCATTTTTATTATTATTATGATGTCATTTTTCATCATATTTCGATTTCTGCTTTGGTCTCACTACCAACCAAGTCTGCGGGGAGACCTAAGGCAGGTAGTGGCGTGTTGTTATGGCTCCATTTCATGTTTTTCTATCTTCCCTATCATCTCCAGCATTACATAGATAAAGTTTTCCTTAGTGTGTGGACTGTACTTAATAAGACAATTTTTCGTATATCTTTTAAGCTGGGGTTTCCAGGGATTCTTTCAATGTGTTGTTTTGTTCCATTTTTTATCATTCCAAGTGCACCTACTATCACTGGCACAACTCTTGTTTTCAATTTCCACATTTTTTCTATTACAATTTCAAGGTCTTTATATTTTGATAGTTTTTCAAATTCCTTGATTGCTATGTTACAATCCGCTGGACAAGCCATATCAATTAATAGACAAGTTTTCTTCTCATGGTTTTTAACAATAATGTCTAGCCTGTTTGCTTCAATTTTTCTATCTGTGTACATGGTGTAATCCCATAGAATGGTTACATGTTCTATTTCTGAAACCGGTGCTGGGTGATGTTCATACCAGTGTTTGTTTACAGATTTTCCATAATGTTTGCACATTGTCCAATGTAAATATTGCCCAAATCTATCGTGGCAATTTTTATATTCATTTGGGGCAAGCACAGAACAGCCTGAGATTAGGTGGTCTATTGTTTCTTGGTGTTTATCACAAAACCTGCATTTTGGATCCATATTATTATGCATAATATTTGCCTGAAAGTTTCTAGTGAAAAGACTTTGGTCTTGTGCTGCAAGAATAAAGCCTTCAGTTTCAGACTTTAATCCAGATGCACGTAACCATCGATGAGTATTAACTTTGTCAACATTGGATTTATTGGCACGTTCTGGATATTGGCCATGCAGAGGTTTGTCTTGCCAGCGCTGTTTCATCTGTTCAAGAGCTTTATCTTTGGCTTTCATTTTCATATTTTTTGCCGCAATAGTTAGTTTTTGGCTTCTGTTTTGCTTTTCTACAGAATCTACTCACTGTAAATCTTGTTTGTATTTACTGCCTTCTTTTATTATTGAATATTTTTTCATTCTTTCTTCATGTTGCCTGACTAATTGTATCATCCAGTCCTTTGTTGTTTCTATGTATGTTAGTAAGCCAATAGTTGTTGTCTTCTATGACAATTCCAGCTGAATAAGATCTCTTCCACCTTCTTTACGGGGTATGTATAGACGGTCTACATCAGCCTCTGGATGATGCATCTTATGCTTAGAAAGAAGCTTACTTGTATTAGAATCCATTCGCCTGTCGTTTAGAGTCCAGTTTAAGATGTTGAAGCTATATTGGACAACTGGGATTGCAAGGCTATTAATGGCCATAACTCAGTTCTGAGAATTCAATTCAGTTTTTAATATCATTCGTAGCCTTCTATAGTACTCTTTACGCACTATTTCTTTCATTTTTTTATGGTGAATGTTTTCACTCTCATTTACACCTAGGTATTTATAAGCTTCTTCTGGTTTCAATTCTTTTATTGTTACAGCAGGGTCTAAGCTAATTGAGGATGTTTCTTGTATTGATCCACGTAAAACTGTCGCTTTAGTACATTTATTCAAATTGAATTTCATTCCAATGTCTTCGCTGAAGCATTTTACAGTTTGCAGAAGACCTTCCAGCTCATTATCATTCTTAGCATATAACTTTAAGTCATCCATGTAAAATAGATGGCTTATTTTCTTTTGTCCTATTTTATAACCACATTCTGTCTTATTAAGTTGACTGGTTAGTGCTATTAATGATATGCAGAATAGTAATGGAGATAAAGAATCACCTTGAAATATACCTCTTTTGATGTTTATTTCATCAGACTTATAGGTTCCATTTATATGATTGAGGTAAAGGGTTGTTTTCCATATAGACATGCACTGTTTGATGAAATTGATTATTATTATTATTATTATTATTATTATTATTATTATTATTATTATTATTATTATTTCCTTTTGATTTCTGTTGTATGCTTATTTCCTTTTGGGTCCTGAGCAGAAACTTAATTTCCAAAATAACTTCATGACACGGGTCTTATTTTTGTGATCACACACATTTTCAATAGGTTAATTTTTTTTCTTCTGTGAACTGTACTTGTGACTACAGTTGTTTGTATTTCTTTAAGGCATGTCTACCCGGAATCCCTTTAATGAATGCTATCTTGATCTTTTCTAATCAATCTGAGGGCTCCAACTACAATTGATGCCCTCCTGTGTCATATGTTTGAGATTCCTATTTCAATATCCTTGTATATTGATAGTTTTTTTTTTTAAAGATCTTCAAAGATATATTGCAATTAGCAAGACAGTCATATCAATAAGAAAGCGAATTTTGTCTTTGATCACGATGTCTGGGCGATTAACTTTGATTGTTTTGTTACTGTGTATTGTAAAGTCTCATAACATTGTTACAGGTTCTATCACAATAAACGGGTCTGGGTGGTGTTCATACTAATTTCTTGCAGTTTCCTTTTCGTAAGAGTTACTGACTTTTCAATACAAATATTGGGCCATTTTGTCATGAATTATATAATCAGTGGGTGATAAAACTGTTCAACTTGAGATATATATAATCACTGCAAAAGTAGCTATTTTGTTTCGACACAACCCGTGTCTTATCAAGTGATGAATTCCATTTCAAGTTGTAGGGTTTTGAAAAGTTCAAGATTAGCCAATCAGGGAGGCGTTGTTACATAGACAGAACAGACCAATCAAAACAAAGCAATATCTAATCTGAAAAATACAAGAACAGACACTAAAAGTAATTTGTTAGGGGACTTAACATTAATATTTGGTTAAAATAGAGATCAGCATTATTAGTCGACTATTAGATTAACTTTGCTTTATTTTTATTAAGTCAGTTAGTTAAGTGCCATACGTGATACACGCTTTGGGCGATCATGTCTCTTTCGAGACATGACTGACTGGGCAGAAGATTATCCCGCAGTAGGTTGCCATTGTTTTCTGCGGTAGACTGGTTGCTGACCAACGCTATAGAACACAATATATTGTTATTTGACTCATAGCTAGAGAGGGAAGAGATGTATTATATTATTAAGTAGTAATTAATGGGGGATCATTTTATTACTTCATAACAATATAAAACTGATCCCCTACTTTATGACCAGAAGAAGCCTTAATCATGTTTCTAACTATTATATTCAGTTATGCAGTCAGTTAAGTGCCATATGTGATACACGCTTGGGCGATCATGTCTCTTTCGAGACATGATTTCACTCATAGGTAGAGAGGGAAGAGATGTATTATATTATTAAGTAGTAATTAGTGGGGGATCAGTTTATTACTTTATAACAATATAAAACTGATCCCCTACTTTATGACCAGTAGAAGCCTTAATCATGTTTCTAACTATTATATTCAGTCAGTCAGTTAAGTGCCATATGTGAAAGACGCTTGGCCGATCATGTCTCTTTCGAGACATGACTGACTGGGCAGAAGATTATCCCGCAGTAGGTTGCCATTGCTTTCTGCGGTAGACTGGTTGCCGACCCAATCTGTCCTGTTATTTAACCCATAACTGGAAGGAATAGACGGATTAATACCTTTCCCAAGCCTATTTGCGCGTATGTGAATGCAATGAATTCAAATGGAATTCGAACTCAGCTCCCCGATTTCTCGTTCCGAGCCGATATCCACTGCACTACAGCACGAATTCTAAATTCTGGGTTTAACTAAAGCATTAGGCACGCATACGTATTTCTGTAGGAAAACATACGTATGCATGTGAGCACGTGTGTAAGTATGCAAATATATGGAAGTATGCAAATATATGGAAGTATGCAAATATATGGATATATGCAAATATATGTAATTATGCAAATATATGGATATTTTTAGAGTATTTGGGAGATTTCTTAGTATACTAGCGTAAATATAAGTAACGACTAATTATGCGTGTAGGGATCGGGTCAACATAAAATATATAAGTGAGTGCGCAAACGAAAGATTTGTATGTGAGCATAGATGGATGCTTGCCTACGGCCATATCTAAGTCTATGAACAGATATAACTGTACGTACATATGTGGAAGCAAGGACACACATGTATGTGGATGCAAGTAAGTATACATGATTATGTAGGGTTATGTACAGATACGTATTGATGTCCCTGTGAGTGGGCGTATAATGAGTTTATTTATATTTACTAGCAGTATAGCCCGGCGTTGCTCGGGTGTAATGAAAGCTTTAAAACTAACCCATGGTACTGGAACTCATACTCAGCCTAAAGAATATTTGAAATAATAAAATAATTTCGACAATTTACCAATCGCACGTAATATATATATATATATATATATATATATATATATATATATATATACTTGCAGTATAGCTCGGCGTTGCTCGGGTGTAATGAAAGCTTCAAAACTAATCCATGGTCCTGTAACTCATAATCAGCCGAAAGAATATTTGAAATAATAAAATAATTGCGACAATTTTCCAATCGCACCTAATATATATATATATATATATATATATATATATATATATATATATACTTGCTTTAAAACTAATCCATTGTCCTGGAGCTCAGACTCTTTGGACGTTGGCACGAAAGACTAAAAAGCAATAATTGTTTCCAGTTAAAAGGAAACCGTAGACTGAAAGAAAAATGAATGGATGTAAGTCAAATTTTGATTTCCTGGTATCGATATCAAATAAGTTTTTTCGTCGTAAACTGAATTTTGAAGGCTAAATAAGTCCTCTGAGTAAATGGTATCATGGCTGATACTAAAAACTACAATTATACCTACTGAGAGCCAAACCCGAAGCAAAAACTAAAATAAAAGGGCTGAAAAATAAACCAGATATACAGGCAGATCAACAGACACGCACACAAACATCTTGCCTTTTATATAGATATATTATCGATTTTCTGCACTATTGTAAGAACTGCAACCTTGAAACTTCTGAATATCGTTTCTTATGTCTTTGTCTATGAGTTTATATAATTTGATTAAAATCGGACCACTCCTCGAACACCATTTTTGCGATTATCGATTTTCTATATTTATCGGAGGTACCTCGAAACAAAACCTAGCTAAGAACACTCGCAGACGATTATAGTACAAATTTGTCTGTGTGTGTGTATGTATGTGTGTGTCCGTTACCTATAGACTCCGAAACGGCTGAACCGATTTTCTTGAAAATTTACGCAGTTGTACTATAAGCGTCTGCGAGTGTTCTTAGCTAGGTTTTCTGTCGAGGTACCCCCGATAAATATCGAAAATCGATAATCGAAAAAATCATGTTATAGAAGGAGTGGTCCGATTTTAATCAAATTTGATACACTCATAGACAAAGACATAAGTTTTAAAGCTTACAAAAGACTAAAAAGCAATAGCTATTTCCAGTTAAAGCGAAACCGTAGACTTAAAGAAAAATGATGTAAGTCAAATTTTGATTTCCTGGTATCACTTATAGTACAACTGAAAAATCGGTTCAGCCGTTTCGGAGTCTATAGGTAATGGACACACACACACACACATAGAGACAAACACGCACACACATATACACACACACAGACAAAGTTCCATTTATAAATAAGTTTAAATATATATATATATATATATATATATATATATATCAGACGATCTCCTCCACTGAGTGTGCCGTCTTTTAAGCAGTGTTAAATCGTGCCTTATAAACGCAAATCCTATTCAGACTCTTGAAATATGCATATTTACTCAGTCTCCCCAAACAGTCAATTAAGTGCTATACGTGATACACGCTTAGGTGATCATATTCAGAATGGACATGAATTTTCCCGCAGTAGGTTGCGATTAATTTCTACGGTAGACTGGTTGCTAACCAAGGCTATAGAACATAATCTGTCCTGCTATTTAACCCATAGCTGGATGAAGAAGAGATGGATTAATACCTTTCCCAAATGTGCGTTGTGGTGCATTGGATATCGACTTGGAACGAAAAATCGGGAAGCCGAGTTCGAAATCCAGCTGAATTCACTGCATTCACTTACGCGCAAATGCCCTTGGGAAAGGTATTAATCCGTCTATTCCTTCCAGTTATGGGTTAAATAATAGGACAGATTGGGTTCTATAGCCTTGGTCGGCAACCAGTCTACCGCAGAAAGCAATGGTAACCTACTGCGGGATAATCTTCTGCCCAGTGAGTCATGTCTCTTTCGAGATATCACCTATGGCACTTAACTGACTGACTGAATATAATAGTTGGAATAATGATTAAGGCTTCTACTGGACATAAAGTGGCGGATCAGTTTTATATTGTTATAAAGTAATAAACTGATCCCCCACTTATTATTACTTAATAATATAATACATCTCTTTCCCTTCTAGCTATGAGTTAATTAACAGGACAGATTGGTTTCTATAGCCTTGGTCGGCAACCAGTCTACCGCAGAAAGCAATGGCAACCTACTGCGAGATAATCTTCTGCCCAGTCAGTCATGTCTCATTCGAGGCATGATCGCCCAAAGCGTGTATCACGTATGGCACTTGACTGACTGACTGAAGTGTTTTTCCGCGTATGTGAATGCAACGAATTTAACTGGAATTCGATTCCTCCGATTTCTCGTTCCGAGCTGTTATCAGCCATACCACAATCGTTTCCTAATGTAAACTAAGCAATTTCTAAAGAAGTAATGGCCTTTTATTTATTAATCCGATGGATTTTTTATTGCTTGAACATTATTTTTAGTGTATACTATCATATTTCAATAGAATATCCGTAAATTTATTTATTTATTGTTCACATATTAGAGAAATCTTATTAAAGAAAAATATTTCTTCTAACTTGTATCTTGTCAGGGGAAATTGTCGTTAGATCCGAAGCGCTTTTAAACCGATTCGTACACGGAGTGTACAGGCGGTCAATCAAATTTCAATGGTGCCCTTTAAACTCTAAACTTTTAAGACTCCCGAAACATTCATATCGGCTCAGTTTCATATCCTAACGTAAACAAAGGAATTTCTAAAGAAGTAATGGTTTTTTATTTATTACTTTAGTGTACAGCGATATTTGAGAAATATATGTACAGGGGTGGCGGATAAAATAATAAAAACAAATATTACCATATTAGCATAACCTGGAAAATTTGATTAAACTGTGAAAAGCTTGTTTATTTTTATGTGTCTTGATTTAATGTTCTTTTTTTTTTTTTGGCTAAAATGGTTGTTTTTTACAGATATTATCTAAATAAGTTTATCAAAATCAACATTCAGGACTATTTAAGAATTTTAAGTGCTCAACTTTCATCCTATGTTTCAGGAACTGTTTCCAGAGGAAAATGCCATCTTTCAGTCATACTGCTAAATATGTAGCTGAATAGCAGGAGGAACATTCTGGTGAAGTAGAACATCTTATCTGGCCACCACAGTCCCCAGATCTCAATATCATTGAACATTTATAGAAAAATAATGAGGCGTCGATCTTCTTCATCACCATCGCAATAGCTGAAGATTGTTTTTGCTAAAGGATGGTTAAAAGCTTTGTACGAGTCGATCTCACATAGAATACAAACTGTAACTATTGCCAAAGGCGGTCCGATTCTGGGTTGAAATATATTTGCTTGAATTTTCAAGGTGTTTCTATTATTTTGTCTACCCACTGTATGTTTTTAATATAAATTTATATTAATCTTTTATTTTAACTTATCTCTATTCACACGCATTTGGGACATCAAAAAGTTTTTCTGCTCCCTAAACTAATTCATTCTTTGAATTTTTTTTTTATATATTCTTAAAAAAATTTATTAGATACTTTTTTTTTAACGAAATTTTCTTCTTTTCTTCCATCTTTCTTTCTCAGATGTGTATCGGATAAGATAATTAAAATCATCTTCGCTTTTACAAACATTCACAACAATGTGTGAAATCCTGGTTTTCCCAAATAGAAAAAAGATTGACCATCTGCTTAACGAAAACGTCGAAACCAGATTTCGCAAGGTGTTAAAATGATTTTTGACCAATGCGAGCGACTTGTAAGATTTGGAAGTACTTGGCGATCCAGTGTGAAATTCAAAAGGACTGTATAAATGAGCTCAGCGTCAGTCAAGAGACAAATGGGAGCCGAGAGACGAAAAAACTAAAATGTAACTCACTTCAAATCGACCCGGAGATAAGGTCAGGTCGCACCTTGTTCTCTTTCTTTTTCTCCCTATCGATTTCAACAATTACTACAAGAACATTTTTTGCGAACTCCACTCATAACTTTTTAATAAGGTTTCTAATTAAACATTAATTTCTACAAAGTTATGTTATTCTTTCCCTTTCATAAATTACTATTTTAACGTTCAAAATGTATATTTTAATATTCCACTCTTCTACACTAATCCACACATTCCAACTGACAACCAACCTTCTGATAATTATAACTCTGCATAAAACTTGTAAGCTGTAGGAAGTTCGGTTAAGTCTGACACAAGGCCGAAACAAAGAAACATTAACCAGCTCCCTACGCTTCAGATGGTTCTATTTTTTCCACTAACAGCTTTATTTAACTTACATGTAAAATAATTTTAGAAAATTAAATAAAAACAAACTCTAAATTGTTATTTTTTATTTTTTATTTTTGTTAATATCATTTTAGGCGTTGGATTGTTCAAGAAAAAGCCTTGATTTTATTTTGGGTCATTTGGAATTAGCAATATTTTTTTTATTGCCGATATAATTCTTTTTTTACTCTTTGACAATTTCAAGAATATCTTCTCAATTTTTTTCTTTATATATCAAGTTTTTCTTTATTGTTTTATTTTACTTTTCTTTTCTGTTTTTTATAAACGGTCGGAGGTTTTTAATGCATTATTTTCTTTTCTCTCTTTTTAGACCCCAGAAACACGAAAGCTTATTTTTAACCCATTGTGAGACGTTTGGTCATTATAGTCAACCTTTAAATATAAAGAAATCCTTCTTATTTCCGTTTGTAACCTTCGCCTTTCCCCTATTTAAAATCTTTTTTTGATCTCTTTTTTTTTTTTTTTTTGCTGGTTCACAGGAGGGTGAGCAGCTAAAAACCCAAAGGCCTCTGAATTTCTTTATTTCATCCAATTCCGGGTCACTTAGAGCGAAATGCACTTTATTGTCTGTCCTCTCAAGATAGCAAAAAATCGAATATCTTGAAAAACGGACAAGATTTTTAAATAAATATTTAGTTCTCGCCTTTGCGACCAATATGGTGCAATCGGTGTACTAGTGCGGATTTTTCAAATGATATCTTCTAAGATAAGGTGAGTGCTACACAAAACTAAAAATATCGTACCGTGCATGGAATACTGAGTTATTCATATGATAGATTTTAAACAAGTGCAAACAACATCTGTCGGCCTGTGTATTCGAGAGTCTAGATAATGAAAACGTGTTCTCTGACAGAGTAAAAGCAAGCTGGATTAAAAGATGGTTTCCCCTACAAAGGAGAACGCAGCTTTGAACCCTGACGCCCTTATTGAGTCTCTCGAAAGTACATAGCAATTTTACATTTATTGCCCTTCTCCGACACCCCCAGTAACTGGTTCGTCTTTCTCTTCGTTCTCCCCTCGGTTAAACTTTCACCCTTCTTTTATATAGCCCCCTGCTCACCAGTGGCGGTACCAGCTTGCTTGGGGTGAAAATGATAAAAAATACCTCTATCCCTGATATTGAGCACTTGCTCTCTCATCTGTTTGCTTATGCCTATCAAGTATATCAACCGCTGTTTCCCCCCACCTTCTCTTTCTACTCGCCTTGTGAGTATCAGATTTTCCTTCTGCATTACTTTTTTTTTTTTTTTTTTAATCATATCACCCCGGGCAAGGCGGTAAGGCCACTAGTGTGCAGGGGTCTACGTAAGAGTGAAAAGATTGGAAAAGAGAAAGCCGGAAACCACATCCTAAACAGGGAACAAGGGATGAGCCTCTACACCTGTTCAATAGACATGGGTGGAGTGTGAACCGGGCGATAGTTCAGTCTATCTACTCCAATTAAAAAAAAAATAAGAAAAAGTGAAAAGATTGGAAAAGAGAAGCCGGAAACCACATCCTAAACATGGAACAAGGGATGAGCCTCTACACCTGTTCAATAGACGTGGGTGGAGTGTGAACCGGGCGATTGTCCCATAAAACTTCAACTATCTCTTCCTGATGTTATGCATATTTTTTTATCTTCATCCTCCCCGAAACCTCAACGTTGTTCATATTTTAGGACCATAGTTTCTTCAGTATCCTTCTGTAGAAACACATTTCTGTCGCTTCAGTTCTCTTCTTCATCTTTTGATGAGATTGTCTAGCATTGTCTAAGACAGATATTATGTTACAGTTCAGTACTCTTTTCTTTGTTTCAAACGAAATTTTCCTGTCTATTAATACTCTGTTTAGCTTTTGCAATGCGTCTTTAGTCATCGCAATACGCCTTCGGATATCAGTGTTGCACTTTCTGTCCTCTGTTAGAACAATTCCCAGGTATTTAAATTTCTGTGCCTGCTTGATTTTAGTATCTCCCTAAAATTTGAAATTTATCCTTAATTTTGTATATCCAAATTTTTTTATATTTATGTTGTTTTTTTTAATCATTTCACCCCAAGCAAGGCATTCCACTGCCACTATAGCGCAAGGGGTTACATAGGGGAAGGTGCTGAGAGAGCGATTGGATATAGGAAATGTCAGAAGAAGGGTGATAGACGAGTAAGGTGGTACATAGGAAGAGTGCTAGAGAGAATGGGTGCGAGTTAGTGTGTTAGGAGGTAAACTCCTTTAAACTCCTGGAGATTGTAGTTGTCGGGGAAGCAAGTATATGGAAGGGAATTCCACAGGCGGGAAGTGCGTGAAAAGAAGCTGTTGGAGTATAAATTGCGGTTACATTTTATCGGTTTCACTGTAAAAAGGTGGGACCTAGTTTGTGTGTGTGTGTGTGTGTGTGTGTGTGCATGTGTGTGTGTGTGTGTGTGAAATTTATCCTTAATTTTGTATATCCAAATTTTCCAATAACATTTTTTCCAGTTATTATTTATTTAAAGAAAAATCTTCTTGGTAAGTTTTCAATCGTTTTTTATTTTATTTTATTTCTTTATCTTTTTACCCTTCCTTTCAACATTGAAATCAGTGGCTTTCTTGAATCTAAGGGATTTTTTTTATAGCTTACTACTCAGATAATTTACACGGTCCACTCCTTTACCCTTTCTTTTCTTCCCCCCCCCCCCCCGCAACCACCTCTATCCCTGTGATATAGCCAAATTTTAACTTTTGAAATCTTGGCTCTTATAGATGAAGTGTAAAGTCTTTTTATACGGAGCCAGGGACCTCTGCCTACTTTTACCCCTTTCTTACATTCAAAAATGGTTAATCCCACCCCATTTTAACTTCCTGTGTATGGATATGTTTTTGGACTTCTACCTGTATAAAAATCTTGTGACACATTTGAATTAATAAAGGTTTTCTTTTCCGCTGTGACTGACGAACCGAGGACTTCCTCATTGAAATGGCCATACTTCTTCTTCTATGTGCCCTGTCCCTTCAGGACGTAGGCGATCATGGCTCTCCACATCTCCCTATCCCTTTTGGCTCTTAGTATGTTTGAGCCTGTTGCTCCTGGCAACCCCCGTTCCGTCATCCACCTGATCAGGCCCTGCAAATATGTTATCCGCTGCCTTCCTCTGTCTCTCCTTCCTTCTATCTGACCAGTCAGTATCAGGTTCTCCAGGCTCTCCTTCCTCATTGCATGTCCCAGGAACTTCAATTGTCTCTTCCTGATGCTCAGCATCAATTTCCATTTTGTTACCATACTTTCTAACACCTCGTCGTTGCTTGTATGCTCAGTCCACGATATCCGTAGCATCCTTCTGCAGAACCACATTTCGGCCGCTTCCAGTTGTGTCCTCATTTTCGATGATATTGTCCAGCATTCACAGCTGTATTGAAGAACTGACATCACGTAGCAGTCTAGCATTGTTTTCTTCGTTTCTATTGAGATTTTCCTGTGTGTTAGTATTTTGCTCATCTTCTGGAACGCGTCCTTTGCCATGCCAATTCGCCTTCGAATCTCCGTGTCGAACTTTCCATCTTCTGTTAGAACACTTCCTAAGTACTTAAATTCTTGTACTTGTTTGATTCTGTTATCCCCCACCTGTATTTGGCATTTTGGGTTGTATCTTTTGCTGATGACCATGCACTCAGTTTTCTTAAAGTTTATTTCGAAATTTTTCTTTTGTGTTTATATAGTTAAAATTTATATATTTATAGGGTAAAAATGCTCAACATTGAAGATGGAGCTTTTATCGATATGGTCAGTGAGGATATCGGGATCAACAATTCATGGTCACTATCAGTTTTACGCTTTACTGCAAAGTTCTGGTCTGAAAATAGCATTCAAGAGTTAAACGGAAATTTTCCTTCACACATACATACATACATACATACATACATCGAAACTTATTTATAAATGGAACATTGTCTCCCTGTGTGTGTGTCTGTGTGTGTGTGTCCGTTACATATAAACCCCGAAACGGCTGAAACGATTTTCTTGAAAATATACACAGTTATACTATAAGCGTCTACGAGTGTTCTTAGCTAGGTTTTGTGTCGAGGTACCCCCGATAAATATCGAAAATCGATAATCGAAAATATCGGGTTATAGAAGGAGTGGTCCGATTTTAATCAAATTTGATACACTCATAGACAAAGATATCAGAAATGATATTCAGAAGTTTCAAGGTTGCAGTTCTTACAATAGTGCAAAAAATCGATAATATATATATATATATATAATAGGCAAGATGTTTGTGTGTGTGTGTGTGTGTCTGGGGTTTTTTTTGGGTTTTTTTCAGCGATTTTATTTTAGTTTTTGCTTCGGGTTTGGCTCCAAGTAGGTAAAATTGTAGTTCTTAGTCTCAGCCATGATGCCATTTACACAGAGGACTTATTTAGCCTTCAAAATTCAGTTTACGACGAAAAACACTAATTTGATATTGATACCAGGAAATCAAAATTTGACTTACATCCATTCGTTTTTCTTTCAGTCTACGGTTTCGTTTTAACTGGAAACAACTATTGCTTTTTAGTCTTTCGTGCCTACGTCCGAAGAGTCTGAGCTCCATGACCATGGATTAGTTTTAAAGCTTTCATTACACCCGAGCAACGACGGGCTATACTGCTATTACATACATACATATATATATTGCTTACTTAGTTTCTGGTTATAATAAGGTTAGACCAGTGCACATTTGTATTAAAAAATGTTCAATGCAATTATATTGTAGAACTTGGAATATTTTCCATTTGTAAACGAGTTATTACGCGACCTAGGTTTCTACCATGAATGGTGTTTTCAGGCGATTTGCAATATCTGATTTTACCGTTAACCGTTTTTTTTTAAGAACGCTCACGTAACAGTGTTCTTTTGAACGATCCCCTGGCTGGGAATTTTTGAACACGCAATTTTTAAAATTTCAAGGAATTATGGAGTTTTCTTCTATGTTTATATGAATGTAAAAGGTATTTTTTAGTATGGTTACACTTAGTCTTAATTTCCGTTCTTTCATTCAACAGTTCGCTTTTGTTTGAGGATAGCATAATCTCTAACTTTGCTACTTAGCACAGTCTACATATTTTGCCACTGTTGTAAGGCTTGGCTGTTTTTACTATACTCCACGTTATGTCTAGGTCTTTTTCATATTTTTATTTTAATTTCCACACGTGGCTAGCCAATTTTGTACAGTTTTTTAAGTTTTCTATTTTGAATGTAAACCTGTGATTGAACCATCTGGTCTTAAAAGTATCTTTGGTTCAATCCAAATATATTTTAATTGGCTGTTTGGGTCATGTATGTTCGCCTTGTAAATGATTTCTTTTGTGTTGCAAAGTCCTTGAAGTGGATATTTATTTTTGTCCCTGCAGTTGCATTCTTTATTCGTGGTTTTGTTTTATACAATGCTATGTAAGTTTCATGCGTTTTGTTTTTTATGAAACTATCTAAATTACTAGTGCAACTATAACTTAGCTTGATTGTGTTTCTCTTGAAAATTTTCTTTAGTTCTGTTCCTTTTGGAAAGTGTCTATCAGTTTAAAAAATATTTGTCCTATTTTGGTCTTTACCTGTAAATTAAATGGTGGGTTGAACCAGATAATCTTTTTTCTATTATCGTTTTTTATTTGTCTGTTTGGTTGAGAATTATATTGTAACATGTTTTATGGCTAGATTTTTTTAGTGCGTCTTCATAGATATTTTTGCAATCACTTGTGTTTTTCCACTATTTTTGCTTGAGTGGCTGTTCTTAGCAAGTCACAGATATTTTTTTTAATATCTGATAGCTTATTTTGCCCACTTCTGTTTTTGTTGGATTTATAAGTCGGTATGATGGGTTGTTGGTAAAGTCTTCTTTTACCGCGAGGTTGTAAAAAATACCAGGTTGAGAAACTGGCGCGGGATATCCTTCTCTCAATGAGGGTGAATGGGCCTCTCTTAAGCCGTGGTAGGCAACCCATCTAGTGATGGCGTCACGATAAAAACACCCTTGGTAGCTCTGGCGAAGCATCAAGTATTCAGCTAGTGACAAGATTTTGAATCTCGGTCGAGGCCGCAGAATGATGATGATGATGATGAAGTCTTC
This sequence comes from Ascarosepion bandense, assembly GCA_037127315.1. Taxonomy (NCBI): domain Eukaryota; kingdom Metazoa; phylum Mollusca; class Cephalopoda; order Sepiida; family Sepiidae; genus Ascarosepion; species Ascarosepion bandense. The sequence continues at coordinate 344,992 of JBBBDQ010001237.1, forward strand.
TTTGTGGTCATTGATTGTAAGAAAAGTTTGTCCTCTAGTTAAGATTTCGATTTTCTGGATTAAATTTAATTTGTCTGTAATATTTTTAGCCTCCTTATTGACGTTTTCAGTGTAGGAATCTGGGACTTTTTTGTAAGATTTTTAGCCTCCTTATTGACGTTTTCAGTGTAGGAATCTGGGACTTTTTTGTAAGATTTTTAGCCTCCTTATTGACGTTTTCAGTGTAGGAATCTGGGACTTTTTTGAAAGATTTTTAATTTCCTCGTATATCTTTTCCTGGTTCCAAAAACATAAATGCAAAAATAAATACACGTTCATTAAATATGACATAAAAAACGTTGGCAAATGAGAACACAGAGACACAGTTTATATATCGATTGACGAGGGAAAGTTGTAACGCGATTAAAAGAGAAAAATTTTAATTACAAATGATTAAAATTCAAATAGCAAGTTCTACAATATCATCAAAAAGAAAAAAAGACACTTTTAATCAAACAGTATCGATATGTGTGTTTGTATATATATATATATATATATATATATAGTCATCCGCAGGCAAATCTGTTTCACTGTATCACAGCTTATCAGTACGGTTAGACAACCGATTGCTTTTTAGCCAGGATGGGAACCCGACCGAATTGGCGTCAGTCGGCGATTCTGCCTCTGGGCTATGGGCGCTCGGTAGAAGAATACAGACTTTTTAGCGCGTATATTATCATTATACACGCCCAATAGCTAGAGTGATTTAATTCATTACTGAATAATCGATGCTTACATGGCAGAATAGCTACTGTTTTTCAAAGTCGACCATTCTTCCAGAGTGCTCAATCAGGGTGTATATATTAGGGAAAATTCCGAAGATTTACGAAATTTTCTTAACTACCGACATATTTAATTTATTTGTTAAAACATTAGCTCATATCATCAGACTCTTTTACAATATTTCTTCCATCTGGCATAAAATTTCTGCCGGAATGATGCCAGATGTAAGAAATATTGTAAAAGAGTCTGATGATATGAGCTAATTAAGCTCATTGAAATGAACTATAGTTTATAACTAATATGACGTGTTGAGCTCTGGTTAACACCCATCGAGCTCTATATATGGATTTACCTATTAATAATTTATATTAAGGAAATCTTGTTGGACTAACCTCACCGTTTGCGGACTGACAACTATATATATATATATATATATATATATATAACTCTACCGGCTTGAAAATGTTTGAAAAGAGAAAAATTTTAATTACAAACGATTAAAATTCAAATAGCAAGTTCCACAAAAGTAGCAAAAGGAAAAAACGTCACTCACAGTCCCCCCAACAAACGTAAGGAGCGGATAAAATGCTCCTTTTGTCTACACAGGCTCGGCTGTTGAATTTTTATAAATACAGCCTTAAGGACTCGGAGATGGTATGCCGATCGGGCACTGTAAAATCGTAAACCAAGTGTCTTCATAATCGGAGGCACAATCACGGCTCCCAAGCAAATTATGTTCAATTGCCGAATCGTGGACTGTTTGAGTAGTTCTTATAGACTGGCTGCGACTACCTGAACGTATGTAAGCAGAGGCGTACCTCAGATTGGTACGTCCTATGTATACCGCATCACACCGGCATTTAAACTTGTAAACAACTAAATTTTTCCGAAAATAGGACAACCTATCCTTACTAAAGGACGGAAACACAGATCTTGTTTGAAACACTGTGCGCAAGTTAACAGTATTGTAATATAATTAAATACACGTTGAAATTCTGTCGGAATAATAACTGACATTTCCTGATAAACCAAGGTAACTTTAAGTAAATAGTGTTGATTGAAAGGTATCTAAGGTATAACATGGGGCTCACTTTTTTTTTTAATCGTGTCACCCCAAGCAAGGCATTTCACTGCCACTATAGCGCAGGGGGTTACATAGAGGGATTGGGTATAGGAAATGTCAGAAGGAGGGTGATAGACGACTTAGGATGTACATAGGGAGAGAGTTGGAGAGAGTGGGTGTGAGTTAGTGTGTTAGGAGGTGTCTATTGACCTTACATTTAAACTCCTGGAGGTTGTAGCCGGCGGGGAAGCAAGCATGCGGTAGGGAATTCTACAGGCCGGAAGTGCGAGGAAAGAAGTTGTTGGAGAGTAGAAATTGCGGTTACATTTCATCGGTTTCACTGTAAAAGGGTGGGACCTAGTTGCCAATCTAGTATCTCATGCAAAGTCACATCTAGGGGGCACCAGTGATTTAAGTTCGTCAGAGCAGAAGCCATGAAAGTATTTATAGAAGAGGCACAGGGAAGTTTACAAATTATTTTAATAGATACTAGTATTTGAGTAGATACTCTGTTTTTCATTAAACTGTATATTTGTTTATATATATATATATATATATATATATATATATAATTTTACCAGCCTGAATATTTTTTGGAGAAATTTTGTCATGAAAATGTGTCATTCGACAGGATTCAAACCAACGTAAGGAAAGCCATCAATTGATCTGATGCGTCTGAATTGCTTGACCACAAATGATTTCACAGTCTAAACGAAGCTAAATGAATCCTTATAAACACAAATGTTCTATTTCTTGTAAATATCCATCTCTGCTCTGAAACTCTCTCTTAATGTAAGCAAATGTAAACACACAATGTTACGGAAAGTTCCGGAGATTTACGAAATGGATTTACAACCGACATATTTAATTTAGTTGTTTGAACATTATTTTTTGATAGATATTAACATTTGAGTAGATATTATGCTTTTAATCAAACAGTAAACATATTTATGCGCTCGCGCGCTCGCGCGCGTGTGTGTGTGTGTGTGTGTGTGTGTTTATATATATATATATTATATATATATATATATATATATATATATATATAGGGGATGTCCGGAAGATTTATAAAATTTTCTTAACTACCGACATATTTAATTTATTTGTTTAAATTATTTTGAACAGATACTCGTATATCTGTATATACTTTATTTTTAATTAAACAGTGTATATATATATATATATATATATATATATATATATATATAACTCTACCAGCCTGAAAATTTTTTTGACAGATTTTGTTATGAAAGCATGTGCCATTCGGCTGGATTCGAAATTGTGACCTCTAACAACATAAGGAAATCCATCAATTGATTTTATGTGTTTAAATTGTAAAATAATTTGTGGTCGACTGGTCAAAGACGCATCCGATCAATTAATGGCTTCCTCGATGTTGATAGCGATCGCAGGTTCGAATCGAATGACACATATTTTCATGAGAAAATTTCTGAAAACAATTTCAGGCAGGAAGAGTTATATACATAAAGACACTGTTTAATTAAAAATAAAGTATATGCAGAAATACGAGTATTTGTTAGAAATGATGTTCAAACAGATAAACTAAATGTGCTGGTAGTTAATCACTTTCGTAAATTTTCGGAACTTTCCGTAATATATATATATATATATATATATATATATATATATATATATATATTAGTCATCCACATACAAGCCCGTTTCGCTGTATCACAGCTCATCAGTGTAGCTAGACATATCCACTTGCTTCTAGTCTTGTCTCTTGTCACGTCAAGAGCTCTGTTATGCTCGTATGGACACCACATATACTGTAGCAACAGCAGAAATGGTGTGTCTACAGCAAGATAGCTGTTTGGAATTCAGAAGTGCTCAATCAGGGTGTATATATTAGGGGAAATTCCGAAGATTTACGAAATTTTCTTAACTAAGTGCTCTCTCCTAAGGAACACAGTGTGCCCTGTTATTAATCCTTGTCTCAGGAAGAAGAAATGGAATCATTAATTTCCATGTGAGCAAGAATGAATAGTAGATATATTCGCCTATCGCCCTGTTCAGACTCCTCTCCGGTTCTTTTGAACAGGAGTAGAGTCTTATCTACTTGTTTCCTGTTTTTTTTTTAGGCTTCTTCAACTGTATACTTCTAACCCTCCATCTAAAGTCTGGAACTTTTTTTTACTCTATATATTTTTCTAAAATGGGGTTCTACAGAAGGATGCCGCGGATATTATGGAACGAGCATGTGAGCAATGATGATGTATTAGAAAGAATGGAAACGAAAAGGAAATTAATATTGAGCATCAGGAAGAGACAACTAAAGTTCCTGGGACATGCAATGAGGAAGGAGGGCTTGGCGAACCTGATACTAACAAGCCAGATAGATGGGAAAAGAGACAGAGAAAAGCAGCGGATAACATATTTAAAAGGCCTGAGCAGGTGGATGACAGAACGGGGGCTGAGAGACGTTACAGGAGAAAGCGTGCTAAGAGCCACCAGGGGTAGGGAGACGCGGAAGACCATGATCGCCTACGTCCTGAAAGTGCAAGGCACAAAGAAGAAGAAGAAGAAGAAGAAGAAGAAGATTAATATTTTCAATAGAATTAGATAGGTTCGTTTATCGCCCGGTTCACACTCCTCACCAATTCTTGGAACTATAATTGTTGTTTGTCCTCTATTTTCTGTTTAGGATTGTGTTTCCTGTTTCTTTTAAAATATTTTACATCTTTTTTCATTGCTATTAGCCCATTGTCTCTTAGTTCCAGCATCGTGTTGTTTGGGGTGAATTGATTAAAAAATATACATACCTTAGGCAGAAATGGACTTCGGTTGGATTTTGAACACGATACGCCAACTTTACTTTCCGCGGGAAAATCGCTCGGCTACGCGAACATACACGAACTAACAATGTCACTCTATTGTGTAAGCGTGAATGGCAAAGAGAACGAACGTAAATACGTGGGTATGTAAGTAAGTTTATCTCTGACAAGGTTAGCAACGAAGCAGAGATCGGTACGCGCACACAGACACACTGAGCGGTAGCTTTGTAAACAATGCGCCTGGCGTCGATCCTGAGAAATGAGGCGCTCCGATATTGTGGTCGCCGAAATATGGCTGAATTGAGCTTAAGTAGACATTGGATAGCCGAAGAAAGAAAAGATCGCCACTACTATTTGCTTACACTACTCTACCTAACTACTCTTTCAAAAAAGAGTAGGGAAGCCGAACTAAGTGAAGAATCAGTAGCGCAAAGATATCAAATCCGAGTGAATATCACCGCTATGCTAGTTATGGTGTTCATTGCTCTCCACATCCTCCTGTCTCTTGTTCTCTAAAGACTATAAGCTCAGTTAGTTAAATGCCATACGTGGCACATTCTTAGGCGATCATTTTTAAATCATGACTAAATAGGAAGAAATTTATTTTAATTTTTCTCGCAGTAGGTTGACATTTCTTTTTGCGGTAGACTGGTTGCCAACCAAGGTTATAGAACCCAATCTCCCCTGCTATTCAACCCATAGCTGGAGGAAGAAGAGATGGATTCATTCCTTTCCCAAGTATAAGTGAATCCAACGAATTCAACTTGAACTCGGCTCTCGCTGTATCCTTTTAACTTCTATATGTCATGTGAGCTTTAAATTCTCTTAACCTTCTTTCCTCATTATCGATTCATATTATCACCCGTCTTTATTATTGCTATGGAATCTATTTACTCAAACACGTTAAATAAGATATTTGCCAAACTACTCTGCTTTTTTAATCTTCAATACTTCTTATGAGTGTTCAATTCTCTAGATCCTCTTTCCTCGTCATGGTGCGGCTACTCGCCCCTCTTTGTCCTTGTTTTTCCATCCATTCACTCAATGTCTTTAATTACACTACTAGTCGTTTACGTTCATCTTTCTTGTGTTAGATATGTCCTGTGAGTGTTCAATATTTATGCCTTCTTTCCTCATTATGGGTGACCCATTACAGTTCGGTTAACTAACCACAAATTCCTATGAAACTAAAACATAAACCCGGAAACTTGAGTCTCGTTCTTAAATTGCCTCGTGAGATCGAGACATTCATGCGGATGATGGTTGATTTTGTTCAGACGCTTATCAACGCTTCCATATACATTTTGAACGTAAATGCATGCCTTCACCTACAAATAAATATATTGTTGGTCATTTTGCTATCAAATGTATGGTTATTAATTTTTATATAAAAAGAAATTTTTATACTAAAAACTAGCAGTATAGCCCGGGGTTGCTCGGGTGTAATGAAAGCTTTCAAAATAATCCATGTTCCTGGAGCTCAGACTAAAAAACAATAGTTGTTTCCAGTTAAAGCTAAACCGTAGACTGAAAGAAAAATGAATGGATGTAAGTCAAATTTTCATTTCCTGGTGTCGATATCAAATAAGTTTTTTTCGTTGTAAACTGAATGTTGAAGGCTAAATAAGTCCTCTGAGTAAATGGTATCATGGCTGAGACTAAGAACTACAATTATACCTACTTAGAGCCAAACCCGAAGCAAAAACCAAAATAAAAGGGCTGAAAAAAATAGACATACAGGTAGATAAACAGACACACACACAAACATCTTGCCTTTTATATATATATATATATATATATATTATCGATTTTCTGCACTATTGTAAGAACTACAACCTTGAAACTTCTGAATATCGTTTCTTATATCTTTGTCTATGAGTGTATCAAATTTGATTAAAATCGGACCACTCCTTCTATAACCCGATATTTTCGATTATCGATTTTCGATATTTATCGGGGGTACCTCGCCACAAAACCTAGCTAAGAACACTCGCAGACGCTTATAGTACAACTGTGTAAATTTTCAAGAAAATCGTTTCAGCCGTTTCGGAGTCTATAGGTAACGGACACAGACACACACAGACACACACACACACACACACACACATACACACACACAAAGTTCCATTTATAAATAAGTTTAAATAACATCAATATATTTCTAAAAAATTTTATCAATAATACATTTAACATTGGACGAAAACCAACTTTACGACAATACGTCAATGAAATCTGATCTACAAAGCTTATATAAAGGTAAATTGTTACCATTTTTATGTTAGCCTATCTCTCTCTCTCTCTCTCTCTATATATATATATATATATATATATCTGTAAATTCAAATAAAATTTAGAGAGGGAATTCTTCTTCTTCTTCTATATGCCCTGTCCCTTCAGGACGTAGGCGATCATGGCTTTCCACGTTTCCCTATCCCTGGTGCCTCTGAGCACGCCTTCTCCTGTTACACCATGCAACCCTCGTTCGGTCATCCACCTGATTAGGTCCTTCAAATATATTACCCTTGCTTTCCCCTGTCTCTTTTTCCCTCTATCTGGCCTGTTAGTATCAGATTCTCCAAGCTCTCCTTCCTCATTGCGTGTCCCAGGAACTTCAGCTGTCTCTTCCTGATGCTCAGTATTAATTTCCTTCTTGTTTCCTTCATTTCCAAAACTTTATCATTGCTCACATTCTCGGTCCATAATATTCGCAGCCTCTTTGTGTAAAACCACATTTCAGTTGCTTCAGGTTTTTCCTTCATTTTTGATGATATTGTCCAGCATTCACTACCATATTGAAGGACGGACATCACGTAGCAATCCAGTACTCTCTTCCTAGTTTCTAGCGAAACTGTTCTGTTTCTTAATACCTTATTCAATTTCTGGAATGCTTCCTTCGCCATACCAATTCGCCTTCGGATCTCTGTGTCGCACTTTCCGTCTTCTGTTATAACGCTTCTCAGGTATTTTAATTTTTGTACCTGCTTGATTCTGGCATCCACGACCTGTATTTTGCATTTTGGGCTGCCATTTTTACTGATGACCATGCATTCAGTTTTCGTGCAAGTTATTTCTAGTCCTTTCTTGTTACTTTCTTCTGCTACCTTCTGTAGGAGGTCTTGTAGTTTCCTTTCTGTGTCTGCTATCAGCACTGTATCATCTGCGTACCTTAGGTTGTTTAAATTGTGGCCTCCGATTACGAATCCAGCTTAATATAATCATATAATTAAATTTGTTTTTAATTAAAATACATTGCCACACGGAAATTTCTGAGATTTCTACCTCGTCAACAGGCAAAGTTAGATCATTGTCTCTAAAATGATTTTTCCAACAATGATCTAACATGAGTTTTACAAAATGATTTTCAAAATAATGATCTAACATTGCCTGATGACGATGTAGAAAACTCGAAACATAGAAATTTCCGTGTCGCATTGTATTTTTAATTAAAAGACAAATTTAATTATATATATATATATTACGGTATTTAAAAATCTTTAGCAACCCCAAATATTCCATATTATTGATAATTGACGCATCTATGTAATCACATATCTTCATGAGTGCATGTTGTTCACATTTTACTTTCCTTGAATTTTCAAAAAAAAATTCTTAAATTTGATTTACTTTTTACACGTTTCCAGCTACAAGGCAATTTTTGATGTTTAAACTGTAATTTTGATCCTGATGATGAACGATGACGTTCGAAACTACTCGGTTAATCTTGGGAGAATTTTTACAAAAATATAATTTGGAAATAAAAAGCCTCATTAGAAAATATGAGAAAATACAAAAGAAAATCTGCAAGACTAAGCTGTCTCTATCGTTTAATACAACGTGTTTAATAGGAAATTCATATATATATATATATATATATATATATATATATATATTAAAAAAGGATTAATTCAAATGTATCATTTTTTAATATTAAAATAATTAATTCAAATGTATCATTTTTTAATATTAAAATAAAATTTTTAATATTAATTAGGATCGGGTTTTTTGGAATTTACCTTCCTGCTTTTTTCACTTGGATTAAAGTATCTGAATTAAAATATATATATATATATATATATTAAGTAACCTTAATCCAAAAGGAAAAGTAGGAATGTAAATCCCAAAGACCCGATCCTAATTAATATTAATATTTTAATATTAAAAAATGATACAGATGGAGAGCTCAATATAATTAAAATTACAGAGCCAATTATAAAATAAAATAAATTTCGATGTTCAAAACTGCTGAATGATCATTTCAACATGAAATCCCTAAGAGAGATTTCACATCTCATCGGCAACTCCCACATTTCAAAATAAAATAAAAAAGAAATAAAAAAAAAAGAAATAAAAAAGAAATAAAAAAATTGAAAGTTAAGAATTCACTACCGGAAGTTGTAAAAAATTTACGTCACAAAAAAATCGGTTCGCAATCAATGTCTATTTTTAGATTTTGGACAATTTTACTTATAGATTCAGTTGTAAGTGAAAAAATTTGAAAATTTGGCTTTGTCTAGCTTTACAAAGGGATTTCATGTTGAAATGATCATTCAACAGTTTTGAACATCGAAATTTATTTTATATATATATGTATACTGCTTATATACAATACGTTAAAATTTCCCTTGTCTAATTCCATGCGTCGATAGCTTAGGGAGTAGTGACTCTGACTGACATCAAATCGGTCGAGTTTCGATCCCGGCCAGAAGCAAGTGGATGTGTCTAACCTCACTGATGAGCTGTGATACAGCAAAACAGGCTTGCATGTGGATGACTAATATATATATATATATATATTTCGTGTAATGGTTAAATTGTCACCATTTTTATTTTTAATTGCGCGCATGTGCATTGCTTGTTTTTGATTTTGTCGACTGTAAAAATTTAGTAGATTCAGCGTCTATGAGAAAATATTAATCACCATGACTAAATTCACACTCCCCGGAAATTTAGAATTAACATGCTGTCCTGCTTGACATTTACGCCGGATGGTCTAATACGAACATTTCAGAGTGTTTTGGTGTCAATCTGATGATAGTGCAAAGCATTCCGAAAGAGATGAATGAGTCTAATGGTGATTACGAAGGTGTTTAGAGTAATCACTACTGATGGCAAGGTTATGCCTCTATTCATCTTCCCGCATGATGTGCATTGTGGTGCAGTGGATATCGGTAAATAGGGGAGCCGAGTTCGAATTCCAGTTGAATTCCTTGCATTCGCTTGGAAAATATATTAATCCGTTTTTTTTCCTCTAGTTATGGGTTAAATAACAGGACAGATTGGGTTCGATAACCTTGACTGACAACCAACTTACTGCGGGATAATCTTCTGCCCAGTCAGTTATGTCTCTTTGGAGACATGATCTCCCAAAAGCGTGTAGCACGTATGGCACTTAACTGACTGACATTGCCTCAGACTCAACACGGATGCCTATATCAAGTGTCTTCAAAAGGTAGTGCTGCTCTGTGTCAAGAGGTGTGCTGCTGGAAGACCCTATGTTTGGCAAGAGGATTCTGCACCATGCCACATTATCAGGAGGACCACTCATGGCTTTCTGATAATTTCTCCGACCACATCATCCTTTATATCTGGCCACCTACCGTCCCAGACTGAACCACCTCTTGATTATTATGTGTAGGACGCAGTTTAGCGAAAGAACCAGCCTTCCTAGCAGTGGATTTAGCTATTGATTCAATGTAATTATTCCAATTGAGGTTGGGAAATAGGGTATGGCCCAAGAGGCGCAGTGAATTGCTTTCAGGGAGACTTCCTTGGACAATGCTTATGGGTGGCAGAAGTGATTGCCTGTGATGATTTAGAGATAGGAGTTTCGTTTTGGAAGCGTTGAAATTTACGACCCACTTCTTACCTCAGTCCACCACTGTCCATCAAGAGGATTCTGCAACATGCCACACTAGCAGGCGGACCACTCATGGCTCTCAGATAATTTTTCCGACCACATCAATCCTTATATCTTGCCACCTAACTCGCCAGACAACAACCCACGTGAATATTATGTGTAAGAGCAACAAAACTCCTCATAACACCAAAGATAAACTGAATGCAAGGATTATGCCAGCATTCACCAACTTAAACAAGAAGACTGACCTGAAGAGTTGCTGGAGATTCCGAAGTCATCTGGAGACCGTGGTTGAAGTCAGTGACAATTTTATTGAATATACTTACTTTTTAGCATTTCAAGATATTTTTGTGTCAGTCAGTTAAGTGCCATATGTGAAACACGTTTGGGCGATAATGTCTTGAAATAGGCATGACTGACTGGGCAGATGACTATCCCGCAGAAGGTTGCCATTGCTTCTACCGTAGACTGGTTGCCGGCCAAGGCTATAAAACCCAATCTGACCAGTTATTTAATCCATAACTAGAGGGAAGAGCTGGAGTAATACCTTTTCTAAGGGTATTTGCGCTTAAGTGAATGCATTGAATTCAACTGAAATTCGAATTCAGCTCCCCGATTTCTCGTTCCAAGCCGATTTCCAATGCACCACAACGCACATCCCTATTCTTGTGTAACTTTGGTAAATATTTCTGCTTGATTGAGATGTCAGTATTATTTTCATTTTTGCGTCATTTAGACAAAAAATTCATTCAACGCACCCTGTACAAACTGATTTCTTACAAAGAATACATATTCTATTCATACGAACTTATCCTAAAAATCTTGTGGGCATTAATTAACCCAATGGAGCTGATATACCCTAAAACAAAATAAACCCAACCACCAGCTACGGAAAATTGAGAGATGTACTTACCTGAAAATTTTTCTAAAGTTCAGCCAAAAGTGGCAATGGCTGTTCGCTCAATATTGAATACTGCTGCCACATCTGGTCGGGTGCCCCTGCTACTCTACTTGGGCTTCTTGACAAAATACAAAGGAGGATCTGTAACGTGCTTGATACTGACTTGGCAAATCGGCTGCAACCACTCTCTCACCGGCGTGATGTGGCTTCCCTGTGCCTCTTCTACAAGTACTTTCATGGCTTCTGCTCCGATGAACTTAGATCATTGGTGCCGCCTAGGCACGAATTTACACGAGATACTAGATTAGTAACTAGGTACCACCCTTTTACAGTTAAACAGATAAGATGTAACCGTAATTTCTACTCCAACAGTTTCTTTTCTCGCGCTTCCCACCTGTGGAATTCCCTTCCACATGTCTGCTTTCCCGACAGCTACAATCTCCAGGTGTTTAAATGTAGGGTCAATAAACACCTCCTATCGCACTAACTTCCCAATTATTCTCAGAACACTTTCATCTACCCAACCCTCATTCTCGGTATCCTTACCCGCCTATCTCCCACCCTCTGACATTTCCTATATTTAACCATTCTCGGTATCCCTACCCGCCAATCACCCACCCTCTGACATTTCCTATATTTAACCATCCTTTCTCCACTCTATGTAGCCCCCTGCGCAATAGTGTCAGTGAAATGCCTTTCTCGGGGTGAAACGCTTATATATATATATATATATATATAAAGAATTCTGAAAGGTTCCTTATAAGAAGCCAGGAAGATTGTCATTACCATATACGAGTTTGCAATACAAAGCCTGACACTTAATTTCGCGCTGACGATTGATGTCAAAATTTTCAAATTTTCACCAGGTTATCAATATGGTTATTATTCATGTCATATTTTTTTTAATCGTTTCACCCCAAGCAAGGCGATACCGGCACTAATGCGCAAGGGTCTACATAAGATTAAAGATTTAGCAGAGTGAAAAGAAAGATGAACCTGTTACAGGGTGTTAGAGAAAAGGCAAGAGATGGATGGGAACACAGTTGTGAAGACAGTTGCGAAGGTAGAGAGAAAGGAAAAGAACAAGATATACAGGGTGATGTAGAAAGAACTGGTGTCAAGTGGATAAGAGATTGGTGTAGAAAAACGCCTGAATCTTGTGGCCTGAGTAAATTCATATATAGGGGGCACCAATGAGCTAAGTTCATCGGAGCAGAAGCAGTGAAAATATTTCTAGAAGAGACACAAGGAAGCCACATTGCGGCGGTAAGAAAGTGACTGTATCTGAGCTGCCAAGTCGGGATCGATCACATTATAAATTCTCCGTTGGATTTTGTCAAGGACACCTAGGTGGATAGCAGGAGCACCCGACCAGATATGACAACAGTATTCAATGCACGGGCGGATGGTAAATTTATATCTGTTCAGGATTGTTTCAGACGGTTCAGATAGCCGTCATGGATTAGGAAATCGAATTTCTGTTCCAATTCCAGTCGAGTTCGTTAGCTACTCTTACGTGCAAATACTAAGCATATATATACACTACCGGCCATAATTATTAGGCGACCTTAGTTTTTTTTAATATGTATTTCATGCTATATTTAATGCCAAATGGATAATTCTAAAAGAAAATAATGGTTCTTTTGTTAATACAGCACCAATAACATGTGCATCAAATGAACTGTTCTGGTGTCCAGTTTTTGCATTCTCTTCCTCATGCTAGTCACTTCTTATTTTTGGCTGGCCGAAGCAAAAACTCCTCGGCTGCCTTGTAAAATTTTGCAAAGTAATAATAACAAAAAACTATTCTATTTTCATTTAGAATTATTCCACTTGGCAATAAATACTAAAAATAGTATGAAATACATTTTTTTAAACTGGGGTGGCCTAATAATTTTGTTCGGTAGTGTATATATATATATATATATATATATATATATATGCACACACACTTACATATATATATATATATATATATATATATACACACAGACATACATTTATATACACACATATAGACAAATATTTATATATATGGTGTGTATACAATGTCATTTATTTTGTTTTCATTTGTCAATACACCTTAGTTCTTATTATAACAATTACACATCTTTATGATCATTATATACCTAAATGAATAAATAAATAAATAAAAATCTTCAACAATCACATCCGACTCAATCTATGACACGACATATTAATTGTAGCCATGTACTCTAACACTAAACATTACAGAAAGTTGACACCATATAACTAGCTTTTCATGAGCTCTATATTTCTCCCACCCGTATCTACCCTATAACCTCATTCCCCTAGCTTTTCATGAGCTCTATAATTCTCCCACCCGTCTCTACCCTATAACCTCATTCACTAGCTTTTCATGAGCTCTATAATTCTCCCACCCGTCTCTACCCTATAACCTCATTCCCCTAGCTTTTCATGAGCTCTATAATTCACCCACCCGTCTCTACCCTATAACCTCATTCCCCTAGCTTTTCATGAGCTCTATAATTCACCCACCCGTCTCTACCCTATAACCTCATTCACTAGCTTTTCATGAGCTCTATAATTCTCCCACCTGTCTCTAACCTATAACCTCATTCCCTAGCTTTTCATGAGCTCTATAATTCACCCACCTGCCTCACTCCTATAACCTCATTCCCCAGCTTTTCATGAGCTCTATACCTCCCACCTTATTCTTTACCCTATAACCTATTCCCCAGCTTTTCATGAGCTCTATAATTCTCCCACCTGTCTCTAACCTATAACCTCATTCTCTAGCTTTTCATGAGCTCTATAATTCACCCACCTGTCTCTTACCCTATAACCTCATTCCCTAGCTTTTCATGAGCTCTATAATTCTCCCACCCGTCTCTACCCTATATCCTGATTCCCCTAGCGTTTCATGAGCTCTATAATTCACCCACCTGTCTCTACTTCCTATAACCTCATTCCTCATGCCTAAGCAGCCTATAATTCACCCACCTGTCTCTCTACTTCCTATAACCTCATTCCCCAGCGTTTCATGAGCTCTATAATTCACCTACCTGTCTTCTACCCTATAACCTCTTATCTTCAGCTTTCATGAGCTCTATAATTCTCCCACCCGTCTCTAACCTATAACCTCATTCCCCTGGCTTTTCATGAGCTCTATCATTCACCCACCCGTCTCTACCCTATAACCTCATTCCCCTAGCTTTTCATGAGCTCTATAATTCTCCCACCCGTCTCTACCCTATAACCTCATTCCCCTAGCTTTTCATGAGCTCTATAATTCACCCACCCGTCTCTACCCTATAACCTCATTCCCCTGGCTTTTCATGAGCTCTATCATTCACCCACCCGTCTCTACGCTATAACCTCATTCCCCTAGCTTTTCATGAGCTCTATAATTCTCCCACCCGTCTCTACCCTGTAACCTCATTCCCCTACCTTTTCATGAGCTCTATAATTCTCCCACCCGTCTCTACCCTATAACCTCATTCCCCTAGCCATCATTGGCTTAACTTTCAATTGGTTTATTAAGTCTAACACACAAGAGCCCAAACTATTCCCCTTAGTTTTTTGGATAAGTTGTTATATTTGGCTTTTAAATTTTATAGTACCGAAACATAACAGCTTTTGTATAACGGTGAAAATGTTTTTATTATAAGTATCAGTAATAAAAATATTCCTGTAAATATTACTCTACTTTTAAAAAGTAAATACCACGAATTGTAAATTGTTAATCCATTAGTTCTTACTATTAATAATATACAGTGGAACATGTCGTATGTGACCATCCCTACTGCTACCCAAAGTGGTCGTTCATTAAAGGCACATAGTCATGACCTATTTACGCCAGTAACGTATATTCCACTCATCAGAAGGTAAATATTAGAATTTAACCCTGTAATCTGGTAATAAATGAATGAGAACATAAAAAATGACCTAACTTTAAAGAAATAATTCATTTTAAAATTTTAAAAAAATGTATTTACAACGGTCAACAAGAGATCAAAATATTTATTCACAAAAATATTTATTAAGTGAACTTTTAAAAAAAGTCAGTTATTGCTTTTTCTTTTCGTGTCTGTACCAGTACTAACCATTTCTCATAAAATATGTAGGTTGAAAAAATTCGTAATGTGTACGGTTTCAGTTTTTTCTTAGAAGTGAGTGATAGCAAAAGAGAATCTGCGATGATAAATGGAAAAAACATTCAGAAACCTGACAGCGATCGTGATGGGGGTAGTGAAACAGCGAGATAGAGATAGATATACCCAGATAGAAATAGAGTAGATAGATACACAAAAAATAAAGGAACGAAAGAGCGTGACATTTGAGAAAGGGACATAATTGTGATTTTCCCAATCCCTGAATTTATCCAAGTCAGTACAGAAACTGCGATAAATTCCTTGAACATGTTAAATGGAATACATGTTGTACAAAACAGCCGATGTTTGACTTTGAGGTGGACTCAGGCAATGTACATTTCAACCAGAAATAACAGTTTGATACAACACTACAATAACAAAATAATGAGGAAGTGTTCCTGGCTTTGATAAAATCAAAATGAAATAGATTACTCATTTAGTTTCTCCTAATTTAAAAGTTCACAGTGTACGACCAAAATGGATTTTTTTAAGCGGTCGTTTGATCAATGATTTTCACTCGTTGATGTTAGTCGTTGGTCGCGTTCTGGAGTTGGTCGCTCACTAAGGATTAATTACCATTAGCAAATCGTCCGTGCATAGAAAAACGGTCGTTAATAGCAGGTGGTCACTGGCGTAGAGGGTCGCATACGACAGGTTACAGTGTATATGTATGTAGTGGAGTGGAATGAAACCCCAAAAAGAAACAGACGAGAAATGTTTTTTTAATATAAAATAGTTTTATTTTTGGAATATGTTCGGGATTTTTTCAACTATTTTTTTCTCAGCATGTATGTGTGTTACATAAGAACATCTATATACATAAAAAACAATCTGTTGAGTGTGTGTGTGACTGTTCCCCATGCAAGCCTACATTTGTAAGCTACGCCATTCAAACTTTCTAGGGACACATATCTACAAGAAAGCCAGGTCGACATATACTTTTTGAGTTTTAAGTTCAGTAATTTTCCCTTTCGCACTTTTTGGACAATAGAGCTGTTTGTTTACATTCGCTCCGTAAAACATCTAAGATCTAAGATGGTTGTTGAATGACGTCATAGAAATCAAATCACACGTGTCAAACGTGACTAAAATATCTTTTTAATAAAAAAGAAAACAAATAAAAATAAGCCTTTGTATTTAATTTTTATTCCGACGTTTTACGTCACAGAAATCAAATCCCATGTGTCAAACGTGACTAAAATATTTTTTATGAAAAAAAAAATTAAAAATAAGACTTTATATTTAATTTTTATTCCGACGTTTTAAAAATTCATTTGGTCAACAAAAAAATGTGAATATTTTTCCCCGCAATTTTGAAACGAAAGAAATATTTTATTTTAAAAAAAAAGTGGTTTTTCTTCAAACAAAAACAAAATGTGTAAAATAAAAAGTGGCATCTTCTACTACTAGAATGTACTGAGTTGCCCGGGCAACGCCGGGCTATGATGCTAGTGTTAAATATCCGTGTTTGTAATTGTTTGTTAAGATGAAATGAAATGTGGTTTCTTCGCGTGAATGTGTAAAAAAAAAACAAGTAGGAAGGGAAAAAATAAGGATAAAAGTATCAAATGTCACGTATGTTGGTGAGAAAGAGTGTAAGTGTCACCTAGAATGGCGAGGAAGAGTGTCTGGTAGCTTGTTGAGGAAGACGAATGAATAAGTAAACATATTTGCCCTACTCCCCCACTGGAGCAAGATGTGACACACGGTTTTTTTTTAACGTGGGGAGCCCGACTGCGTACAGATGTATGCAAGCCGAATTCACCCTAGTCGGTTTGAGCCGGCTTTCTCCCCGACGGAGAAAGTTTCATTGGGATTTGTTTAAGGACAGGGTCCCAAGTCTTAACCTGTTATTTAACCCATAACTGGAGGAAAGAGACGGATTTATACCTTTCCCAAGAGTACCAGAGCGTTCAACTGAAATTCAATTTCTCTTTCCACTGCACCACAACGCACACCCATCAATAAACGCGTACAGCACCTGGTATTCCCAAGCGGTCACCCATCTAAATACTGACCAGGCTCAGCATTGCTTAACTTCGGTGATCGAATGAGAACCGGTGTATTCAACGTGATATGAAGTGCGGATGGGCGAAGGAACAAAAATTCCGTTGCGCTGGCCTCGGAGACCAGCACTTGGTCTAACCCTCTGATGCAATGGGATGCCGCGGCCGCGGGACACTGTTCCTCGGGACCGGGCATCTACTCAGTGTAATTTTTCTCAGATGCGCCTCTGCCTTCGCGGACGGAACTACAACTGAACCGCACTCTGTCCTCGAGGACAAAGCTTCGAAGTCGTGCGCATTATGACCGTTGTCATACGTTTACGTCTCTATCTCTATACTGACTTGTCTATAAACTTCCCTTAAAAACTCTACAAAGTGATCACGAAGCAGGCATGTTTATTTTTTAATTCTCTTTTCGGCGGGTACACAACCCATTGGCTGAAAAATATTAGATATTCATTTTCAAAATATTAATTAATTAACCGGAAATATGCACGAATTCCCCGACTTAGAAACTATTTTAATTTCATTTTTTTATTTTTTGTCATTTGATGATTAACATCCATGCTAGTATTTCCATCTCCGGTCCATATATATGTATATGTATATATATATATATATATATATATATATATATATATATATATATATAAACTTATTTATAAATGGAACTTTGTCTGTGTGCGTGTGTATGTGTCTGTGCGTGTGTCTGTGTGTGTGTGTGTGTGTGTGTGTGTGCGTATGTGTCCGTTACCTATAAACTTTATGTGTGTGTGTGCGTTTATCTGTCTGTATGTCCTTTATAGAAATCCACAATTTTTATCCGATTCTCACCAAACTTCAAAATTTGACTGACATCCATTCATTTTTCTTTCAGTCTACAATTTCGCTTTAGCTGGAAACAACTATTGCTTTTTAGTCTTTCGTGTCAACGTCCAAAGAGTCTGAACTTCAGGACCATGGATTAGTTTTAAAGCTTTCATTACACCTGCGCAACGCAAGGCTATACTGATAGTAAAGATATATATGTATATATATATATATGTTTCACCTCTGCGCCTGACGCCTGTCAAGTTTCGCAGCTTTGCCCTCTCGGCAACTCCGACCACGCTGTAGTCTCTCTCAGTATTTCTTTCCAATCTCACTCCCACCCAGGAGCCCCCTACCTATAGGACCTCCTACCTCTACCAAAAAGCTGACTGGGATGCCTTTCGCGATTTCATCTGCGACGTCCCTTGGGAAAAGTGTTCGACCTGTCAGTTGATGACTGTGCCTTTGAGGTCTCGTCATGGGTGAAAGCTGGCATTGATGCCTTCATACCCACCAGGAAGTATTGCTTAAAACCTCATTCCTCTCCGTGGTTCTCTCCGGCCTATTCAGCCGCTATTGCCCACAGGAACCATTACTTCCGTCTATTCCGGAGACAGTCATCTGATCACAATAGACGCCTGTTCATATCTGCACGCAATGAGTGCAAGATAACCCTAAATGACGCCAAACTGTTGTTTGTTGAGAAAATGCGACAAGTTCGGCTCCAAGGACTATTGGAGGATTTGCAAACGAGTGCTCAACAATAGGAAATCCTCAATACCTCCTTTAATCCATGAATTTGAGGTTATCACGTTATCTGTGGACAATGAGTGCTTTGCCCACAGATTCTCATCCAACTCCACATTTGACTCGTCCGGAGTACACCCACCCAACTTCCTTATTAGAGCTGAGGCCAAACCCGAGTAATTTCCAAACTCGATCCCCATAAGGCGTGTGGAGACGATGGAATCCCGGTGATAGTCCCTAAGATGTGTGCTCCTGAACTTTCCCCTGTCCTCTCTAAACTATTTAATGACTGCCTTTCTGCTTCCTGCTTTCCTGCATGCTGGAAGTTCTCTTCAGTCGTTCCTGTATTTAAGAATTGTGGTGAACCCTCGGACCCATCCAACTATCGCCCTATCAGTCTTCTACCGATATTCGGGAAAGTATTCGAAGGCCATAATCAATGCTGAAATAGTTCAACATCTTACTGCAAACAAACTCTTCTCTGTCAGGCAATATGGCTTCCGCTTTGCCAGGTCCTGCTAACAACCGTAACAGAGTACATGCTACAGGCCCTTGATAAGTCTGACGAGGCTCGCGCGGTTGCTCTGGACATCTCCAAGGCTTTCGACAGGGTTTGGCACTCTGGCCTCATATGCAAACTACGGGGTTACGGTATTACCGGTCGCCTGCTTGACCTAATCCAATCTTTCTTAAATAACCGCGAATGATCTGGCGGCTCGACTGCAGCCACTTTCCCATCATCGAAATGTGGCCTCCCTTTGTCTGTTCTATAAATACTTTCATGGCTTCTGCTCGGACGAACTTAAGTCACTGGTGCCTCCTCAACAGGTGTTTACTCGTGCAACCAGACTGGCAACTGGGTCCCACCCATTCACAGTCAGGTTAGCCAAATGCAGACGACAATTCTACTCCTGCAGCTTCTTCTTTCGCACTTCCCGCCTGTGGAACTCACTCCCGTATTCTTGCTTTCCTGACGGCTACAACCCCCAGAAATTTAAATGCAACGTCAATACTCATCTACTAACCATTGGACTCTAGCTCTCTCCCCACTCCCGTATAACCTTCCCTTTCTCTCCACCTATGTATCTGTCATCGCACCTGCTTTCTCAGCTTTCTATTGCTCCTTTCTAACTAGTTTGTACTCCTCACTCTTTTCTAATTAATCTTTTTACAGTTATGTAGCCCCCTGCACATCAGTGGCGTTTCCGCCTTGCTCGGGGTGAAATGATTAAAAAAAAAATTACTGAAAAATAATTGAAACACACCTGAAACGAGCTGAATGTGTTATGCTCCTCATGCCAATGACATTTCCACCAAGCTTCTCTACAACATATATATATATATATATATATATATATATATATACACACACACATACACACACACACACACACACACACACACATATATATATATATATATATATATATATATAGTGTAAATTAGCAGTATATATATATTGTGTAAATTAGCAATATTATGTAAACATCGCAAATATTTCTCGTTAAAATTGTAATAAACAAAAAAGCACCTCACCCATACGGCCCCCCACAAAAAAAAATGCTATAAATACACATCATCAACTCTCTAAATAAATAGAACAAAAAACGTAGAAATAAAAGAAAATAAATCCCACACTATACTAACGATAAGTCCATCTACCTGTAAATGGTATTAAAATAAAAGAAACTATCGACGCTGCAAAAAAACAAAAAAACATATATCCCAATATAAAATAACCTAAACTAAACGAAAAAGCGACCTGCCCAAAATTAAGTTACCCCATACCCTCCTCTAAACCAAACAGCAGCACCTCAAGAACCATGAACGAATGACTAGACCATTCTGAAATCTCACACCACATATATCATTAACAATGACGCCACTTCCACTACATCCAGACAAGATAAATAAGAAACCTGTCTTAAACTAAGACATCTCTCCTAACCCATATCTCTAAGACTACAATACGGCCGACAGAATCAGAATAAGCTCCCAATCCCACTTTCACTTAAACATCATATCACCACAAATACACCGTTTTCACCATTTAATTTTCATTTCAACTTCGTCACCAGATGAGAAGCACCTAAAGGTAACTTCGTGTAGTGATACTATGAATTTATAAACCATTGTAACAACTATTACAATATAATGCTCTGCGTTTGTATCGAGCACTCTTTATAAAAGTAAATGCATGAACAGCAGTTTAAAAAACCTACGAGTTCCGCAATTTTGTTACAATATATATGTATATATATATATATATATAATAATTAACCAGTTATTGGTCAGAGACAAATTACATCAGTAAATAGTTGTATCAAAATGAACTCAATACATAAGGAAAAAAATAATAATTTATCATTTAGAGCTTTTAAATATTCCAATTGTGAAAGTCATTCAGTTAAGCTACCGTTGTTTCAACCTTTCAGTATGTTTGTTATCTCTTACATATAACTGCTTTTCCAACCCTTCTTTGAATTCTTAACAGGAAGTTTAGAACATTAATTTTATAATCATTTCACCGAAGCAGGGTAGTACTGCCAGTGATGCGCAGGGGGTTACATCTACTCTCTGAAGATGGCTCATGCGAGCCGAAACCTAAAACCAGCATAATAAAAAAAATATACAAATGTTGGACAAT
This sequence comes from Ascarosepion bandense, assembly GCA_037127315.1. NCBI lineage: Eukaryota > Metazoa > Mollusca > Cephalopoda > Sepiida > Sepiidae > Ascarosepion > Ascarosepion bandense. Next base: position 366,716 of record JBBBDQ010001237.1, read on the forward strand.
TTTTGTCTTTATTTTCACCTGAAATAAAAGCCAAAATACGATGTTTAGAACGGCTCATGATTCAACATAATAGACATTCATTGTCTCTTATATTTAACAATATATATATATATATATATAATTTGGAACTCAATTATTTCCCCAAACTTGCTTTCAACCTTTTGTTATCTTCAAGCGAATTATAATAACTTATTTTCCAATATTTTTTTACAGGGCTTTGCTATGAACGCCTCACTGAAAGTCTTAAACAACTGAAATTTCAAAATTAGTGGAGATTTTCATCGAGTTTTGTATAAACCTAATATGTATTTTTTGGTGTGATTATATCCGGAGGAGGAAAACTAATGAACAATAATTGAAACTCACCTGAAGCGAGCTGAATGTGTAATACTCCTCATGCCAATGACATTTCCACCGAGTTTCTCTACGGCATATGATTTCATTGAATGTAATTGAAACTCACCTGAAGCGAGATGTTTGTGTAATACTCCTCATGCCAATGACATTTCCACCGAGTTTCTCTACGGCATATGATTTCATTGAATGTAATTGAAACTCAACTGAAGCGCGCTGAATGTGTAATACTCCTCATGCCAATGACATTTCCACTGAGTTTCTCTACGGCATATGATTTCATTGAATGCAATTGAAACTCACCTGAAGCGCGCTGAATGTGTAATACTCCTCATGTCAATGATATTTCCACCGAGTTTCTCTACGGCATATGATTTCATTGAATGTAATTGAAACTCACCTGAAGCGCGCTGAATGTGTAATACTCCTCATGTCAATGATATTTCCACCGAGTTTCTCTACGGCATATGATTTCATTGAATGTAATTGAAACTCACCTGAAGCGAGATGTTTGTGTAATACTCCTCATGCCAATGACATTTCCACCGAGTTTCTCTACGGCATATGATTTCATTGAATGTAATTGAAACTCACCTGAAGCGAGATGTTTGTGTAATACTCCTCATGCCAATGACATTTCCACCGAGTTTCTCTACGGCATATGATTTCATTGAATGTAATTGAAACTCACCTGAAGCGCGCTGAATGTGTAATACTCCTCATGTCAATGATATTTCCACCGAGTTTCTCTACGGCATATGATTTCATTGAATGTAATTGAAACTCACCTGAAGCGAGATGTTTGTGTAATACTCCTCATGCCAATGACATTTCCACCGAGTTTCTCTACGGCATATGATTTCATTGAATGTAATTGAAACTCACCTGAAGCGAGATGTTTGTGTAATACTCCTCATGCCAATGACATTTCCACTGAGTTTCTCTACGGCATATGATTTCATTGAATGTAATTGAAACTCAACTGAAGCGCGCTGAATGTGTAATACTCCTCATGCCAATGACATTTCCACTGAGTTTCTCTACGGCATATGATTTCATTGAATGTAATTGAAACTCACCTGAAGCGCGCTGAATGTGTAATACTCCTCATGTCAATGATATTTCCACCGAGTTTCTCTACGGCATATGATTTCATTGAATGTAATTGAAACTCACCTGAAGCGCGCTGAATGTGTAATACTCCTCATGTCAATGATATTTCCACCGAGTTTCTCTACGGCATATGATTTCATTGAATGTAATTGAAACTCACCTGAAGCGAGATGTTTGTGTAATACTCCTCATGCCAATGACATTTCCACCGAGTTTCTCTACGGCATATGATTTCATTGAATGTAATTGAAACTCACCTGAAGCGAGATGTTTGTATAATACTCCTCATGCCAATGACATTTCCACCGAGTTTCTCTACGGCATATGATTTCATTGAATGTAATTGAAACTCACCTGAAGCGCGCTGAATGTGTAATACTTCTCATGTCAATGATATTTCCACCGAGTTTCTCTACGGCATATGATTTCATTGAATGTAATTGAAACTCACCTGAAGCGAGATGTTTGTGTAATACTCCTCATGCCAATGACATTTCCACCGAGTTTCTCTACGGCATATGATTTCATTGAATGTAATTGAAACTCACCTGAAGCGAGATGTTTGTGTAATACTCCTCATGCCAATGACATTTCCACCGAGTTTCTCTACGGCATATGATTTCATTGAATGTAATTGAAACTCACCTGAAGCGAGATGTTTGTGTTATACTCCTCAAGCCAATGACATTTCCACCGAGTTTCTCTACGGCATATGATTTCATTGAATGTAATTGGAACTCACCTGAAGCGCGCTGAATGTGTAATACTCCTCATGTCAATGATATTTCCACCGAGTTTCTCTACGTCTTATGATTTCATTGAATGTAATTGAAACTCACCTGAAGCGAGATGTTTGTGTAATACTCCTCATGCCAATGACATTTCCACCGAGTTTCTCTACGGCATATGATTTCATTGAATGTAATTGAAACTCACCTGAAGCGAGCTGAATGTGTAATACTCCTCATGCCAATGACATTTCCACCGAGTTTCTCTACGGCATATGATTTCATTGAATGCAATTGAAACTCACCTGAAGCGCGCTGAATGTGTAATACTCCTCATGTCAATGATATTTCCACCGAGTTTCTCTACGGCATATGATTTCATTGAATGTAATTGAAACTTACCTGAAGCGCGCTGAATGTGTAATACTCCTCATGCCAATGACATTTCCACCGAGATTCTCTACGGCATATGATTTCATTGAATGCAATTGAAACTCACCTGAAGCGCGCTGAATGTGTAATACTCCTCATGTCAATGATATTTCCACCGAGTTTCTCTACGGCATATGATTTCATTGAATGTAATTGAAACTCACCTGAAGCGCGCTGAATGTGTAATACTCCTCATGCCAATGACATTTCCACCGAGTTTCTCTACGGCATATGATTTCATTGAATGCAATTGAAACTCACCTGAAGCGCGCTGAATGTGTAATACTCCTCATGTCAATGATATTTCCACCGAGTTTCTCTACGGCATATGATTTCATTGAATGTAATTGAAACTTACCTGAAGCGCTGAATGTGTACTCACTCATGCCAATGACATTTCCACCAGTTTCTCTACGGCACCATATGATTTCATTGAATGTATGAAACTCACCTGAAGGCGCGCTGAATGTGTAATACTCTTTCTGTCAATAGTATTTCCACCGAGTTTCTCTACGGCATATGATTTCATTGAATGTAATTGAAACTTCTCACGAAGCGCGCTGAATGTGTAATATCTCCTCATGCCAATACATTTCCTGTGATTTCTCTACGGCATATGATTTCATTGAATGCAATTGAAACTCACCTGAAGCGCTTTGAATGTATGCTCCACTCATGTCGGCTGAAATATTTTGCAGAATTTCTCTACGGCATATGATTTCATTGAATGTAATTGAAACTCACCGCAAAGCGAGATGTTTGTATATGTATGCCTCCTCATGCCAATGACATTTCCACCGAGTTTCTCTACGGCATATGATTTCATTGAATGCAATTGAAACTCACCTGAAGCGCTGAATGGCCATACAATACTCCTCATGTCAATGATATTTCCACCGAGTTTCTCTACGACACTATGATTTCATTTAGATGTAATTGAAACTCACCTGAAGCGAGATGTTTGTGTAATACTCCTCCAAGGCCAATGACATTTCCACCGAGTTTCTCTACGGCATATGATTTCATTGAATGCAATTGAAACTCACCTGAAACGCGCTGAATGTGTAATACTCCTCATGTCAATGATATTTCCACCGATTTTCTCTCCGGCATATGATTTCATTGAATGTAATTGAAAACTCACCTACTGAAGCGAATGTTTGTGTAATATCACTCATGCCAATGACATTGCCACCGAGTTCTCTACGGCATATGATTTCATTGAATGCGAGCTACCTGAAGCGCGCCTTGAATGTGTAATACTCCTCATGTCAATGATATTTCCACCGAGTTTCTCTACGGCATATGATTTCACATTGAATGTATTGAAACTCACCTGAAACACGAGATGTTTGTGTAATACTCCTCAAGCCAATGACATTTCCACCCGAGTTTCTCTACGGCATATGATTTCATTGAATGCAATTGAAACTCTACCTGAAGCGCGCTGGTATGTGTACTCCTCATGTCAATGATATTTCCACAGAGTTTCTCTACGGCATATGATTTCATTGAATGTAAATTGAAACTCACCTGAAGCGAGATGTTTGTGTAATACTCCTCATGCCAATGACATTTCCACCGAGTTTTCTCTACGGCATATGATTTCATTGAATGCAATTGAAACTCACCTGAAGCGCTGAATGTGTAATACTCCTCATGTCAATGATATTTCCCACCAGAGTTTCTCTACAGCATATGATTTCATTGAATGTAATTGAAACTCACCTGAAGCGCTGAATGTGTGCTCCTCATGCCAATGATATTTCCACCGAGTTTCTCTACGGCATATGATTTCATTGAATGCAATTGAAACTCACCTGAAGCGCGCTGAATGTGTAATACTCCTCATGTCAATGATATTTCCACCGAGTTTCTCTACGGCATATGATTTCATTGAATGTAATTGAAACTCACCTGAAGCGAGCTGAATGTGTAATACTCCTCATGCCAATGACATTTCCACCGAGTTTCTCTACGGCATATGATTTCATTGAATGCAATTGAAACTCACATGAAGCGCGCTGAATGTGTAATACTCCTCATGCCAATGACATTTCCACGGAGTTTCTCTACGGCATATGATTTCATTGAATGTAATTGAAACTCACCTGAAGCGAGATGTTTGTGTAATACTCCTCATGCCAATGACATTTCCACCGAGTTTCTCTACGGCATATGATTTCATTGAATGTAATTGAAACTTACCTGAAGCGAGCTGAATGTGTAATACTCCTCATGCCAATGACATTTCCACGGAGCCTCTCGCCGGCATATGAGTTCATTGAATGTAATTGAAACTCACCTGAAGCGAGCTGAATGTGTAATACTCCTCATGCCAATGACATTTCCGCCGCGTTTCCCTACGGCATATGATTTCATTGAATGTAATTGAAACTCACCTGAAGCGAGCTGAATGTGTAATACTCCTCATGCCAATGACATTTCCACCGAGTTTCTCTACGGCATATGATTTCATTGAATGTAATTGAAACTTACCTGAAACGAGCTGATGTGTAATACTCCTCATGTCAATGACATTTCCACCGAGTTTCTCTACGGCATATGATTTCATTGAATGTAATTGAAACTCACCTGAAACGAGCTGAATCTGTAATACTCCTCATTCCAATGACATTTCCCCCGCGTTTCTCTACGTCATATGATTTCATTGAATGTAATTGAAACTCACCTGAAGCGAGCTGAATGTGTAATACTCCTCATGCCAATGACATTTCCACGGAGCCTCTCGCCGGCATATGAGTTCATTGAATGTAATTGAAACTCACCTGAAGCGAGCTGAATGTGTAATACTCCTCATGCCAATGACATTTCCACCGAGTTTCTCTACGGCATATGATTTCATTGAATGTAACTGAAACTCACCTGAAGCGAGCTGAATATGTAATACTCCTCATGCCAATGACATTTCCACCGCGTTTCCCTACGGCATATGATTTCATTGAATGTAACTGAAACTCACCTGAAGCGAGCTGAATGTGTAATACACCTCATGCCAATGACATTTCCGCCGCGTTTCCCTACGGCATATGATTTCATTGAATGTAATTGAAACTCAACTGAATCGAGCTGAATGTGTAATACTCCTCATGCCAATGACATTTCCACCGAGTTTCTCTACGGCATATGATTTCATTGAATGTAATTTAAACCCACCTGAAGCGAGCTGAATGTGTAATACTCCTCATGCCAATGACATTTCCACCGCGTTTCCCTACGGCATATGATTTCATTGAATGTAACTGAAACTCACCTGAAGCGAGCTGAATGTGTAATACACCTCATGCCAATGACATTTCCGCCGCGTTTCCCTACGGCATATGATTTCATTGAATGTAATTGAAACCCACCTGAAGCGAGCTGAATGTGTAATACTCCTCATGCCAATGACATTTCCACCGCGTTTCCCTACGGCATATGATTTCATTGAATGTAACTGAAACTCACCTGAAGCGAGCTGAATGTGTAATACTCCTCATGCCAATGATATTTCCACCGAGTTTCTCTACGGCATATGATTTCATTGAATGTAATTGAAACTCACCTGAAGCGCGCTGAATGTGTAATACTCCTCATGCCAATGACATTTCCACCGCGTTTCCCTACGGCATATGATTTCATTGAATGTAATTGAAACTCAACTGAATCGTGCTGAATGTGTAATACTCCTCATGTCAATGATATTTCCACCGAGTTTCTCTACGGCATATGATTTCATTGAATGTAATTGAAACTCACCTGAAGCGAGCTGAATGTGTAATACTCCTCATGCCAATGACATTTCCACCGAGTTTCTCTACGGCATATGATTTCATTGAATGCAATTGAAACTCACATGAAGCGCGCTGAATGTGTAATACTCCTCATGCCAATGACATTTCCACCGAGTTTCTCTACGGCATATGATTTCATTGAATGTAATTGAAACTCACCTGAAGCGAGATGTTTGTGTAATACTCCTCATGCCAATGACATTTCCACCGAGTTTCTCTACGGCATATGATTTCATTGAATGTAATTGAAACTTACCTGAAGCGAGCTGAATGTGTAATACTCCTCATGCCAATGACATTTCCACGGAGCCTCTCGCCGGCATATGAGTTCATTGAATGTAATTGAAACTCACCTGAAGCGAGCTGAATGTGTAATACTCCTCATGCCAATGACATTTCCGCCGCGTTTCCCTACGGCATATGATTTCATTGAATGTAATTGAAACTCACCTGAAGCGAGCTGAATGTGTAATACTCCTCATGCCAATGACATTTCCACCGAGTTTCTCTACGGCATATGATTTCATTGAATGTAATTGAAACTTACCTGAAACGAGCTGATGTGTAATACTCCTCATGTCAATGACATTTCCACCGAGTTTCTCTACGGCATATGATTTCATTGAATGTAATTGAAACTCACCTGAAACGAGCTGAATCTGTAATACTCCTCATTCCAATGACATTTCCCCCGCGTTTCTCTACGTCATATGATTTCATTGAATGTAATTGAAACTCACCTGAAGCGAGCTGAATGTGTAATACTCCTCATGCCAATGACATTTCCACGGAGCCTCTCGCCGGCATATGAGTTCATTGAATGTAATTGAAACTCACCTGAAGCGCGCTGAATGTGTAATACTCCTCATGCCAATGACATTTCCACCGAGTTTCTCTACGGTATATGATTTCATTGAATGTAACTGAAACTCACCTGAAGCGAGCTGAATATGTAATACTCCTCATGCCAATGACATTTCCACCGCGTTTCCCTACGGCATATGATTTCATTGAATGTAACTGAAACTCACCTGAAGCGAGCTGAATGTGTAATACACCTCATGCCAATGACATTTCCGCCGCGTTTCCCTACGGCATATGATTTCATTGAATGTAATTGAAACTCAACTGAATCGAGCTGAATGTGTAATACTCCTCATGCCAATGACATTTCCACCGAGTTTCTCTACGGCATATGATTTCATTGAATGTAATTTAAACCCACCTGAAGCGAGCTGAATGTGTAATACTCCTCATGCCAATGACATTTCCACCGCGTTTCCCTACGGCATATGATTTCATTGAATGTAACTGAAACTCACCTGAAGCGAGCTGAATGTGTAATACACCTCATGCCAATGACATTTCCGCCGCGTTTCCCTACGGCATATGATTTCATTGAATGTAATTGAAACCCACCTGAAGCGAGCTGAATGTGTAATACTCCTCATGCCAATGACATTTCCACCGAGTTTCTCTACGGCATATGATTTCATTGAATGTAACTGAAACTCACCTGAAGCGAGCTGAATGTGTAATACACCTCATGCCAATGACATTTCCGCCGCGTTTCCCTACGGCATATGATTTCATTGAATGTAACTGAAACTCACCTGAAGCGAGCTGAATGTGTAATACTCCTCATGCCAATGATATTTCCACCGAGTTTCTCTACGGCATATGATTTCATTGAATGTAATTGAAACTCACCTGAAGCGCGCTGAATGTGTAATACTCCTCATGCCAATGACATTTCCACCGCGTTTCCCTACGGCATATGATTTCATTGAATGTAATTGAAACTCAACTGAATCGTGCTGAATGTGTAATACTCCTCATGTCAATGATATTTCCACCGAGTTTCTCTACGGCATATGATTTCATTGAATGTAATTGAAACTCACCTGAAGCGAGCTGAATGTGTAATGCTCCTCATGCCAATGACATTTCCACCGAGTTTCTTTACGGCATCTGATTTCATTGAATGTAACTGAAACTCACCTGAAGCGAGCTGAATGTGTGTAATACTCCTCATGCCAATGATATTTCCACCGAGTTTCTCTACGGCATATGATTTCATTGAATGTAATTGAAACTCACCTGAAGCGAGCTGAATGTGTAATACTCCTCATGCCAATGACATTTCCACCGAGTTTCTCTACGGCATATGATTTCATTGAATGTAATTGAAACTCACCTGAAGCGAGCTGAATGTGTAATACTCCTCATGCCAATGACATTTCCACCGCGTTTCCCTACGGCATATGATTTCATTGAATGTAATTGAAACTCAACTGAATCGAGCTGAATGTGTAATACTCCTCATGCCATTGACATTTCCACCGCGTTTCCCTACGGCATATGATTTCATTGAATGTAACTGAAACTCACCTGAAGCGAGCTGAATGTGTAATACTCCACATGCCAATGACATTTCCACCGAGTTTCTTTACGGCATATGATTTCATTGAATGTAACTGAAACTCACCTGAAGCGAGCTGAATGTGTAATACTCCTCATGCCAATGATATTTCCACCGAGTTTCTCTACGGCATATGATTTCATTGAATGTAATTGAAACTCACCTGAAGCGAGCTGAATGTGTAATACATCTCATGCCAATGACATTTCCACCGAGTTTCTCTACGGCATATGATTTCATTGAATCTAATTGAAACTCACCTGAAGCGAGCTGAATGTGTAATACTCCTCATGCCAATGACATTTCCACCGAGTTTCTCTACGGCATATGATTTCATTGAATGTAATTGAAACTCACCTGAAGCGAGCTGAATGTGTAATACTCCTCATGCCAATGACATTTCCACCGAGTTTCTGTACGGCATATGATTTCATTGAATGTAATTGAAACTCACCTGAAGCGAGCTGAATGTGTAATACTCCTCATGCCAATGATATTTCCACCGAGTTTCTCTACGGCATATGATTTCATTGAATGTAATTGAAACTCACCTGAAGCGAGCTGAATGTGTAATACTCCTCATGCCAATGACATTTCCACCGAGTTTCTCTACGGCATATGACTTTATTTAATTTCTTGAAGTCATATGTTGCAGAGAAGATCGTTGAAAATGTCATTGGCATTTTGACATGATTACATCCGGACAATATTTCTGAACTTTCGTTTAGCAATTTCTTATGTTCTGGAAAGAATATTATGTATAACTTTTCTTTATGTTTGCAAACTTCCCTAACGAGTGAGAACATCAAAACATTGATCTCACGAAACTTGGAAGTCGGCATGAATCTGCTCAGTTGTACTTATACATATATATATATATATATATATATATAATTATGAATTAAAAATACACTGCGGCACGGAAATTTTTATCTTTCGAGATAGAATCTCGTCATCAGGTAATGTTAGATGTTGGTAGCGAAAATTATTTACATTCCGTAAAAAACGTAAACATTGGGTCTTCTTTACCTGGATATATATATATATATATATATATATATATATATATATATATATCCGAGTGAGTACAGAACGAAGAAAGAAATTTTTTCACCGTCCAAAACATTAATTTAAAACAGTGCTCTTTATATGATGTATAGAGCTGTGAATATTTATTATAAATTATGTTTTAGAACATGTACATAATTTTTTCTAGAGGACTTATATAGAAAAAATTATGTACATGTTCTAAAACATAATTTATAATAAATATATTGATGACCCACGTATACTGTCTTAATACATATAGGAAAGAAAAGAATATTAATAAAAAGTTTTGAATTTAAAAATGTACTTTTTTGGGACAGTATTTGTTCATTTTTATTATTGCATTTTATATTTCAGACCGCCCTCGGTCCTTCATCAGAAACGAGTGATTTTTAAATTTGAATTAGAAACGTATTTCACGATAGCGTCTGAATATTTTTTTTGTGTTTTTTGTTCACAACATGCGGCACGTCCGTAGAGAAAGTCTGCCACGTGATGTAAACAAAAAAAATATTCGGACGCTATCGTGACATACGTTTCTAATTCAAATTTGAAAATCACTTGTTTCTGATGAAGGACCGAGGGCGGTCTGAAATATAAAATAAATAATAAAAATAAACAAATACTGTCCCAAAAAAGTACATTTTTAAATTCAAAACTTTTTATTAATATTCTTTTCTTTCCTATATATATATATATATATATATGTGTGTGGTGTGTGTGTGTGTGTGTGTAACTGACATGAATGTATATATATATATGTATTGTTATATATATATTTGTATAAGTGTTTCTGTAGGCTGAATTATTTCTGCTGGTCCCCTCTACTTATTTCCTTATGCACACGTACACAGGGAGGAAATACGACCAATTCTTGTGCATTTGATTCCCTTGTCAATGGTGGAGACGAAACAAGGAACATACAGGAAATGCCATTGAGATATTTTATTGTTGCCATTACAAATCGAATCGGGAAGATAAAAACGAAATCATTTTCCATGAAAAATGTTGACAAATGATGATTTGATTTGGAGAGAAAATTATTAAATAAAATTCTGAAATTATCTTCTCGAGAAGAGAAAATATTTTATTTGGGTGATTTGATCTTACCACGGCGTGGGGAGCTTCATTCAGAATAGGAATAATTCAAATCTATCTATCTATCTATCTATCTATCTATCTATCTATCTATCTATCTATCTATCTGTCTGTCTATCTGTCTGTCTATCTATCTATCTCAGCCACTTCATCATCTATCTATCTATCTATCTATCTATCTATCTATCTATCTATCTATCTATTCATTCTTTTTGGTTTCTACAAATTTGTTGATTTAATTTACACTTTTTCTAACACATTCTCTTCCTATATATATATATATATATATATAGTAATAATAATGATAACGATATCTTCTACAAAAATTAAATTCATAAGAATTAGAAACAGGACGAATTTTCAATCCGAAACATAATTCGAAAATACACAACTCCTGTCGACTTCAACAACAACAAAAAAATTATATTAATCATCTAGTATCTATTTTGATATCGGCTCGGAACGAGAAATCGGTGAGCCGAGTTCGAATTCCAGTTGAATTCCTTGCATTTACTTACGCGCAAATACAGTTGGGAAAAATATTAATCCGTCTCTTCCCTCCAGTTATGGGTTAAATAATTAAACAGACTGGATTCTATAGCTTCGGCTGGCAACCAATATACCGCACAAAGTAATGGCAACCTAATAATATTCTGCCCAGTCAATCATGTCTCTTTCGAGACATGACCATATCTCGAAAAAAACATGATCGCCCAAGCGTATATCAAATATGGCACTTTGCTGACGGAACCTTATCGTCCAATACAAGAATTCACCCGTGAGATCCAACTAAAACGCGGCTCTGCTATATCCCATTCTGAGCCGTCATCAATTACACCACCCGAACATTCATTTTTACACCCCATGGTATTTCCAAGCGCTCTCCGATATAGTTTCTACATTGCTTGAATGATCTTTCTAAGCTGTTACCCATCTAGGTACTGACAAGGCCCAACTTAAGGATGCTTATTATACACCCTTGTGCAAATTAATTTAAGCAAAACGAATAACGTCTACCTAGGATCTTTCGCACTTTCCCTGATCACGTAAACGTCGTCTCTTGGCGTTGTTCTTCTCTTCTAGCCGTATTTTTTTTTTAGATTTTGAACCTATGATTCTAGTATATTTCTTCGCCTTGCCAGGCCTGACAGTTGACATCAACATTATTCGCGATCTCGATGTAAGGCTTGCCAGTGTGTTCGTGTAGTGTTACAATTTTTGTGCTGTTCCTTGGAGTAACAGCTATCGCAGACAATTGTCGTAGGATAATTAATCGACAGTCGAGACAATAGTGCCTGGTTGTAATAAAAACCTAACGCAATCAAGGATGAATTAATATTTTTCAAGGCAAAAATGTTTCATCATTCACCCCGAAAATAGATTCATATTCCTGCACACCAATGCAAATGAGCTAATCTGAGAAAAAATAGAAATCGATTACACCCTTTAACTTCCGTGAGTCTAAAACTGACCGTATGGCGAATCAAAGGAAAGTAAAGCAGTTGTTCCAATTAATTTTCACAAGGGTGTACCATGGAACTATAAGTAGGAGAAACTAACATAAAACAACTAAAAAAATTCAAATGCATGGAAAGCTTTTTGATGGACAGTGCGACATGGAGCTTCAAAGACGCAATTGGCATCGTCAAAGACGCAACTGGCATCGTCAAAAAGCAATTGGCATCGTAAAAGACGCATTGGCATCGTTAAAGACGCAATCGGCATCGTAAAAGACGCAATTGGCATCGTCAAAGACGCAATCGGCATCGTAAAAGACACAATTGGCATCGTCAAAGACGCAATTGGCATCGTCAAAGACGCAACTGGCATCGTCAAAAAGCAATTGGCATCGTAAAAGACGAATTGGCATCGTCAAAGACGCAATCGGCATCGTAAAAGACACAATTGGCATCGTCAAAGACGCAATTGGCATCATCAAAAATGCAACTGGCATCGTCAAAGACGCATTGGCATGACCAAAGACGCATTTCAGAAGCTAACCAAAATACTGAAAGACAGAAAGATCTCATGAAAAACAAAGAAAAGACTGCTAGATTGCGATGTGATATCTGTCCTTCTGTATGGAGGTGAATACTGGACGATCTCATCAAAGATGAAGAAGAGGTATGAGGCAGCAGAAATGTGGTTTTACAGAAGGATAGATAGATAGATAGATAGATAGATAGATAGATAGATAGATAGATAGATAGATAGATAGATAATGAAGAGAGCTGGATTACTATGTGATATCTCTCTTTCTGTATGGAAGTGAATGCTGGACGATCTCATCAAGGATGAAGGAGAGGCTTGAGGTAGCAGAAATGTGGTTTTACAAAAGGATAGATAGATAGATAGATAGATAGATAGATAGATAGATAGATAGATAAATTTGTAGTGAATGAAAAAGTATAGATAGATAGATAGATAGATAGATAGATAGATAGATAATGAAGAGTGCTGGATTACTATGTGATATCTCTCCTTCTGTATGGAAGTGAATGCTGGACGATCTCATCAAGGATAAAGGAGAGGCTTGAGGTAGCAGAAATGTGGTTTTACAGGAGGATGCTGAGGATACTATGAACGGAACAAGTGTGCAACGAAAGTTGGAAAAGATGCAAACGAGAAAACTCATACTTAACTAAAGAAGAGACAAATGAGAATTCTGAGACACATAATGAAGAAGTGGGGCCTGGAGAATTTAATACCCCCAGGACGGATAGAGAGGATGAGAAACAGGGGGGAAGCCCCGCAAGATCTGAGTAAATGGATGGTGGGGCGGGGCAGGACGGGTTTGAGGCTTAGAAGAGATACCAAGAGATACCAAGATACCAAGAGATACCAAGATACCAAGAGATACCAAGAGATACCAAGATACCAAGATACCAGATACCAAGAGAAAAATATTGAGAGTGACATGAGATAGTGCCAAGTGGAATTTCATGATTGTCTACGTCTTACGTCCTTTCAGAAATTTCTGAGGCATCAAGAATGTATGGATACTCACAAGATGAAGGAATCAGCGAATAGCCAACCAGTGTAAAATATCACTGATGAACTAATGCCTAAAATGGGCCTTGGAGAGTGAAGAAACAAAGTTTTTTTCTTCTCTCTCTTTCCAAGCAACGCATCATCTCTTTAAAGGCCAACATTTGTAATATTTTTCTTCACGCTTTAAATCGATTCAGGCTTCAAAGGAATTAATTAACAGGTGAAATACACGGGCAGTGAGAGATCGACAGCGAAAAAGAAGAAGAAGAAGAAGAAGAAGAAGAAGACAGGAGAAAAATACAAAAGACTTAAAAGAAAAAGAAAGGAAGAAAGAATGGAAGAGAAGAACATAAAGAATTTTTTTAAAAAAGACGAAAAAAGAATGTAAAAGAAAAAGTAAAAGAGAAATGAAGAATGAAAAAGAAAAAATAAAGATGACAGTAAAAAAGAAAATATATATATATTTTTTTTTATTATCATGTTGCCCCAAGCAAGGCATTTTACTGCCACTGTTGTGCGGGGGGGGGTCACATAGGAGGAATGTTATGAGGTGTGAGAGGTTGCAGGGGTGTCAGGAAGAGAGTAGGAAAAGGAAGAGAATACTGATGAGAGTGGGGTGGACGGAGAAAAAAGCATGAGAGAGAGGATGTAAGTTAGTGAGACAGGAGATGATTATTGACTTAGAGATTATAGCTGTCGGGAAAGCAAGTAAACGGAAGGGAATTCCACAGGCGGGAAGTGCGAGAAAAGCAGCTGATGGAGTAGAATTTGCGTTTACAATTTATTGGTTTCACAGTAAAAGGATGGGACCTTGTTGCTAATTTTGTGGCTCGATTAAATTCATATATAGGAGGCATCAGTGAGCTAAGTTAATCGGAGAAGAAGCCGTGAAAGTATTTGTAGAAGAGACACAGGGATGCCACACTACGTCGATGAGAAAGCGACTGTATCCTACCTGCCAAGTCGGGATCGATCACATTACAGATTCTCCGATGGATTTGGTTGAGGACACCTAAGTGGATAGCAGGAGCATCCGACCAGATATGGCAGCAATATTCAATGCACGGGCGGATGCTAGATTAGTATATGTGCAGGATTGTTTCGGACGGGAAAAACTTCCTGGCCCTACACAGAGAATCGACTTTCTTAGCAGCGGATTTAGCTATGGATTCTATATAGTTATTCCACTTGAGGTCTGATGTGAGAGTTACTCCGAGGAGACGCAGCGTTTTACTTTCAGGGAGAGAAGCCTGATCCATGTTAATGGGCGGGAGAAACGATTGTCTGTGATGGTTCTTAGATAGCAGCTTTGTTTTGGAAGCAAGCATTAAAATTTACGAGCCATTTCTTACCCCAGTCCACCACGGATTGGATGTCCTTTTCAAATCGACAGCGAGGTTTGCTTTGAGAAATAAAAATGAAAAAGAAGGAAAAACAAAAAAAGAGGGTAATAAGAAAGAAAAAGAAGTAAAAGGAAAATATAATCGAAAGAGAAAGAAAAAGATTAATAGAAAAAGTAATAAGTAAAGAGAAGAAAAAGAAAGGAACGAAAAGAATTTAAAAAAAAGAAAAACGAAATAAAAAAGTAGAACGAATGAAAATTAGGATACAAAATGAAAAAGAAGAAAAATGAAAAGAATAAAATGAAGAAAGAGAAAAATAAAAAAAGGCATCTAAAAGATGGCACAAAGATAAAAAGGAGAAGAAAGAGATGAAAAAAGTAAGAAGGAAAAGAAAAAAACAAAGAGAAATATACAATAAATAGCAATAAAAAAGGAAAAGAAAGAAAGAAAGAAAGAAAAAGTAGAGCTGAAGAAAGAAAAGTATGCAACTTAGATGTGCAAAGAAAGAAAGAAAGAAAGAAAGAAAGAAAGAAAGAAAGAACAAAGTGTGATAGCCGGAGAGGAAAATTACCAGGAAATTAATAATCGTTTCTTGTCTTATCTAATATATAAAATCGATTAAATCAATCCATAATTTGCTTTTGCGTTCTATATCGATTTGAAATAATCGAGAGAGAAAGCTATTAGTTGAAAATGAGTGAAAAGAATGGCCGCTCCATGAGGTGAACAAGATAAAAACAATCTGGGTTTGAAATAGTATCGAACAAGCGAAACGTTTGTCGTCTCCCTTGCCGTGGCAAGAGACCAACTTTGTGTGCTTCGCGCAAACAGTGATTAGCAAAGAACTACTTAATGAAGCGGCAGTAAATCACCTCTTTCTTTTTTCTTTCTTTTTGAGCCGCCATTGTTAATAACACTGAAGTCGGAAGCGGACAAAGAGATGGCTTTTGCATTGATTTATTTTTCCCTTTGTTTTCTTTTTTGTTCTTATATTTTTAAGGAGTAATTATAATAATTCGGATGAGGCGATCTTTTACTTCGTCTTTTTTTCTTTTTTTTTTTTGTGGTGCAGATAACATTCGCGTGAAATCTCTAATTCGAGACTGCACTAATTAACTTAAAACGACAATCACATTTTTGAGTCGAAAGACGTGTTTCGGAAACGGAAGAATGAGCAGAAGTAACGAATTGCCACCTTTCATTCTTCTGCTTCTTCTTCTTCTTCTTCTTCTTCTTCTTATTATTATTATTATTATTATTACAACCGTCTCATTCTTCGGTCAATTTCTTCTACTTCTTCTTCTTCTTCTTCTTCTTCTCATTATTATTATTATTATTATTATTATTATTATTATTATTATTACAACCGTCTCATTCTTCTTCATTTTATTATTATTATTATTATTATTATTATTATTATTATTATTATTATTATTATTACAGCCGTCTCATTCTTCGGTCAATTTCTTCTTCTCTTTCTTCTTCTTCTTCTTCTTCTTCTTATCATTATTATTATTATTATTATTATTATTATTGTTGTTGTTATTATTACAACCGTCTCATTCTTCGGTCAATTTCTTCTACTTCTTCTTCTTCTTCTTCTTCTTCTTCTTCTTCTTCTTCTTATTATTATTATTATTATTATTATTATTATTACAGCCGTCTCATTCTTCGGTCAATTTCTCCTTCTTCTTCTTCTTCTTCTTCTTCTTATCATTATTATTATTATTATTATTATTATTATTATTGTTGTTGTTGTTGTTGTTGTTGTTGTTGTTATTATTACAACCGTCTCATTCTTCGGTCAATTTCTTCTTCTTCTTCTTCTTCTTATCATTATTATTATTATTATTATTATTATTATTACAACCGTCTCATTCTTCGGTCCATTTCTTCTTCTTCATCTTTATCTTCTTCTTCTACTTTTTCAACCTCCACCTCTTTTCTTTCCTCCCTTCTTTCACCTCCTCCTTCCTTGAAACTATTTTTCTCCTTTTTCTTCTTTCTTTCTTTCTCCTTCTCTGTCACACCTCATTTCTCACCACTCTCTTTTTCTTTCTCCTTCAATTTTACACTTTCCTTTTCTCTCTTCTTCTTTCCTACCTAAATGTTAATGCCGTTTGATTATTAAGATCGATAACATATAATGCCTAATCGATATTTTGTAATCGGTTCATGCAAAGCCTGACTTGGTAAAGCAGAAAAGAAACTGTAAAGATTAAGTAATAAAGGCATTTTATTGGCTCACTTTTACGTGGTGCTTGAAAATCAACATTTAAAATTATGTTTTTATTCTGTTCAGGAACTCCGAGGTCTTGCACTTGCGATGAATATGTAACTGATATTCATTAAATAGAACTTATTTATCTTTTACCATTATGATGCCATTAATATTACCACTTCTTATTCTTCTATGTGCCCTGTATTTCAGGACGTAGGCGATCTACTGCTTTGAAAAAGTTTCCTTGCCCTCTTAGACTAGAGAGAAAAAAAGATTTCTTTCTTCGCCATATTCCATGCTTTGTTTTAATATTTATTGGAGTAGATAGACTAAACTATCGCCCGGTTCACACTCCACCCACATCTATTGAACAGGTGAAGAGGCTCATACCTTGTTTCCTGTTTAGGATGTGGTTTCCGGTTTTCCCTTTACAAGCCTTTTCACTCTTTTATTTTATTTTATTTTATTTTTTTCCAATTGGAGTAGATAGACTAAACTATCGCCCGGTTCACACTCCACCCACATCTATTGAACAGGTGAAGAGGCTCATCCCTTGTTTCCTGTTTAGGATGCGGTTTCCGGCTTTCTCTTTTCCATTCTTTTTACCCTTACGTAGCCCCCTGCGCATCAGAGGCGTTATCGCCTTGCTTGGGGTGACATGATTAAAAAAAAAAAAAAAAAAAAAAAAATTTCCCTTTGAGATTTAGTGAGTTGTTGTTATCTCTCAGCATTTTCTAAAGAAAAATTAAATGTATATAAACAACTCACGCGGTGGGAAATTTTTCTTCCTCTCTAGGATTAGTCAACTCTATTTATTTTCAGTAAATACTTCTTTTTTTTTCATCCGGGATGTTAGTAACCCTGTAAGTTAAAACACTGAACCTACAAAAGGGGGAAGAACTCTCAAGGAGCCAACGGCCAGCTAACTAGATGTAGTGTCTCAATAAATCACCGTGGAGAAGGCAACGGGATACCACTCCACTATCTACCTTCCGCTCAATCGTGGTTTTTCATGACTGTTACCACTACTATGCATAAATTAACCATTGATGTCCTAAAATGTCCGGATAAAAAGTAATAATCTGAAGATTATAATAAACCTGGAAAAGAACAGGAAAATTATTACACCTGGAAAAGTAAAAGATAAGATAATTTCAAATTATATTTTTAGCTGAAATATTTAAAGTAAGAAATTTCTTATTTTTTACTTTACGAGAATATCTTGTCTTTACTTTTCGTTATTTAGAAATAGAGAGCACAGTTCTGAAGTTATGGCATCTATTTTTGAAACACCCTATATATAGATATTAATGCATGTTTCATTAATAAATAACCTTATCAGGGAATATGAAAAAAATTTACATAAAGTAAATAGACAACACTTGTCTATATAATCTAATGAAACATGCGTTAATGAAAAAATGCTGCCTAAATACACACACACACACACACACAATATATATATATATATATATATATATATATATATATATATAAGAAAAATTAAGGCAGACACGTTATTTCATGGTGAATCGGATGTATAGGCTTATTTCAGTCGAACCATCATCAGCTTCCGTGTTTATTTTAAAAAAGGATTTTACAATAAAGACGGAAGCTGATGATGGTTCGCCTGAAATAACCCCACACTTCCGATTCACCATGAAATAACGTGTCTGCCTTAATTTTTCTTATATTTGCTGTATATGTATTTATATGCATATATGTTTAGAGCTCTCTTAGAGACTTATCCTATCACTGCATGTGCAGGATACTCCTTTGGATTCTTCTATACCCACACTGCATGCTGAAATATATATATTTGTTTAAACATTTTCTATAATTAAGCAGTATATTTATATATATCTGCCGGCCGGAATTTCGAGAAATATTGTTAGAAAAATATGTCTAGGCGTAAATCCTGTCTTAAGGGGCATATTTTCTTATCAAAATTTCCCTAATATTCAGGCCGGTGGATATTAAAAAATCCTTCTATTTTGACCGTAACAGTCAAATTTTTATGACGAAAATGTGTGCTACCCAGCAGGATTCGAACCTTTTCGTCATAAAAATTTATCGTGAAATAATCAGGCCGGTAGATATAAATATAAAATACTGTTTAATTAAAAACAGAATATCTACTTAAATACGAGTATCGGTAAAAATAATGTTCAAAATAATTCATTATATATATATATATATATATATATATATATATATATATACTAGCAGTATAGCCCGACGTTGCTCGGGTGTAATGAAAGGTTTAAAACTAATCCATGTTCCTGGAGCGTAGACTCTATGGACGTTGGCACGAAAGACTAAAAAGCAACAGTTGTTTCCAGTTAAAGAGAAACTGTAGATTGAAAGAAAAATGAATGGATGTAAGTCAAATTTTGATTTTCTGCTATCGATATCAAATAATTATTTTTCGTCCTAAACTGAATTTTCAAGGCTAAATAAGTCCGCTGAGTAAATGGTATCTTGGCTGAGACTAAGAACTACAATTATACCTACTTTGAGCCAAACCCGAAGCAAAAACTAAAATTAAAAGGCTGAAAAAATACAGACATACAGGCAGATAAACAGACACATACACAAACATTTTCCCTTATATATATATATATATGTATGTATTATCGATTTTCTGCACTATTGTAAAAACTGCAGCCTTGAAACTTCTGAATATCATTACTTATGTCTTTGTCTATGAGTGTCTCAAATTTCATTAAAATCGGACCACTCCTTCGATAACCAGATTTTTTTTATTATTGATTTTCGATATTTATTGGAAGTACCTTGACACAAAATCTAGCTAAGAACACTTACAGACGCTTTTTGTACAACTGTGTAAATTTTCAATAAAATCTGTTCAGCCGTTCGGAGTCTATAGGTAACGGACACACACTCACAGACACACACACACATACAGACAAAGTTCCATTTACAAATAAGTTTAGATTTATATATATATATATATATATATATATATATAAATTATATTTAAAATATGACAAACGCTAACCCTTTTCCTCAGGCAATGAAAAGGTCAACTGTTTTTCTATTACTTTATACACTTATTTTCTCAATGGTAAATGCAATAAATGGACTAAAGAAAGACTAGATAAAATATGTGGGATGGCGAAGCAGAGGAGTAACAAATTTTGGTGCTCTCATCCAGGTTCATACGAAATTTTTTTTTGGGGGGGGGCATGTTTGAAAGCTGCCATTATTTCGAATACTCCGATAAACTTAGCTCACTGGTGTACCCTATGTACGAATTTACTCGAGCCAAAAGTTTAACAACTCGGTCCCACCCTTTTACTGTGAAACGAATAAAATGTAAACTCAAATTCTACTCCAATAGCTTCTTTTCTCGCACTTCCCGCCTGTGGAATTCCCTCCCGTTTACTTGCTTCCCTGTCAGCTACAATCTCCAAGAATTTAAATGCAAAGTCAATAGTCATCTCCTATCTCACTAAACTGCATCTCTCTCTCTCTCTCTCTCATGTTCCTTTCTCCGTTCACTCCTCTCTCATCTGACATGATGAAATACGATACATAGATTTGACAAAAGTAGATAGATAGATAGATAGATCAGTCAATCAGTTAAGTGCCATACGTGATTCACGCTTTGGGCGATCATGTCTCGAAAGACTAACTGAGCAGAAGATTATCCCGCAGTAGGTTGCCATTGCTTTCTGCGATAGACTGGTTGCCGACCAAGGCTATAGAACCCTATCTGTCCTGCTATTTAACCCATAACTGGAAGGAAGAGACGGATTAATACCTTTCCTAATTGTATTTGCGCGTAAGTGAATACAATGGATTCAACTGGAATTCGAACTCGGCTTCCCGGCGTCTCCTTCCGAGCCGATATCCACTGTACCATAACGCACATCCTAGATAGATGGATAAAAAGTAGTTATCCTTTCCCTCATGCTTCTTTCTCCGTCCACTCCACTCTCATCAGTATTCTCATCCTTCTCTTACCCACTTCCTGACAGCCACTGTAACCTGTCACTCTTTCTCATAACTTTCCTTCTATGTAACCCCCTGCAAAACAGTGGAAGTAAAATGCCTTGCTTGGGGCGATATGATTATAAAAAAAGATATGAGAGACTAGGATACGTAGATTTAACAAAAGAACATAGATAGATAGATAGATAGATAGATAGATAGATAGATAGATAGATATCCTCTCTCTCTCTCTCTCTCTCTCTCTCTCTTTCTTCTTTCTCCGTCCACTCCACTATCATCGGTATTTTTATCCTTCTTTTACCCACTTCCGGACACCCCCTATAACCTGTAACTTTTTCTCATAACTTTTCTTTTATCTAACCCCCTGCAAAACAGTGACAGGAAAATGCTTTGCTTGAGACGATATGATTACAAAAAAAAAAAAAAAATCTCTTTTTTGCAAATTTTCTTGCTCTGTGTATTGACAGTTGTTCTTCCCGACAAAATCTGCACATAATATTTCCACTACTAAATGGCATGGATTTTTAAAGATACTTCATAAATACGATATAATACATTTCTATCCCTCTATATCTGAAAAGAGACGTATAGTATTAAACTTCGCCAGGTGGTTAATTAATGTAACACCTGAGCAAGTGGAAATTATTCTGCATAGTAGAAAATCTGTTCTTTTCCACAACAATGATACAAGGCAAAAAATAAATAAATAAATAAAATAAAACAAATAATAAATAAATAGACTAAAATAAAAAATGCATTTCATGTCCCCAAGTCTCTTTTGACGGCGAATCGGTGTTCGAAGTGATAGGCCTCTCTATATATCTAAACTTATTTATAAATGGAAATTTGTCTGTGTGTGTGTGTCCGTTACCTATAGACTCCGAAGTGTCTGAACCGATTTTCTTGAAAATTTGCACAGTTGTACTACAAGCGTTTGTGAGTGTTCTTAGCTAGGTTTTTTGTCGAGATAACCCCCATAAATATCGAAAATCGATAATCGAAAACATCGGGTTATAGAACGAGTGGTTTGATTTTAATCAAATTTGATACACTCATAGACAAAGACATAAGAAACGATATTCAGAGGTTTCAAGGTTGCAGTTCTTACAATAGTGCAGAAAAATATATATATAAAAGGCAAGATGTTTGTACGTGTGTCTATTTATCTGCCTGTATCTGTGTATTTTTTTCAGCCCTTTTATTTTAGTTTTTGCTTCGGGTTTGGATCTAAGTAGGTATAATTGTAGTTTTTAGTCTCAGACATGATATCATTTACTCAGCGGACTTATTTAGCCTTCAAAATTCAGTTTACGGCGAAAAAAACTTATTTGATATCGATACCAGGAAATGAAAATTTGACTTACATCCATTCATTTTTCTTTCAGTCTGCGGTTTCGCTTTAACTGGAAACAACTATTGCTTTTTAGCCTTTCGTGCCAACGTCCAAAGAGTCTGACCTCCAGGTTCAGTAGTGATGGCCAGAATACCGTATTCAGAAAGGTCCGTGACACGCGTTTGTGGAGGAGTCTAAGAATGCTACACTTGGGAAATTATCGAAAACTCTCCAAGGATTTCCTGTGCCGAGCGTTGACGGGGGAATCAATCTTGGAGAAGAACGTTAGGGCACCTTCCGTTTCTCGGGCTGAGCGCCGTCGTAAGCCCGTGAATCAGTCAAAATTCTTAAGAGAGTGTCGATTGGCTTTGAAGATCATTCTTCGGTCTAATAATCATTCACGGCCTGTATGATTTTTTTCTTTTTTTTTTCAATGAACAAACAATAAAAATTTTTTAAAAAACGGTAAAAGAAAATATTCGAAAGACCGTGTAGCCGAAAATTTTCACACGCCATAAATACAGACAGTCCTACAGATAAGGCAAATACACTTCAAATTTAGGTATTGCCAGTGAACGTAATTTTAATTAAAACGGAAAATAAAATGAATAATCAGACAGCGATAAATAGGCAGTGTATATTTTCTTGTGACCCTTTACCATGGCTTAAACCGGCGACTTCCCGGATTATCCGTTTTGTTACTGAAGAAAAGAAGCGTCTCTTTTTCTGCTTCGTAATTTCACCGCCTCTCTACTCGACGTCCGATCAGCGCTTCCACTCTATATTTTTGCTTCTCTGTATATGCGCCTGACCCTCCTCTAATGTCGCCATATGCTTTCATTGCCGCTGCCTTTCTTCTCTGTGTTCGCCTATCGACAAAAAGTTCTTTCTTTTGACATGATCTTCAACGTTCGATTCGATCTGCCAATAATACCACGCCCCTCATTTCATCTTATCGATTTGTGCGTCAATATACACGCTTGAAGACGCACACCTACACACACAGAGATTACGCTTTCACACCCTGATTGAGCACTCTAGAAGAATGGTAGAATTTAAAAAACAGTAGCTACTCTGGCATCTACGCATCGTTCATTCAGCAATGAATTAGTACACTCTCAGCTATGGGGCGTGTATAATGATAATATACACTCAAAAAAGTCTACCCCCCCTTTCTACCGAGCGCCCGTAGCTCAGAGGTAGAATCACCGACTGACGCCAATTCGGTCGGGTTTCAATCCTGAGTAAAAATCGGCGGTTTAACCGTACTGATGAGCTGTGATAGAGCAAAACAGGCCTGTCTGCGGGTGACTATATATATGTGTGTGTGTATATATATATATATATGTGTACACTACCGGCCATAATTATTTGGCCACTCCAGTTTTCAAAAAAATAATGTATTTTTTTAATATTTATTGCCAAGTAAATAATTGTAAATGAAAATGGAATCCGTTTTTTGTTAATAGTGCACAATAACATGTGCATCCAGTTATTTTAAAAACGTTTAATAATTACCTATTTTGCAGTTTCATCAATGAAAGAATGAAGAAAATTTAGGGCGATTCGTACGAGTTCGTCTTTGCTTCCTTGCCTTGTAAAATTTTGCAAAGTAATAATAACAAAAGAACCATTCTATTTTCATTTGGAATTATCCACTTAAAAATGGTATTAAATACATTATTTCTTTTGAAAAAACTGGGATTACCTAATAATTCTGGCCGGTAGTGTATATATATATATATACTATAGTCATACACTACTGGCCATAATTATTAGGTCACACCAGTGTTTTAAAAAATGATGTATTTCATACTATTTTTTAGTATTTATTGCCAAGCGAATGATTATAAATGAAAATAGAATGGTTCTTTTGTTAATACTGCACAATAACATGTATATAAAATGATTTTATAAATATTTAATAATTACCTGTATTGCTGTTTCATCAATGAAAGATGAAGAAAATTTAGGGTGATTCGTACGAGTTCATCTTTGCTTCTTTGCCTTGTAAAATTTTGCAAAGTAGTAATAAAAAAAGTACTGTTCTATTTTCATTTAGAATTATCCACTTGGCAATAAATACTAAAAATAGTATGAAATACATGATTTCTTTTTAAAAAACTGGGGTCGCCTAATAATTATTGCTTGTATTATATATATATATCGGCAAACGTGGAAATTTTCCGTGCTCTGGATGTTTATAGAACAATACTGCGTGCGGCTAGTAAATTGTCACGATTTTTTAATTTTTAAATTCACGCATGCCATTTGCCTGTTTTGGTTTTGTAGAATGCACTATGTAGTGGAGTCAGGTGGACACTGTCTGTGAGAAAAAACATCATGACGCATTAACCATCACAGACAATCGCTCCTACCCCCTGAAGAGCATGGATTAGGCTCGTCTCCGTGTAAGTAAAATACTGCGCCTCCTCGGGTTAACTCTCACAACAGACCTCAAGTGGAATGGCTATATCGAACAGATAGCTAAATCCGCAGCTAAAAAGGTCAGTTCTCTGTGTGGAGCCAGAATGTTTTTCCCGTCTGAAACCATCAAGCATATATATATATACCAACCGCCCGTGCATTGAATAATGCCGCCATATCTAGTCGGGTGCACCTTATATCCACCTAGGTGTCCTTGACAAACTCCAACGGAGAATCTGTAATATGATCGATCCCGACTTGGTAGCTCAGATACAGTCTCTTTCTCACCAGCGTAATATGGCTTCCTTTTGTCTCTTCTACAAATACTTTCATGGCTTCTGCTCCGATGAACTTTGCTCCCTGGTGTCCCCTATATATGAATTTACTCGAGCAGCAAGATTAGCAACAAGGTCCCACCCTTTTACTGTGAAAGCAATAAAATATAAACGCAACTTCTACTCCCTCAGTTTCTTTTCTCGCACTTCCCACCTGTGGAAATCCCTTCCGTTTAATTTCTTCCCCGACAGCTACAATCTCCAAGAATTTAAATGTAGTTAATCGTCATCTCCTATCTCGCTGATTTGCGTCCATTCCACTCTGATCAGTATTCTCTTACCAACTTCCTGGCACCCTCTATAACCTGTCACTCTTTCTTATAATTTTCCTCCTATGTAACCCCCTGCCCACCAGTGGCAGTAAAATTTAAAATTGGCTTGCCGTTCTACTTGGCATTTGCACCGGAATCTCCAAAACAAATATTTCAAATTGTTTGGGTGTCAATCTAAAGACAGTGCAGAGAATTTGGAAAGAGTTGGAAGGGTTTAATGGTGATTACAAAGGTTTTGTAGCTCGAAAAACTCACTATTCGTTCTGAGGAGAAAAAACTCACTAATTTGTTGGTGGGGGCCTCAGACTCAACACGGAGTCCTACATCAAGTGTCCTGCGGAGGCAGTGCTTATATGGTTCAAGATGGTGGACGCTGGACTCTGCACCATGCCATACCAGCAGAAGAAGCCAGTCATGGCTGTCAGAAAATCTCTGCGACCACATTAACCCTTACATCTTGCCACGTAACTCACCTGCAACCCCCTGGATTATTAAGTGTGGGGCGTAGTTGAGCAAGAGCAAAACGCTCCTTGTAACAAAAAAGATGAAATGAAAGCGACGATTTTGGCAGTATTCACCAACTTAAACAAGGGGATCACCCAGAAAAGTTGCAGGAGATTCCAAAGTTGTCTAGAGTCCTGGGCTGAAAGCAAAGGTGATTTTACTATTTAGTATTTCAAAAGATTTTTGTGTAATTTTAATAAATATCTCGGGTAAAATGAGATGTTAGTGTTTATTTTTGCATAATTGAGACAATTTACATAAAAACATATGTATCTATTGGTGGGTAGTAACTCTTATTTTCTGCATGTTTTGTTAAATACGACACGTAAAGAATATATTTTTAATCATTTTTGTATTCTCTTCCACGGAATCTGTTTAGTCCTCAACAAAGAAAAATTATAAACACAGAAGAAAAATGAACAAGAAATTCCTTGTGTCTCATATTTAAAACTGATAGATAGATAGATAGATAGATAGATAGATAGATAGATAGATAGATAGATAGATAGATAGATAGATAGATATGTCTATGCGTCAAAACTTACATCCTTTGATAAGTGGTTATCATGGGAAAATTTTTCTGAAATTTTCAGTGTATACCGAAATGTTTAATTAATAATCAACAATGCATTGCGTGCATTAAACAAAAACGTAAAGTTTGTTTGTAATTTAAATAAACACACACACACACACACACACACACACACACACACATATATATATATATATGTTGCATCTATTGAAATTATCTCTTTGAACATTATTTTTAATCGATACACGTATTTGCGCAGATGATTGTTTTTAATCAAACAGTATATTTATTTCTACCAGCCTGGTTATTTATGATAATATTTTGTTACGAAAATGTGTGTCATTCGGTAGGATTCGAACCTGCGATTCCTATCATTTTAGAGGAAGGCACCAATTAATCTGGCGCGTCTTAGACCTTTCGACCCCGAATGACTTCGTTTAGACTGTTGGTCATTTGTGGTCGAGAGGTCTAAGACGTGCCAGATCAATTGGTGGCTTCCCCTAAGTTGATAGAGGTCGCAGGTTCGAATTTTGCCGAATGACAAAAATTGGACCGAAAATTGGACCGAGCATGTGAGCAATGATGAGTTTTATTAAAAGAATGGCAACGAAAAGAAAATTAATAGTGAGCATCAGGAAGAGACAACTGAAGTTCCTGGGACATGGAATGAGAAAGGAGGGCTTGGATAACCTGATACTGACAGGCCAGATAAAAGGAAAAAGAGACAGAGGAAGCCAGCGGATAACATATTTGAAGGGCCTGATCAGGTGGATGACGGAATGGGGGTTGCGTGGAGTAACGGGAGAAAACATATTAAGAGCCACCAGGGATAGGGAGACGTGGAAAGCCGTGATCGTCTACGTCCTGAAATGATATCGCTTATAGAAGTATATATACGCCAACTGTTTATAAGAAATTATAATGTGGATATAAAGTGGGGGATTAATTCTATATTATAATCATTATATAAACTGATCCCTCATTTTGTGGCCATGTACGTTTCTATAGATTTATATTCTAGATTTATGGGCTCGAGCTAGTGGATGACAGAAGGGTGGTTGCGTGGTGTAACAGGAAAAAGAATGCTAAGAGCAGGGATAGGGAAACGTGGAAAGCCGTGATCGCCTACGTTTTGAAAGACTAGGGCACATAAAAGAAGAAAGTCTAGAATTTTTGGTTGAAGACAGAAAACTCCCACTGGCAGTATTTACCAACCTTCCCACGCAAGGCTAGATGTGACACAAGGTCTTTTTATTGTGGGTCTTTCCGGCCATATAGCCAGGCCAAAAAATATCTGTCTATTTTTCCCCCAGTCGTGATTCTACCCTTCGGCGGAACCACGACTGGGTTAGTGCTCTCTACTCGGAAAACTCCCACTGGCTAACGACTCCCGATGGCTCCTTCGTATGTGCGATCTCACTCCGGCTGCCCTCCTGCTCCACACAAGAGTCACCGATGAAGAATAACTATAAAAGGGCGAGACCTTGGTGCCAACCTGCTTAAAATCATGTGGCCGCACTCCACCCCCGGAAAAAAAGCTCACCAGAACAGTTGCCATAAAAATATTTGTAGAAAAAAAAGAAGGAAACTACGTCACGTCGGTGAAAAAGTCTGGTTCTTCTTACTTGCAGATTTTGGAGCTGTACGATCAATTTTGGATTCGTACCATTATGATGTGCGTTGTGGTGCATTGGATATCGGCTCGGAACGAGAAATCGGGGAGCCGAGTTCGAATTCTAGCTGAATCCATTATATTCACTTACACGCAAATACCCTTGGGAAAGGTATTAATCCGTCTCTTCCTTCCAGTTATGGGTTAAATAACAGGACAGATTGGGTTCTATAGCCATGGCAGGCATCCAGTCTACCGCAGAAAGCAATGGCAGCCTACTGCGGGATAATCTTCTGCCCAGTCGGTCATTTTTCTCTTTGGAGACATGATCGCCCAAGCGTGTATCACGTATGGCACTTAACTGACTGACTGAATATAATAGTTGGAATAATGATTAAGGCTTTTACTGGGCATAAAGTGGGGGATCAGTTTTATATTGTTATAAAGTAATAAACTGATCCCCCACTTATTACTACTTAATAATATAATATATCTCTTTCCCTTCTAGCTATGAGTTAATTAACAGGACAGATTGGGTTCTATAGCCTTGGTCGGCAACGAGTCTACCGCAGAAAGTAATGGCAACCTACTGCGGGATAATCTTCTGCCCAGTCAGTCATGTCTCTTTCGAGATACCACGTATGGCACTTAACTGAGTGACTGAATATAATAGTTGGAATAATGATTAAGGCTTTTACTGGGCATAAAGTGGGGGATCAGTTTTATATTGTTATAAAGTAATAAACTGATCCCCCACTAATTACTACTTAATAATATAATACATCTCTTTCCCTTCTAGCTATGAGTTAATTAACAGGACAGATTGGGTTCTATAGCCTTGGTCGGCAACCAGTCTATCGCAGAAAGCAATGGCAACCTACTGCGGGATAATCTTCTGCCCAGTCAGTCATGTCTCTTTCGACACATGATCGCCCAAGCGTGTATCAAGTATAGCACTTAACTGACTGACCATAATAAACGAAGCATGATAAATAAAAAAGATACCGATCGGTAGATATATACTTTATCAAAGTGAGGTCAAAACACTATGAACGTATAAAATACACTTTTATAGGAATATATACATAAAAATGAATTTTTATACAAAAATATACATTTTTGAAGAAAAAATATTAACAATGATACATTTTTGAAGAAAGAATTATTCTCAACAAAACATTTTTGAATACCAAATTAGAAAACATTTTCAGTTTTCTAAAATAAAAAAGAAGAAAAAACAAAACAAATTAATTTGAATTCTGACTAAATCAACCTTTTCACTATAACCGAACATATAAAAAAAACCTTAAAACTCCAGCTTGTTGGCATTATATAACCCACAGAGGTTGATATGCCGTTCAATAAAACTTAAACTTCTCAAAACCTCCAATTTCTCGACCACAGGACTTGCTGACGGATGTAGTCTATCGTCAAACCCAGTAATAACCTGATAAAGTATATATCTACCGATCGGTATCTTTTTTTATTTATCATGCTTTGTTTATTATGGTACGAATCTAAATTACGTATTAATGCAGAGAAATTGATTGTACAGCTCCAAAAGAAGAACCTGTTAATCTCCGTTAAAAGAACATTTAAATTCTAAATTTAACCGAAGGGAAATATAGTAATAAAGACTGTGTTGCTCCAAATTGAAGAATGTCTGTGTTAAAAATAAGCATTTAGACTACTTTAACCGAACGGAGATATGATAAGGAAGATTGTGTTGCTCCAGGAATTAAATAGAGAAAGACTTGTCATAAAAAACATCGGCACCTGCGTAATGGAAGAGTAAGGAAGATTATATTGACGTAGAAATCTAACTGAGGAGGACTTGTCATAAAAATAAGCATTTGAGTCACTGGAACCGAAGAGAAATATATCAAGGAAGAATGTGTAGCGCCAGAAATCTAATAGAGAAGGCTCTATCATCAAATAAGTATTTGGAACTTTGGAACTGAAAAGACATATAATAATGGAGAGTCTGTAGCGCCAGAATTCTAATAGTCAAGAACCTGTCCTAACACTGAGCAGTTGGATTTATAGTCTTTATCTTAACACGAATCTGGAAAAATATATCGTCGTTGAACCTAAATGATTATATCAAGGGTGTATTAAAAATATTTTTATAAACTTGTTAGGTGGCTTCTTCACACCATAAAAAGGAGAAAAATCCATATAAACAAATTCTTCATTTTTGAGATTTTAAGTTTAAAGAAAGTTTACGGCAGGTGTGTTGCTATGTAGACTAGTTTACTTTTGTCATTCGTGTACATTTGTGGTTAGTTTGTCTTCAACGTTTTTACCTGTGTAGTAGTGAATTAACTGAAAAGTATTTGTTTAACAATGGCAGGATATTCATAACTTGAGCAGGCAGATTTGACTTTTACATACACCTTGCGCGAATAGACGTAATGGACGCGAGGCTGCACAGCTGTATCAGATTGCGTTTCCAGACCGAAAACAACCGAGTCATTTAACATTTATTGCTGTTTATCGTCGCGTTGCTGAGACCGAATCCGTCGCACCACAAACTATGAATCGAGGAAAACTGAGATCAGCTCGTACATCTGACCAGAAAGAATACTTTCTACAAGATTCTGGAGATGATCCAGGTAAGTCGCACATCTTATAGTAGCGTATTGAGCTCCTCTATGCATATCATTTGCAACGTGTGAAGAGACGTTCGTCCTGTGATCACTCACCAAAGGTAAATATTTACAAATTTTTAATGCAAAAACTATTGATCAAAACAACTCGACGGCATAATTATTGAAAAAAATCTAAATCTAAACTTATTTATAAATGGAACTTTGTCTCTCTCTCTCTCTCTCTCTCTCTCTCTCTCTCTCTCTCTCTCTCTCTCTGTGTGTCCGTTACCTATAGACTCCGAAAAGGCTGAACCGATTTTCTTGAAAATTTATAGAGTTGTACTATAAGCGTCTGAGAGTGTTCTTAGCTAGTTTTTAGTTTTTAGATAATCGAAAAAATCGGGTTATAGAGGGAGTGGTCCAATTTTAAGCAAATGTGATACACTCATAGACAAAGACATAAGAAACGATATTCAGAAGTTTCAAGGTTGCATTTCTTACAATAGTGCAGAAAATCGATAATATATATATATATATATATATATATATATATATATATATATATATATATATAAAAGGCAAGATGTTTGTCTGTGTGTCTGTTTATCTGCCTGTACGTCTGTATTTTTTCAGCCTTCTTAGTTTTTGCTTCGGGTTTGGCTCTAAGTAGATATAATTATAGTTCTTAGTCTCAGCCATGATACCATTTACTCAGAGGGCTTATTTAGCCCTCAAAATTCAGTTTACGAGGGAAAAACCTTTTTTGATATCGATACCAGGAAATGAAAATTTGACTTCATTCATTTTTCTTTCAGTCTGCGGTTTCGCTTTAATTGGAAACAACTATTGCTTTTTAGTCTTTCGTGCCAACGTCCAAAGAGTCTGAACTCCAGGACCATGGATTAGTTTTAAAGCTTTCATTACATCCGAGCAACGCCGGGCTACATTGCTAGTAAATTAATAAGTCACTGTTAAAGAGCAAACAAACACCAAGAATCTTTTATAACTGGGAGTTTAGAGATTGAACTAAACCGGCGCTGCCTCGCTATTGTCTCTCTCGCCAAAAAGCGCGACAGTAGGAAAATATATATAGAGAGAAAGAAAGAGAGATGGAGTGACAGAGAGAGAAAGAGAGATGGAGGGACACAGAGAGAGAGAGAGATGGAGGGACAGAGAGAGAGAGATGGAGAGAGAGAGAGATGGAGGGACAGAGAGAGAAAGGGAGATGGAGGGACAGAGAGAGAAAGAAAGATGGAGGGACAGTGAGAGAGAGAGATGGAGGGACAGAGAGAGAGATGGAGGGACAGAGAGAGAAAGGGAGATGGAGGGACAGAGAGAGAAAGGTAGATGGAGGGACAGAAGAGAGAGAGAGATGGAGGGACAGAGAGAGAAAGGGAGATGGAGGGACAGAGAGAGAAAGAGAGAGAGAGATGGAGGGACAGAGAGAGAAAGGGAGATGGAGGGACAGAGAGAGAAAGAGAGATGGAGGGACAGAGAGAGAAAGGGAGATGGAGGGACAGAGAGAGAAAGGGAGATGGAGGGACAGAGAGAGAGATGGAGGGACAGAGAGAGAAAGACAGATGGAGGGACAGAGAGAGAGAGAGATGGAGGGACAGAGAGAGAAAGAGAGATGGAGGGACAGAGAGAGAAAGCAAGATGGAGGGACAGAGAGAGAGAGAGATGGAGGGACAGAGAGAGAAAAGGAGATGGAGGGACAGAGAGAGAAAGAGAAATGGAGGGACAGAGAGAGAGATGGAGGGACAGAGAGAGAAAGAGAGAGAGATGGCGGGACAGAGAGAGAAAGAGAGATGGAGGGACACAGAGAGAGAGAGAGAAAGATGGAGGATCAGAGAAATAAAGGGAGATGGAGGGACAGAGAGAGAGAAAGAGAGATGGAGGGACAGAGAGAGAAAGAGAGATGGAGGGATAGAGAGGGAGATGGAGGGACAGAGAGAGAAAGGGAGATGGAGGGACAGAGAGAGAGATGGAGGGACAGAGAGAGAAAGGGAGATGGAGGGACAGAGAGAGAGATGGAGGGACAGAGAGAGAAAGAGAGATGGAGGGACAGAGAGAGAGAGATGGAGGGACAGAGAGAGAAAGAGAGATGGAGGGACAGAGAGAGAAAGGGAGATGGAGGGACAGAGAGAGAAAGGGAGATGGAGGGACAGAGAAAGAGATGGAGGGACAGAGAGAGAAAGACAGATGGAGGGACAGAGAGAGAGAGAGATGGAGGGACAGAGAGAGAAAGAGAGATGGAGGGACAGAGAGAGAAAGCAAGATGGAGGGACAGAGAGAGAGAGAGATGGAGGGACAGAGAGAGAAAAGGAGATGGAGGGACAGAGAGAGAAAGAGAAATGGAGGGACAGAGAGAGAGATGGAGGGACAGAGAGAGAAAGAGAGAGAGATGGCGGGACAGAGAGAGAAAGAGAGATGGAGGGACACAGAGAGAGAGAGAGAAAGATGGAGGATCAGAGAAATAAAGGGAGATGGAGGGACAGAGAGAGAGAAAGAGAGATGGAGGGACAGAGAGAGAAAGAGAGATGGAGGGACAGAGAGAGAAAGAGAGATGGAGGGATAGAGAGGGAGATGGAGGGACAGAGAGAGAAAGGGAGATGGAGGGACAGAGAGAGAGATGGAGGGACAGAGAGAGAAAGGGAGATGGAGGGACAGAGAGAGAGATGGAGGGACAGAGAGAGAAAGAGAGATGGAGGGACAGAGAGAGAGAGAGATGGAGGGACAGAGAGAGAAAGAGAGATGGAGGGACAGAGAGAGAAAGAAAGATGGAGGGACAGAGAGAGAGAAAGAGAGATGGAGGGACAGAGAGAGAAAGAGAGATAGAGATGGCGGGAGGCAGAGAGAAAAAGAGAGATGGAGTGACAGAGAGAGAGAGATGGAGGGACAGAGAGAGAGAGATGGAGGGACAGAGAGAGAAAGAGAGATGGAGGGACAGAGAGAGAAAGAATGATGGAGGGACAGAGAGAGAAAGAGAGATGGAGGGACAGAGAGAGAAAGGGAGATGGAGGGATAGAGAGAGAAAGGGAGATGGAGGGACAGAGAGAGAGGGAGGGACATAGAGAGAAAGGGAGATGGAGGGACAGAGAGAGAGATGGAGGGACAGAGAGAGAAAGAGAGATGGAGGGACAGAGAGAGAGAGATGGAGTAGACAGAGAGAGAAAGAGAGAGAGATGGCGGGACAGAGAGAAAAAGAGAGATGTGGGGACAGAGAGAGAAAGAGAGATGGAGGGACAGAGAGAGAAAGAGAGATGGAGGGACAGAGAGAGAAAGGGTGATGGAGGGACAGAGAGAGAGATGGAGGGACAGAGAGAGAAAGGGAGATGGAGGGACAGAGAGAGAGAGAGATGGAGGGACAGAGAGAGAAAGAGAGATGGAGGGACAGAGAGAGAAAGAAAGATGGAGGGACAGAGAGAGAGAAAGAGAGATGGAGGGACAGAGAGAGAAAGAGAGATAGAAATGGCGGGACAGAGAGAAAAAGAGAGATGGAGTGACAGAGAGAGAGAGATGGAGGGACAGAGAGAGAGAGAGATGGAGGGACAGAGAGAGAAAGAGAGATGGAGGGACAGAGAGAGAAAGAATGATGGAGGGACAGAGAGAGAAAGAGAGATGGAGGGACAGAGAGAGAAAGGGAGATGGAGGGATAGAGAGAGAAAGGGAGATGGAGGGACAGAGAGAGAGATGGAGGGACATAGAGAGAAAGGGAGATGGAGGGACAAGAGAGAGAGATGGAGGGACAGAGAGAGAAAGAGAGATGGAGGGACAGAGAGAGAGAGATGGAGTGACAGAGAGAGAAAGAGAGAGAGATGGCGGGACAGAGAGAAAAAGAGAGATGTGGGGACAGAGAGAGAAAGAGAGATGGAGGGACAGAGAGAGAAAGAGAGATGGAGGGACAGAGAGAGAAAGGGAGAAGGAGGGACAGAGAGAGAGATGGAGGGACAGAGAGAGAAAGGGAGATGGAGGGACAGAGAGAGAGAGAGATGGAGGGACAGAGAGAGAAAGAGAGATGGAGGGACAGAGAGAGAAAGGGAGATGGAGGGACAGAGAGAGATGGAGGGACAGAGAGAGAAAGAGAGATGGAGGGACAGAGAGAGAGATGGAGGGACAGAGTGAGAAAGAGAGAGAGATCGCGGGACAGAGAGAGAAAGAGAGATGGAAGGACAGAGAGAGAAAGAGAGATGGAGGGACAGAGAGAGAAAGAGAGATGGAGGGACAGAGAGAGAAAGAGAGAGAGATGGAGGGACAGAGAGAGAGAAAGAGAGATGGAGGGACAGAGAGAGAAAGAGAGATGGAGGGACAGAGAGCGAGATGGAGGGACAGAGAGAGAAAGGGAGATGGAGAGACAGAGAGAGAGAGAAAGATGGAGGGACAGAGAGAGATGGAGGGACAGAGAGAGAGAGAGATGGAGGGACAGAGAGAGAAAGAGAGATGGAAGGACAGACAGAGAAAGAGAGATGGAGGGACAGAGCGAGAGATGGAGTGACAGAGAGAGAAAGAGAGAGAGAGATGGCGGGACAGAGAGAGAAAGAGAGATGGAGGGACAGAGAGAGAAAGAGAGATGGAGGGACAGAGAGTGAAAGGGAGATGGAGGGACAGAGAGAGAGTTGGAGGGACAGAGAGAGAAAGAGAGAGAGAGAGAGATGGCGGGTATTAACAATAATTTTACAAACTTTGGAGGTGGGTTCTTCATTCCAAACAGACAAAATTTCAACCGTGCATGGAGTACTGCTATCATATATGGTCAGGCGCACCCACTGTTCATCTCAGTGTTCTTGACAGGCTCCAAAAGAGAATCAGTAATGTGATAGGTACCGACTTGGCGGCTCGACTCCAGCCACTTCCCCAAGACGGGAAATGGCTTCCCTCTGTCTGTTCTATAAATACTTTCATGGCTTCTGCTCAAACGAACTGAAATCACTGGTGCTCCTGCAACAAGTGTTTACTCGTGCAACCAAACTGGCAACTTGGTC
Source organism: Ascarosepion bandense (assembly GCA_037127315.1). NCBI lineage: Eukaryota > Metazoa > Mollusca > Cephalopoda > Sepiida > Sepiidae > Ascarosepion > Ascarosepion bandense. The sequence continues at coordinate 402,825 of JBBBDQ010001237.1, forward strand.
TCAATTATATTAACCAAATGCAGACGACAATTCTCATCCTGCAGCTTCTTTTCTCGCACTTCCCGCCTGTGGAACTCGCTTTCATATTGTTGCTTTTCTGGCGGCTACAACATCCAGGAATTTAAATTCAATGTCCATTTGACTCTAGTTCTTTGTACACCACCCCGTATATCTGTTCCTTTCTCTCTACCTTTGCAACAGTCATCACACCCGTATTCCTTAACTGGTTTGTCTTTCTCTTTACTCTCCTCCTATTTAATTTTTTACTCTTATGTAGCCCCCTGCACATCAGTTGAGTTACCACCTTGCTCGAGGTGATACGATTAAATATATATATATATATATATATATATATATACCTATGTCCGAAAATAACCTGAGTTATTAAGTGTAAAGAAAGTTTTTGATAGGCGGTGCTGTGTTGCCATGTAGACGAGGTTACTTTTGTACATTTGTTGCTACACTGTCTTCAAAATTTCATGTGTTTAGTAATGAGTTAATTGAGAAGCATTTTCTTAAACAATGGAAGACTATTTATATCGGGAATAGGCTGATATGATTTTTACATACAGCTGCATTACTGCTGTATCACACCGAAGGCAACCGTATCATCCAAACTTTGCTACTGTTTATCGTTGCATCTCTGAGATAGGACCCACAACAAGGTGTTTAATATGGTGATCAGAGATATTGACGTGCATGGAACCATCTCTTAATTGTTGTTGTTCCCAGCTCCATGCATACCTGTGAGTGGCATCACCATTTAGAACTAAAACTATTGGCAACAAATAAACCCCACCCAAACACTTCTTCTTCTATGTGCTCTGTCCCTTCAGGACGTAGGCGATCATGTTTCTCCCTTGTGGCTCTTAGTATGTTTGAGCCTGTTGCTCCTGGCAACCCCCGTTCCGTCATCCACCTGATCAGACCCTGCAAATATGTTATGCGCTGCCTTCCTCTGTCTCTCCTTCCTTCTATCTGTCCAGTCAGTATCAGGTTCTCCAGGCTCTCCTTCCTCATTGCATGTCCCAGGAACTTCAGTTGTCTCTTCCTGATGCTCAGCATCAATTTTACTTTTTGTTTCCATTCTTTCTAACACCTCGTCGTTGCTTGCATTCTCAGTCCACGATATCCGTAGCATCCTTCTGTAGAACCACATTTCGGCCGCCTCCAGTTTTGTCCTCATTTTCGATGATATTGTCCAGCATTCACTGCCGTATTGAAGAACTGACATCATGTAGCAGTCTAGCACTCTTTTCTTCGTTTCTATTGAGATTTTCCTGTGTGTTGGTATTTTGCTCATCTTCTGCAACGCGTCATTTGCCATGCCAATTCGCCTTCGGATCTCCGTGTCGCACTTTCCATCTTCTGTTAGAACACTTCCTAGGTACTTAAATTTTTGTACTTGCTTGATTCTGTTATCTCCCACCTGTGTTTGGTATTTTGGATTGTATCTTTTGCTGATAACCATATGAAAGTCTAAAAATACATTTTTGTAGCAGAAATACCAGCAAAACAGTTTTATACAGTAAAATGACCAACTGCAACTATTTATATTAATATAACTAGCGAGAAGTGGCAGAACCTATTGTGCTATTTCCCAAACTATAAATTGTTCAAAATTAAACTAACTTTAGGCAAATATCACCGGAAACGTCAAACGAGAAGACAAGGGATTTTTCCATGCTCTATACTGGACATACTACCATGATCTGTTCGTATATACTAAAAAGAAAAGATCCCCCGGTACGTGTGGCATGCCAAGAGCCATTCCCCATAAAACACATACTGACAAACTAGTAATTTTAATTCAATCCGTTTAAAAATAAATACATCCCAAACTAGAAAATAAGTGGTTATGTCCGGGTTCCATCTTGACAAATTAACATAACCAATTCTTCAATCCTAAAATAGAAAGATCCTCTGGTGTGTGTTGCATGCCAAGAGTCATTCACCATAAAACACATACTGTCAAACTGCAGTGATATTTATTCAAACTGCTTAAAATGAGAAATTTAAAAGAACTATTTCAAAATACAGATTCACTTTATTAAATATTGATGCCGGCAAACTCAAAAAGATTATTGAAACATGTATAAATAAGAACTAATAACATATTTTACTAATACTCTTTTTTCAATAGCCAATGAAAGTATAACAAGGATTTCAACTGGAATTTGAACTCGGTTCTCCAATTGTGCGTTCCGGATCGATTTTCACTGCACCTCAACACACATACCGAGTCATATTGGTATCACATTGAATGATAGAACTGATTCAGCGACAAGAAAAGAATCTATTATAAAAGATATGTATTAACACCATTGATTCATCGGAATACGTTATGAAGGAGTAGCACTAGATTATCCGAGTTTGCTGACCTAATACATGTAGCAATGCAATTGTTACGCCTTTATTCTAACCACTATGAAGCTACCGTATAAAGACCAGAGATTTACAGAAAAATTTTCTTCCATGACAGTGACTAATTATCCGGGTTTGCTGACCTAATACATGTAGCAATGCAATTGTTACGCCTTTATTCTAACCACTATGAAGCTACCGTATAAAGACCAGAGATTTACAGAAAAATTTTCTTCCATGACAGTGACTAATTATCCGGGTTTGCTGACCTAATACACGTAGCAATGCAATTGTTACGCCTTTATTCTAACCACTATGAAGCTACCGTATAAAGACCACAGATTTACAGAAAAATTTTCTTCCATGACAGTGACTAATTATCCGGGTTTGCTGACCTAATACACGTAGCAATGCAATTGTTACGCCTGTATTCTAACCACTATGAAGCTACCGTATAAAGACCACAGTTTTACAGAAAAATTTTCTTCCATGACAGTGACTAATTATCCGGGTTTGCTGACCTAATACACGTAGCAATGCAATTGTTACGCCTTTATTCTAACCACTATGAAGCTACCGTATAAAGACCACAGATTTACAGAAAAATTTTCTTCCATGACAGTGACTAATTATCCGGGTTTGCTGACCTAATACATGTAGCAATGCAATTGTTACGCCTTTATTCTAACCACTATGAAGCTACCGTATAAAGACCACAGATTTACAGAAAAATTTTCTTCCATGACAGTGACTAATTATCCGGGTTTGCTGACCTAATACATGTAGCAATGCAATTGTTACGCCTTTATTCTAACCACTATGAAGCTACCGTATAAAGACCACAGATTTACAGAAAAATTTTCTTCCATGACAGTGACTAATTATCCGGGTTTGCTGACCTAATATATGTAGCAATGCAATTGTTACGCCTTTATTCTAACCACTATGAAGCTACCGTATAAAGACCACAGATTTACAGAAAAATTTTCTTCCATGACAGTGACTAATTATCCGGGTTTGCTGACCTAATACATGTAGCAATGCAATTGTTACGCCTTTATTCTAACCACTATGAAGCTACCGTATAAAGACCACAGATTTACAGAAAAATTTTCTTCCATGACAGTGACTAATTATCCAGGTTTGCTGACCTAATACATGTAGCAATGCAATTGTTACGCCTTTATTCTAACCACTATGAAGCTACCGTATACGGACCACAGATTTACAGAAAAATTTTCTTCCATGACAGTGACTAATTATCCGGGTTTGCTGACCTAATACATGTAGCAATGCAATTGTTACGCCTTTATTCTAACCACTATGAAGCTACCGTATACGGACCACAGATTTACAGAAAAAATTTCTTCCATGACAGTGACTAATTATCCGGGTTTGCTGACCTAATACATGTAGCAATGCAATTGTTACGCCTTTATTCTAACCACTATGAAGCTACCGTATAAGGACCACAGATTTACAGAAAAATTTTCTTCCATGACAGTGACTAATTATCCGGGTTTGCTGACCTAATACATGTAGCAATGCAATTGTTACGCCTTTATTCTAACCACTATGAAGCTACCGTATAAAGACCACAGATTTACAGAAAAATTTTCTTCCATGACAGTGACTAATTATCCGGGTTTGCTGACCTAATACATGTAGCAATGCAATTGTTACGCCTTTATTCTAACCACTATGAAGCTACCGTATAAAGACCACAGATTTACAGAAAAATTTTCTTCCATGACAGTGACTAATTATCCAGGTTTGCTGACCTAATACATGTAGCAATGCAATTGTTACGCCTTTATTCTAACCACTATGAAGCTACCGTATAAAGACCACAGATTTACAGAAAAATTTTCTTCCATGACAGTGACTAATTATCCAGGTTTGCTGACCTAATACATGTAGCAATGCAATTGTTACGCCTTTATTCTAACCACTATGAAGCTACCGTATAAAGACCACAGATTTACAGAAAAATTTTCTTCCATGACAGTGACTAATTATCCGTGTTTGTCAACCTAATTGACAAACAGTGCACCTTGATTCACCAATCTTACCACTGTGCTTACCAAAGCGTCTTGCATTTCTTGTGCTTGTTAAATTTTAATAACTTTTTTTTTCAGAAATTTAGTCATAATATGAAACGTTTTCAATCTTTGGAGAATAAATCGTAATTCCCTGACCTATTCTGATATTCTGGGAGGATATCCGTTTTCTTTGTCCGATAATCGTACAATTCCCTTGCATTTGCCGGAAGGAAACTAAAGATTTTTTAATAGTTAAATGTATCCGCCACTTCTAACTCCCATAGTTCCTTTTCTAGCACTTCCGGCCTGTTGAAGTCACTTCAGTTTACTTGCTTCTCTGATAGCTACAATCTCCATAAATTTAAATATAACATCAATTGCCATCTTATATCTTCATGAATCCCGTTCATCTATTAGCCCTTCCTCAATACCTCCTATACCCTGTCGATTCTCCCACTGCAAACTAGTTGCTTTGCTTGGGGTTAAATTAAATTATTATATATATATATATATATATATATATATATATATATATATATATATATATATGTATGTATCTATATTAGAATTACTAGAACTAAGGGTCTAATTCATTTTAATTTTTTCTTTTCTTTTTATTTCTTTAATATATTTGATTTTTGTAATGATAAAAAACTGTTGTACCAAGGAATTTGAAGTGTCCCGTCTCATAGCCTCAGCAGGAAAAGCGATGGAGGACTTGGTGTACATATTTGGAATGCATCTGAAGGCCACAAATTAAGACTTATTGTTGTAGACCGAGACAAATGCCCTGAGCAAAGTGTTGGTGAGATTTCGGAAGTGAATTTAACGAGGTAATTTGATTTTAATGAGGTCGCCTCTGGCCATAACCTTGATTCCTTTCTTTTATCTTCTTCTTTTTTTTTATATTCAACTTATATTTACTTACCGTTTCAATTTATTTTTTATTCATTTTTATTTTCAAATTATCAATTTTTATTTTATTTTATGATTACGCACTCCTTCAGTTTACCAGTTTACCCGCAGTCTTGTGATGAGTGCCACTGAGTCTATCAATTACCGATGCCTTGGTGAGATGACAAAAATGGCGATCATAACATCATAAAATTGACAGTGGTTACAAAATGACGCAACCAAAATCTAGTCAAAGTTTTAATAATCTTGTCAGTACCGTGACATCATTCTGAGCCTCAACCATATTATAATTCTGATTGTTCCTCTCACTCTCTCTTACATGGCAAGTTAGAATGTGCTTTACCTCCTGCTATTGCCTCAGATAAATAATGAACCATTCCTTTTAATTGAAGGAAACAGAAGAAGTAGAGGGTGAAGAAGTAACCAACAGGAGTAATGAAGGGAAAGAAAGAAAGAAAGAAAGAAAGAAAGAAAGAAGTGGAGTGTAAAAAGAAAGAAAGAAAGAAGTGTGGTGTAAAGAAAGAAAGAAAGAAAGAAAGAAAGGAGTTGAGTGTAAAGAAAGAAAAAGAAAGAAGTTGAGTGTAAAGAAAGAAAGAAAGAAAGAAAGAAAGAAAGAAAGAAAGAAAGAAAGAAAGAAAGGAGTGGAGTGTAAAGAAAGAAAGAAAGAAAGAAAGAAAGAAGTTGAGTGTAAAGAAAGAAAGAAAGAAAGAAAGAAAGAAGTGAAGTGGAAAGAAAGAAAGAAAGAAAGAAAGAAGTGGAGTGTAAAGAAAGAAAGAAAGAAAGAAAGAAAGAAAGAAGTGGAGTGTAAAGAAAGAAAGAATTTGAGTGTAAAGAAAGAAAAAGAAAGAAGTGGAGTGTAAAGAAAGAAAGAAAGAAAGAATGAACGAAAGAAGTACAGTGTAAAGAAAGAAAGAAAGAAAGAAAGAAAGAAAGAAAGAAAGAATCAAAGAAAGAAAGAACTGGAGTGGAAAGAAAGAAAGAAACTAAAAGAAAATAGAGGAAGCGTCAACGCTCTAATGCAAAACTTTTTTCATTTCACTGAAGCAGACCTTCAGGAAAATCAGGAATATGTTGATTTGTACCCTCTTACTTCTATAAACTGCTATGTATGAATATAAGTGGGGGGGGGGGGTAAAAGAGAATATCCCACTGTTTGCAATGGTGAATTTAAAAGAAAAATATCTTCTCACCTCACCTCCAGTGAAACCGACCGCCTCAATAATATCAAAACTGACTTAAAACAAAGAAGAAAAAAAAACAAAAACAAAAAACTATTCTTTACCTCTTTGGATAGAATGACGAAATTATGACAAAGGACCGTATAAATGTATAATCGATGGGCAACCCATCTTTTCTCTCACGTAAGAAAATAAGCAGCGCGAGACATAGTTGACAGGCTTGAACAAGTCGATGGCAAAGCGGGGTTTGGGAGATATCTTCTTCTTCTAAGTGACGTATCTCTTCTGGACGTACGCGATCATGGCCTTCCGCATCTCCCTATCTCTTGTCTCTCTTAACAACTTTTCTATTGCTAACCTTACCAAAACCTATTTGCTCAAGCCCATCAAGTATGTTATGCGTTGTTTTCTCCTGTCTCTCTTTCATTCTATCTGTTTTGCGAGTATCAGATTCTCCAAGCTCTCATTCCTCATTAAACGTCTCATAAACTTCAGATGCCTTTGACTGATGTTAAATATGTTTTCTCTTCGTGTGTATCCTCTCCAAAATCTACTTGTTGCTAACACGTTCGGCCCATGGAATTCTCAGCATCGTTCTGTAGAACCACATTTCAAATGTTTCAAGTTCTTCCCAACTTGTAGTTTGCATTTTGGGCTCCTCTTTTTTGCTGATGACCATGCATTCAGTTTTCTTGCAGTTTATATTTAATCCATTCTTTTCGTTTTCTTATGATATATATATATATATATATATATATATATATATATATATATATATATATATATATTGTAACTAAGTTGTTGAACTCGTAGGTTTATTTACCTTTTTGTTCATGCATTTACTTATATATATATATATATATATACTACCGGCCATAATTATTAGGCCATCCCAGTTTTGTCAAATAAATAGTGCATTTCGTATAATTTTTAGTATTTATTGTCATGTGGATAATTGTAAATGAAACTAGAATGGTTCTTTTGTTAATACTGCACAATAACATGTGCATCAAATGAACTGTTCTGATGTCCAGTTTTTGTGCTCTCTTCCCTATGCTAGTCTTTTCTTCTTATTGGCTGGCCGAACCAAAGGCATCCTGGCTGCCTTGTAAAATTTTGCAAAGTAATAATAACAAAAGAATCACTGTTTTTTCATTTAGAATTATCCACTTTTTCTTTTTTTTTTTTTTAATCATCTCACCCCAAGCAAGGCATTCAACTGCCACTATTGCGCATGGGGCTACATAGGGGAAGGTAAAGAGAAGGGGTGGTTAGACATAGGGAATGTCAGGAGGAAGGTGACAGATGAGTAAGGATACCGTGGATGAGGATTGGGCAGATGGGAAGAGTGTTTGATAGAATGGGAGCAGGTTAGTGTGTTAGGAGGTGTCTATTGACCTTAAATTTAAACTCCTGGAGATTGTAGCCGTCGGGGAAGCAATCGTGTGGAAGGGAATTCCACAGTCGGGAAGTGCGAGGAAAGAAACTGTTGGAGTAGAAGTTACGGTTGCATTTTATTTATTGGCAGTAAATACTAAAAACACTATGAAATACATCATTTGTTTAAAAAAACTGGAATGGTCTAATAATTATGGCCGCTAGTGTATATATATATATATATATATATATATATGACTTCTGCGATTTACGCGTTACTCTTCAGCAATGGATTGAGTTCTCCCGGTGACTGGCGTCTGTATACAACGCATATATATAACACGCTAAAATTTTCCAATCTCCCCTTCCATTCGCTTATGGCTTAGGAAGCAGGGACTCCGACTGACACCAAATCGGTCGAGTGTCGATCTCGGCTTGAAGCAAGCAGAAGTCTATCCATACTGTTAAGCTGTGTTACAGCGAGATATTTTTGTATGTGGCTGACTGATATATATGTATATATATATATATTACAGTTCGAACAGTATCGGTGATTAATTTACTATTTTTTACCATAGCACTTTTTTGTTATTAACCACAACCATTTTAATAATAAATTTATTGTCTGTTGATTAATTGCTTTGTTTTAATTGCTATTGTAATTAATTACATAGTGACTTCATTGCCAACATTTATATTAATTAAAAAAACCTACACTTCTGCAGGTTTTCGCATAAATGTGATCAAACTATGCCTCTATGAGGATTCACTGTGTTAGATATAGCCATTTTTAGCTATAGCTAATTCAAATAAATTTGTAAATCGTTAGAAAGAATGTTCCCAAAGAGGGAAGGGGTAACTGAACACTGCCGATAGAACAACGCCGACTGAGAGTTATAACAACTCAACAGTAGTATTTACAGTATTTACATTATTCGGACTATTGTCCTCATCTTTGTTGCCATTTGAACGACGTTTCGGCCGTTGTACGCTCCGGCCTTCTTCAGGTGCTAGGAATTTCGAACTGAACCATTTATTACAATCACTAGGGCATATGAAATCCATTTCTTGCGTAGTAATAACTCTTTTAGAAGTCATGAGTTATCTCCCTTTAACACTGTAAGTTACTTGTACACCATTGCTGTATCCTGGTATTGAACTCACAACTTTTGTGTCAAGTCACAGGAACTAACCAACGTCTATATCCACTGGGCCATGTATCCTGAAGAAGGCCGGAGCGTACAATGGCCGAAACGTCGTTCAAATGGTAACAAAGATGAAGCAGTAGTCCGAATAATGTAAATACTGTAGTCTTCTTGCATATTCTTTTTCTCTAAAAATTACTTTATGAAACTTCCCAGTATTAGATATTTGTTTGACAACTTCATTCTTCGATGTTTTTCGTTAATGTTTTATTTTTGTTTTTGTTTTTACTGCTATAATGATATTAAGAAACTATAACAAACAAAACAAAGACAAAACTATTAAAACCTCAAACAATTTCTCGCTGCTTTCTATCAGACAGAGTTCCCAAAACTGCGTGCGTGTAGTTTCAGATGGTAAAGCAACTCTAAGAATGTACTTTTTTTTAATCGTTTCACCCCAAGCAAGGCGGTACCGCCACTGATGCGCAGGGGGCTGCATAAGAGAGTTAAAGTTTTAGGCAGGAGGAGAGTGAAGAGAAAGATGAACCAGTTACAAAGAGTGTCACAGAAAGTTCAAGAGAAGGATGTGAACACAGGTGTAAAGACAGTTGCGTAGGTAGAGAGAAAGGAAAAGAGCACGATATACGGGGTGATGTACAAAGAACTGGAGTCAACTGGATAAGAGATGGGTATTGACATTGCATTTAAATTCCTGGAGGTTGTAGTATTCAGGAAAGCAAGTATATGGAAGGGAATTCCACAGGCGAGAAGTGCAAGAAAAAAAGCTCCTGGAGTAGAATTGACGGCTGCATTTGGTTGATCTAACTGTAAATAGGTGGGACCTTGTTGCTAGTCTGGTTGCACGAGTAAATTCTTATGGTGGGGGCGCCAGTGACTTGATTTTGTCGGAGCAGAAGCCATGAAAATATTTGTAGAAAAGACAGAGTGAAGCCACATCCCGTTGGTGAGAACGTGGCTGGAGTCGAGCTGCCAAGTCGGGACCTATCACATTACAGATTCTCCTTTGGAGCCTGTCGAGAACACTGAGATGAACGGCATATATGACAACAGTACTCTATGCACGGACAGATGGTTGATTTGTATAATGTGCAAAATGGATTCAGACTGGAAAAACTTCCTTGCCAGACACAGTGGCCCAACCTTCCTTGCATTGGATTTAGCTATTGACTCAATGCAATGATTCCACTTGAGGTCGGAAGATAGGGTAAGACCAAGAGGTGCAATCTGTTACTTTCAAGGAGACCCGCTTGGTCCATGCTTATGGAGTGTAGGAGTGGTTGCCTGTGATAGTTGACAGATAGCAGTTTCGTTTTAGAAGCATCATTATAAGAAAGCTTTAAATTCAGTGTATGTCATTTCACCAAAATGTAAACAACTTTGTTTTTCATAGCGTTAAACATGTAGGATTTCATGTCAAAGAAAATATATTTGCGGGAATTTTACTGCACTACTTTATTCAAAAGAAATCTGCAGCTGAAGCAAACAGAATTTGTGTTGATAATTACGGCGATTATGTTCTATCTGAAACAACATGCAGAGATCGGTTAGACATCATAAAAATATTTTGATGTTGAATATAAAGAACGCCCTGGCGCATTTAAAAACGTGAAGACAAAGAATTTGAGGAAAACTGACTGAGACCTTCATAGGAGGTTACTATCGGCTTCAGCTGATGCATATGAGCCGATCACTGAAGAAAAACGGCCGCTATACGTGCCGAGACACGATATAGGGATTTTGCAACATCACAGCGTTAAGCCACACGTTGAGAAACGGGTGGAATGATAATTGGAAACGCTTAGATGGAAGTCCTGCTCCACTCGCCGTATTCACTAGGCATTGCCTCGTCCGATTATCTCTTGTTTCGATTCATGACACTAGCTGAGCAGCACTTTCTTTCTTATGAAGATGCCAAAATATGGGTTGGCTCGTGATTAGCCTCAAAAGAGGTGTCGTTTTTCCGACATGGAATTCAAATGCTGCCAGAAAGATGGGAAACAGCACAGGCTAACGATGGACAATACATTCAACGACATGTTTCTTACTAATATCTATAAATAAAACATTAATTTTCGTGAAAATTCAGCGAGAACTTATTCAAGGTCCATAGAGAAAATCAATCATAAATATTTTTAGAAATATCGTATTCGACATAGACATAATTAAATCTGACCTATACGATGTTGATTTTCTAGACATCAACTTCAACCTAAGAAAAGGTACATATCAACCATAAAGAAAACCAATGATAAACTGCCGTATATACAAACATCCTAACCGCCATCACTAATCAAGCCGAGACCGCAATCAGCTGACTGCAGTATTTCCATCAATTCTTTCAGTTAAACCATATTCAACGAAGCTAAGACTATAAAGTTGCTCTAAATGATAGTGAATTCCAGACAACGGTCACATACATACCAGAGAACACAAGTCAATAGGAAGAGAAACATCTTATCGTAAAACAAAAACCTCAAAACAGACATATAAAAGATATTAACTAAATACATACACAAACATTTCCCTTACCAAAAGTAAATTTGGTAAAATACTTAAAACAATACAAGACAGAATTAATTCAGAGCTAAGGAAGAAGTTAGGTGTAAATCAGTGGAAAAACACAAAAAACAACTATAGACTCGTTCTGCATCATAAAAAATAAAAATAATTACCTACTTATACGGCTTGATATAAAAGAATTCTGCTCTTCTAAAACAGAAAACATGAAAGATGATATCAGTTCCTTAGCCCAAGAATAAATTAAAATAAACACAAATATAAAAAATCATATAACACTCTCGAAAATCATTACTATTTGGCAATGAATTCGCAAAAATAAAGAATAGACTTTTTACATTTTAATAGGAAGCTTAGATGGTGCAGAGACGTATTTGCTAGACGAAGTAAGTATAATTATTGATCGAAAATCATTAATATTCGACAATGAAGACGTATGAATAAAGAAAGAAATGACTTTTAAAGCAACAATGGGAAGCTTAGATGGTGCCACGACATACGAACTAATATATTTGCGAGACGAAATAAGTATAATAATTGATCGAAATGATACAGGACTCTATAAATATGACCGTCTCATTATCTTAAGAAACTGTAACAAACAAAATACACACTATAGGATTCGACAAAGACATAAAAAACTAACCTATACGAAGTACATTTTCTAGATGTCACCTTCAACCTAAGAAAAGGTAAATATGAACCATACAGAAAACCCAATGATAAACCACTGTATATACACACATCTTCCAAGAACCCACCAGCAATAGTCAAACCGATACCGCAATCAGTTGACCGTAGATTTTCCAACAATTCCTCCCGTGAAACCATATTCAACGAAGCTAAGAAAGACTATAAAACAGCCCTAAAAGATAGTGAATTCCAGGCAACACCCACATACAGAGCAAGCAGAACAAAAAAGCAAACAGAAAGAGAAATATGGTTCATTTATTGATCCCTTTTTCTGCGTCAAGCTGCTTAAGGCAGTGTATCTTCTGTTACAAAAACATCTGCGTACACGAAACAAGTTATTTTTTAATACCCAACGTCTAAAGACACTACTGATAATAGCTTGTCGCTAAACAATCTTAAATTCTTCATGAAATAAAGCTGTGTATTCTTTTCAATACCTGTAAAGTGTTTAAACAGAGGATGTAAATTCTGACAGGTATTGAAAAAGAGGATGTAAATTTTTTGAAAAAGAGGATGTAAATTCTGACAGGTATTGAAAAAGAGGATGTAAATTTTTTGAAAAAGAGGATGTAAATTCTGACAGGTATTGAAAAAGAGGATGTAAATTTTTTGAAAAAGAGGATGTAAATTCTGACAGGTATTGAAAAAGAGGATGTAAATTTTTTGAAAAAGAGGATGTAAATTCTGACAGGTATTGAAAAAGAGGATGTAAATTCTGACAGTGAGATCCGAAGGTGTATTGGCGGGGCTAAGGGCGCATTCCGAAATTTGGGTAGAATATTGAGAGAGAGGAAAACTTCGTTGGAACAAAGAAAAGAGTACTGAATTGTTATGTGATATCTGTCTTCCTATATGGCAGCAAATGCTGGAAAATCTCTTTAAAGATGAAGAAAACACTTGCAGCAACAGAAATGTGTTTCTACAGAAGGATGCACATGGACCGAATATGTGAGCAACCATGAAGTTATGGCGAGAGTGAAAACAAAAAGAAAACTGATACTTAACATCAGGAAGAGACAGCTGATGTTTCTGGGACACGTAAGGAAGAAAAAAGCTTGGAGAATCTGATACTCACAGGGTGAATAGAGAGGAAGAGAGACAGAGAAAGGGTGTTGAGGATACCATGGACAGAATATGTGAGCAATGACGAAGACTCTGATACCTGTAATTGCTGTTGTCCCAGCTCCACCCTGACTGACAGTGATATCACCAATTATGGTCCTAGCTAGTGAAAAACAGTTAGCTCCTAAAAGGTTGTTGGTCCTTGGTATGACGATAAATTACACCCGGCAGCAAGAACTCTGAGAGGAAGATTGGGATTTTAAGGAGTATTGAAGCAACTATAATTGCTGTTGTTCACAGGTGCACTCTGATTGAAGTGGGAGCACCAATTATGGTCCCAGCTAGTGGCAAATAGTTATCCTTTAAAGGGGTATTGGTCCTTGGTATGATGAAAAAGTACGTCCCACAGCAAGGTTTCCAATCTAGAAATTGGTGATTTTGAGGAGCGTGAAACAACCCAAAATGCCAAATAAAGGTGGGGGACAACAGAATCAAACAAGTACATGAATTTAAGTACCTAGGAAGTGTTCTAACAGAAGATGGAAAGTGCGACACGGAGATCCGAAGGCGAATTGGCATGGCAAAGGACGCGTTCCAGTAGATGAGCAAAATACCAACACACAGGAAAATCTCAATAGAAACGAAAAGAGTGCTAGACTGCTACGTGATGTCAGTTCTTCAATACGGCAGTGAATGCTGGACAATATAATCGAAAATGAGGATAAAACTGGAAGCGGCCGAAATGTGGTTCTACAGAAGGATGCTACGGATATTGTGGACTGAGCATACAAGCAACGACGAGGTGTTAGAAAGAATGGCAACAAAAAGGAAATTGATGCTGAGCATCAGGAAGAGACAACTGAAGTTCCTGGGACATGCAATGAGGAAGGAGAGCCTGGAGAACCTGATACTGACTGGTCAGATAGAAGGAAGGAGAGACAGAGGAAGGCAGCGGATAACATATTTGCAGGGCCTGTTCAGGTGGATGACGGAACGGGGGTTGGGAGGTGTAACAGATGCAACCATACTAAGAGCCAAAAGGGATAGAGAGACGTGGAGAGCCATGATCGCCTACGTCCTGAAGGGACAGGGCACATAGAAGAAGAAGAAGCCACCTCTTAACTGCTGTCCCCAAGTTTACTCGAACCCGGGGTTGTAGCACCACCTGTTAGGGTCCTAGTTATGGAGAAATTGTTAATATCTAAACTGCAGCCAAAACACTATGAAAGTATAAAAATATATTTTTCATAGTAAAAAATATATTAGATTATTTACTTGCGATACAATTTTTTAAAGAAAATTAGTAACTCTCCCCCAAAACCAAATTTCGGCATGAAATGATCCATAAGCTGTTAATATACTGCTATACAAACAATAGCAATCACAAATTTTCTATGAATTTATTCTTATTTATTCGGCATAACATCTCTTCAAATTGATAGTTTTCTTCCCTAACCCTAACCATTTAAAAGAATCAGGAAAAAACAGGTTAATTAGGGATGACTGTTTAATAATGACACACAGTCAAAAGTTACACGTCACCAATAAATGCTTTGCTTTCTCAGAGGTACATCTCTGTTGGTCTTTATCTTCTAATGAATCAATAACAGATCTCTTGATTTATACTAGTAAGTTAAAACGTAGTAATTTTTTTCAATTGAAGTATATAGGCCCACCTATCGCCCGGTTCAATCTCCCACTTTTCTTGAACAAGTGTAGAGGCTAATCCCTTCTTTCTTGTTTAGAAAGAGTTTCTCGGTTCTGTTTCTCTACTCAGGCCTTAATAGTTGTCCTTTCTCGAATTTTCTGTGATGTATATAGAAGCTGGTAACGTCTCTTCATACTTAGGGTATACCTTTGGCAGTTTTTGGGTTGCTGCTTCCGACTGGTAGTTAGAAGCTCTATTGCCCTCACATAGCGTCTAGAGTGGCTGCTCTGATCAACCGTTGCATAATATCGGGGTTCTTGCAGTGTCAAGACGCGCATGAATGTGTGTTCCTGCAAGAGTTTCCAGTGGCCGACCCTGAGAACACGCTATGCTGCAGTCTACCTTCCTACACATGTCACATGTAATGACCGTCTGCTATCACTATTCGAGGCTCCTCATGACCAAAATGCCCAAAAAATGAATATTTACAAACTTACTAAATGAAACCAGCTAAACAAAAATTACCTAAGCCTCTTATCATTTCTTTCTCTACCATCCGTGGTATACTTACCAAAATTACACTGTAGAATCTTTCCTCTATGAAATGTCCTCAGATATCCAGCTCTCTGCAAAACCAACCCTAACTCTACAACCCCATCCTCTGATTTCTCGATTCCTGGCTACCTTCCCCTCTTTAGAAAGACTCCAATATTCACCAGCAAACATCTCCCACTGGCTCGGGTCCTGGGTATGGCAATAAACTGCATCCGGCAGAAAGGCCTCTGATGGAGAGGTTGTGAGGAGCATGGAAACACCTCTTAATTGCTGTTATTCGCAGGCCCACCCTGACCCGGAGTGGTAGCACCTGTTGTGGCCCCAGCTATGGGTAAATAGTTAACCCCCAAACTGGGGCAAAAACCCTATGAAATTATAAAAATAGGCTTTTATAGAAATATATACATAAAAATAGAATAGCAGTATTTTATAAAAATAGAATACTTTTATAAAAAATATACATTTTTGAAGGAAAAATTATTAGCAGAAATGCATTTTTAAATACAAAACTAGAAGACATTTTCAGTTTTCTAAAATAAAAAAAAATTAAAAAATGTTTCATCAAAATCTTACAATCAACCTTCTCATTATAACTAAACATTAAAAAATACATTAAAACCCCACCTTTTTGGCATTAAATAACCCACAGAGGTTGATATGCCGTTAAACAAAACTTAAACTCAAACTGACTAAATCAACATTCTCACTATAACCAAATATTAAAAAAAGTACCTTAAAACCCCACCTTTTTGGCATTAAATAACCCACAGAGCTGTTGATATGCCGTTAAGCAAAACTAAAACTCAATCCCACTGGCTAGAGGGATTTCTCTTGAATATCCTGAACATTCTTACATGTGTCTCTGGCTCTCGCTACTAAACTCAGCTATCTTTTCTTTCTTTACCTATCCCTTTCCTCTCTTGACTGGTCCTTGCTAGACAGTATTTAAGATAATATAGACAAGGCCATTTTTTTGCCGTTAGGTAATATATTTTTATTTAGTGACTTCAATGCCAATTATACAAAGTGGCTGAAAAACTCTGTCACTGATCTTGCTGCCGTCCATATCGTGAACTTCTCAATTACTCATTGAGTAATCTCTTGCAAGTAATGGTTTTCTCTACGCATGTCCCCAGTATATCTGGAGGACATACTTCACTTCTAGAATCCTACTTCACTTTTATCTCTGACTCTTGACATGCCATGCAGCCTTGCACTTTTGATTATCCTTTGTTTTCTGCTTATATCTCTTTCTTCTCCCTCTCCCTAAACAACCTCCTACCAGAAAAATATCTTACTGTTATTAAAGAGAAAATTCTGCGTTCTGCGATTTCCTTTTTGATGTCCCTTGGAACAAAGTGTTTTATTTCCCTGTTGAAGACTGCGCCTCTGAAGTACCTCCCTGGTGAAAGCTGGCAACGAAGATTTCATTCCAGCCAAGAAATTCTTAATTAAACCTCATTCATCTCCTTGGTTCTCTCCTGTTTTACAGGAGCAAAGTGTCTTCCCAAAATTGACGCCTTTTATCTCAGCTAGTAATGAATGCAAGTAGATCCTAAATAATGCTAAGCTGTTGTTTAGTGATAGAATGAAGCAGCGTATAGCATCTCGCATATTTGGCTTCAGAGACTACTGACAGCTCTGCAAAAGTGTGTTAAAACATCAAACCCTTGATCCTTCCTTTATTCAATAAATTTGAGGTCCTCACAGACACAGCGGAGAAGGTTGAGTGTTTTACGAGGAAATTCTTCTTTAACTATATATTTGACTTGTTTGAAGTACTCACTAGGCTCTATGCTAGGTCCTACGCCTTTTCTGATCTCCATCAATGATCAGTTCCCAAGTAGGCATCTATGCAAATGACACCACCATTTACTCACACCTCGGTAAGAAATCAACCAGGGCTGACAAAGTAAACATTGTGCTATTGAAATTGACATCCAATCTGTAGTGGATTGCGCTAAGAAATGGCTCATAAATTTTCATGTTTTCATCCCTTAACCACCATAAAGAATCTTTCCTATCTTCCATTAGTATGGATCACGATAGTCTCCGAGAAAGCAATACATTGCGCCTCCTCGGTCTCATTCTCTCAGTTGACCTCAAGTGGAACGACTACATCGAAACAATAGCTACATCTACTGCTAGTGGGATTTGCTTTGATATCGACACGGAACGACAAATCTGGGAGGCGAGTTCGAATTCCAGTTGAATTCATTGCATTCCCTTACGTACAAATACCCTTGAGGAAGGTATTAATCCGTCTCTTCCCTCCAATTATGGATTAAATAATAGAATAGATTGGGTTCTATAGATTTGGTTGGCAAGCAATCTACCGCAAAAAGCAATGGTAACCTGCTGCCTAGTCATCTTCTGCCTAGTATGTCATGTCTCTTTCGTCCAAAGTGTCTATCACGTATGGCACTTAGCTAACTGACTGCTAGAAAGGTTGGGTCACTGTGTCGAGCCATTCGTCTGTCCACTGAATACTGTTTCCACATTTCCTGCTATTCAGCTTGGTGTTCTCGAAAAATCCAAAGAAAATCTGCAATGTAATCGGTACCGAGCGCGACTTCAGGCACATTCTCACTGTTAGGTTGTGGCTTCCCTCTGTCTTTTCCACAAGTATTTTCACTGTTTCTGTTCTGACGAACTTATCTCCCTGGTGATCGTCTAAACTAATTTGCTAAGACTACTATAATGGCAACTAGGTTCCACTCTTTTACAGTCAATAATGTAACCGCCACTTCTACAGTACAAGTCTCTTTTATCGCACTTCCTGCTTATAGAACTCCCTTCCTTAAACTTGCTTCCCTAATAGCAACAATCTTCAAAAGTTGCCATCTTTTATCACCTTGATTCCTATATTGCTCTTATCTATTCTCTATCACCCCCTGTATATTGTTTTCTATTTTTTGCTCACCTTTCATGTAACCCCCTGCGCTCCAGGGACAGTTCTGCATTGCTTGGGGGGATAAGATTAAAAAAAAATTAAAATTAAAATATTTTATTGCAACCAAATGCACAGCAATTATAAGTAGAAAGAATTCGTTATACGAAAAGTTATTAAACACCATATTTCTGCTGTAATTTCACAAAAGAATGTAACATTGATAATCTATAATGGAAGACGAAAAACTACAAACTTTGTCGTTTCTAGTCAAAATAACTAAATCAAATCTAAACTAGCGATGACTAATATAGTACACGAATTTCAATTTTTTTTTAATCATTTCACCCCGAGCAAGGCGGAAACGCCACTGATGTGCAGGGGGTTACATAAATGTAAAAAGATTAATTAGAAAAGAGTGAGGAGTACAAACTAGTTAGAAAGGAACAATAGAAAGCAGGTGCGATGACAGATACATAGGTGGAGAGAAAGGGAAGGTTATACAGCGGTGCGGAGAGAGCTAGAGTCCAGTGGTTAGTAGATGAGTATTGACTTTGCATTTAAATTTCTGGAGGTTGTAGCCGTCAGGAAATCAAGAATACAGGAGCGAGTTCCACAGACGGGAAGTGCGAGAGAAGAAGCTGCAGGAGTAGAATTGTCGTCTGCATTTGGCTAACCTGACTGTGAATGGGTGGGACCCAGTTGCCAGTCTGGTTGCACGAATAAACACCTTTTGAGGAGGCATCAGTGACTTAAGCTCGTCCGAGCAGAAGCAATGAAAGTATTTATAGAACAGACAAAGGGAGGCCACATTTCGACGATGGGAAAGTGGCTGCAGTCGAGTCGCCAAATCAGTACCTATCACATTACAGACTCTCCTTTGGAGCTTGTCAAGAACACTGAGGAGAACGGCAGGGGCACCTGACCATAAATAGCAGCAGTACTCCATGCACGGACGAATGGTTGACTTGTATATATGCAGGATAGATTCAGGTGGAAAAAACATCCTGGATCGACATAGTGACCCAACCTTCTTAGCAGTAGGTCCAGAACCAGATTGCATTTTCTTTCATAAATCAAATATCTATATTGGACATACTACCACTTTTTTGAGTAAACATCTTATATGTCACTTGTCTACCTGAAGTTCAATAAGAAACCTTTATCTGACCCATAATTTACAAGAAGCGTTCAGGGAAAATGTGGTCGAAAATACGAAAATACTATTAAAATCAAAATATCAAAATCAACTAACGGAACATTTCTCTCTTACCATCAACCTTATATTATTTAAAAGTAGACATTGAGATTTAAAACACTACGCCTCCTGGGTCTCACACTTTCAGCGGACCTCAAATAGAATGACTATATCGAATCCATTGCTAAATCCGCCGCTATGAAAGTCGGTTCTCTGTGTAGGGCCCGGAAGTTTTTTCCGTCTAAATCTATCCTGCACATATATAAATCTACCATCCGCCCGTACATTGAATATCTGGTCGGGTGCCATATCTGGTCGGGTGCCCCTGCTATTCTCCTCGGGCTTCACGATAAGGTTCAGAGGAGGGTCTGTAATGTGATAGATACCGACTTGGCAGACCGCCTGCAGTCACTCTCCCACCGGCGCGACGTGGCTTCCCTGTGTCTCTTCTATAAATACTTTCACGGCTTCTGCTCCAATGAACTTAGATCACTGGTGCCCCCTAAATACGAATTTGCACGAGATACTAGATTAGCAATTAGATCCAACCCTTTTACAGTGAAACCGATAAAATGCAACCGCAACTTCTATTCCAACAGTTTCTTTCCTCGCACTTCGCGACTGTGGAATTCCCTTCCACACGATTGCTTCCCCGACGGCTACAATCTCCAGGAGTTTAAATGTAAGTTAATAGACACCTTCTAGCACACTAACCTGCTCCCATTCTATTAAACACTCTTTCCATCTGCCCAACCCTCATCCTCGGTATCCTTACTCATCTGTTACCTTCCTCCTGACATTCCATCTGTCTAACCACTCCTTCTCTTTACCTTCCTCTATGTAGCCCCATGCGCAATAGTGGCAGTGGAATGCCTTGCTTGGGGTGAGATGATTAAAAAAAAAATTGAATTTTTCTTTTAAATAGAAAGACGCACACGTGATTTCCAGTCGCGCACGTCACGTGATATTTAAAAAACATTCCTTTTCAAAAAGGCAAAATAAATTACGTTACAGGCGAAACATGAAGAATAAATAACAACATCGGAAACATAACATCATTGAGAAGGGAGAGTGAAGAAGAGGCTGAAAGCGCTTGGAAGAAAAATAATTGCCGAACAGTTTTACATTCCTTATCTTCAGGCAAGAAAGGTAACTTGTCAGATTACTGGAAAAATTAAATAAGAATAAATAAAATATTCCTTGTCGGTCGTTTATTATGAAACATTTTTTAAAAAAAGATTATATACAGTACTATGCAAAAGTATTAGGACAAGAACTATTTTATCTTTTATGAGGCATCAAAATAATTGCGACAATTTACCAATCGCACCTAGTATATATACAGTACTGTGCAAAAATATTAGGACAAGAAGTATTTTATCTTTTATGAGGCATCAAAATAAAGTTTAAAATCAACCTTGTCCTAACACTTTTGCACACTACCAGTAGTTTGCCAAAGTATTATGACAGGGTGATTTTTATAAAAACCTCACTGAGATTCAAATACAGGGTGAAAAGCCAAACTTTTGTAAGAATTATTTAGCTAAAAAAGAAGAGCAAGGAAGGCTTCGGAATTTGAATTGGCTCCCACAAAGCCCTGATCTCAATCCTATTGTACATCCATGGGATATTTTGGATAAAAAGTATTGTTAAATCTAATGTTACTTCGAAAGACACAATTTGGGAACAAATACAAGCTGCTTGGCAGGAGATAGCATTAGATACATTGAAGAAGCTTGTGATGTCAATGCCTGACAGAATGAAGGCTGTGATGAAAGCAAAAGGCTATTATACTAAATATTAAATTTATTTTGTAACAAGTATTTTTTCTTGTTAAAGCATTTGTTGAGTAAATCAAATAAAATTACTTTAATTAAATTGTATATTTTCTGTCAATATGCCTCATAAAAGATAAAATAGTTCTTGTCCTAATACTCTTGCACAGTACTGTATATATATATATATATATATATATATATATATATATATTATATGTCTGTGTGTGTGTGTGCTAATACTTTCCCAATTTATTGATATTTTGTTTATATTTTTGTTTCTATCTATCTCTCTCTCTCTCTCTCTCTCTCTCTCTCTCTCTATATATATATATATATATATATATATATATATATATATATATATATATATATATAACACGTTAAAATTTCCCTTCTCTAATTCCATGCACCTATGGCTTAGCGGGTAGCGACTCCGACTGACACCAAATCGGTCAAGTTTCGATTCCGGCCAGAAGCAAGTGGATGTGTCTAGACATAGTGATGAGCTGTGATACAGCGAAACAGGCTTGTATGTGGATGACTAATATATATATATATGTACATATATATATATATATAATTATGGAAAAGGCACTGATATGATTTGGAGCATAGTATAAATAGCCAAACCTTACAACTGTGGTAAAATATGACGGGAGGAAAAATTGGCTATTACTTTATTCCCGGACAGAAATAAATTATTAAATGAAAGAACAGAAATTACATCCAAGTGTAACTATACCGATAAATACCTACTAGGTTTATAAAATCATGGCTGAAAGTGTTTTAAGACCCTTAAGTAACGTATTCTAATTCTGAAAATTGCCCGTTCATAAACGATCCCTGCTACGTGTGAGTTTGAAAAACGGTTATTGTACATCACCCGAAGACACCAAAAGTATGAAACCTAGGTCGCGGAATACATCATTTCTAAATTAAATATATATATATATATCGCTGTTTATCTATTTGACGACTTAACTATATCCCTGTGTTTAACTATGTCTCTCTATTTAGATGTCTGTCGGTCTCTCTATCAATTTAGCTCCTTACTGGTATTTCCTGTTAATATTTCCTGTCTGTCTGTATGCCTGTCTGTCTATCTATCTATCTATCTATCTATCTATCTATCTATGAGTAGCTATATCTCAGAGTATGTATTTGTATGTCTCCCTAACTCTCAATTAATCTACCCGTATATTTATCTTTCTCGGATTCTTCCTATCTCTCTATCTCGCTGTTCATCCATTTATCTGTCTGACTATCTTTCTATCTATCTGTTTGTCTGTCTAACTTTTAATCTATCTATCTATCTATCTATCTATCTATCTATCTATCTATCTATCTATCTATCTGTGTAGCTAATTGTCTATACCTCACTTCATCTATCTATCTATCTATCTATCTATCTATCTATCTATCTATCTATCTATCTATCTGTATATATCACAATTTCGTCAAATCATCTAGCTAGCTAGCTATCTATGTATCTATCATAGTTTCATCATATCTATCTATCTATCTATCTATCTATCTATCTATCTATCTATCTATCTAGCAGTCGATCTGTTGTGTAGCTTATTGTCTATTACTCACTTCATCTATTTTTTTATCTATCTATTTATCTATCTATCTGTCTATCTATCTAGCTCAGTATAATCTATCTCTATCTATCTATCTATCTATCTATCTATCTATCTATCTCTGCTTATATGTTAATATCTTTTCCATTTGTTGATATTATCTATCTATGTATCCATGTATGTATGTATGTATGTATGTATGTATCTATCTATCTATCTATCTATCTATCTATCTATCTATCTATATATATATATATATATATATATGCAGGTGTTTAAATCTTGTTGAAAACGCAAAATAACTCCAGGCGTTTTGCTTAACACAAACCTATCCTAAACATTCCCGCCAACATTTTTTGTTAGCATTTTATTCCATCCATACATAAAATACGCGTATATGAAAGCGTTCAACTCAACTTTAAATCTCACCAAAAAGTCTCGAGATGTGAAAGTATTTTTTCTTCGTTTATGTCTGGAGGCCATTTGAGATTTGATATTTCCTTGTGACTTACGAACCCACAGTTCTTCACGCGAAGATTCGTAAGATGAAACAATCCGAGTACATGGCACCCTGAGGCGAAGACAAAGACTGTTTTTTTTACATATATATATATATATATATAGCCTAAATATTGAATCGACCGGGAAAGCAGAAATGGCACGTTAACAAAACGCTCAAGGCTGGGTCGATCGAGCTATCTATCTATCTATCTATCTATCTATCTATCTATCTATCTATCTATCTATCTCTCTCTCTCTCTATATATATATATATATATATATATATATATATATATGTATATATATATCAGTTTATTCAAGTCTGTCTAATTATCTATCTATCTATCTCAGTTTATTCACATCTATCTATCTATATATCTATCTATCTATCTATCTATCTATCTGTCTCAGTCTGTTCAGATCTATCTATCTATCTATCTATCTATCTATCTATCTATCTATCTATCTATAAAAGTCTGTTCACTTTCATGAAGAGTTATATATATATCCTTTTATATCTCTCTATCTATGTCATTTTTTCAAATCTATCTATCTATCTATCTATCTATCTATCTATCTATCACCGTCTGTTCACTTTTATGAAGAGTGATAAATATATATATATATATATATATATATATATATATATAATTCTTTATAGCTATCTAACAAAATATCTCTTTCACTTCATATTTGTCCTTATCACTCATATTTTTCTTTCTAGCTAACTCTCTTTCGACACATTCTGGGTCTATTTAAATTTGTTTATATAGCTGTCCATCAATATATGCATGAATCTCAATTCTCAATCTGTCTATCGATCTATATGTTCATATCTACCTAACTTATCTGATTTAATAATCTATCTATTCATATCTATCCATGTAGTTAACGCCTTTCTCATATCTTTGTAAGTATGAATATAGGTACATATCCATATATCTATCTCGCTTTCTCAGTCTGTTCCTTATCTTTATCCGGTTTATTTCTGTCTGTCTATCTGTATATGTGATCATATCTATCTATCTATCTATCTATCTATCTATCTATCTATCTATCTATCTATCTCAGTCTGTTCACATCTATCTATCTATCTATCTATCTATCTATCTATCTATCTATCTATCTACATATATATATATATATATATATATATATATATATATCAGTCTATTCAGGTCTAACTATCTCAGTCTATTCACATCTATCTATCTATCTATCTATCTATCTATCTATCTATCTATCTATCTCAGTGTGTTCAGATCTATCTATCTATCTATCTATCTATCTCTCTCTCTCTCTCTCTCTCTCTATATATATATATATATATATATATATACATCAGTCTATTCAGGTCTAACTATCTATCTCAGTCTATTCACATCTATCTATCTATCTATCTATCTATCTATCTATCTATCTCAGTGTGTTCAGATCTATCTATCTATCTATCTATCTATCTATCTCTTTCTCTCTCTCTCTCTCTATATATATATATATATCAGTCTATTCAGGTCTAACTATCTATCTCAGTCTATTCACATCTATCTATCTATCTATCTATCTATCTATCTATCTATCTCAGTCTTTTCAGATCTATCTATCTATCTATCTATCTATCTATCTATCTATCTATATATATATATATATATATATATATATATATATATCAGTCTATTCAGGCCTAACTATATATCTCAGTCTATTCACATCCATCTATCTATCTATCTATCTATCTATCTATCTATGTCAGTTTTTCATATCTATCTATCTATCTGTCTGTCTGTCTGTCTGTCTGTCTGTCTCAGTTTTTCATATCTATCTATCTATCTATTATATTCGGTGTCCCACTGTCTAATTCTAAAGTTCTGAGTGCACCCGTATTTATATGAATTATATACCCATCGCTTTTTATTGTTTATTTTTTTTATTAGCACCGCAAAAAGCGTTCTTTCCGAAAAAACGAAAATCACCAGGGAGTTACCTAAACTTTCTGTGATATATAAAAGAGAAAACTGTGCATTAAAGGAAATATTAATGGAATCTCAAGTATTTTTAAACGCCACTGCCGCTTTGATCGGAAAAAGTTGCCGCCTTTTGAAAGAGAAGTTAAAACAGCTATGGGGAAGTCTGATTAATATTTTATCTATTCCCAAACATATACCATTCTCAGCAATTGATTTGGTGATCCCAAGGAATATCAGATCAGATTCAATAGCACAAACTGGTTGGCAGCCAAGTCTATAGAACACAATCTGTCTTGATATTTACCCAATAACAAGAGTATTTGCGTGTATGTGAATGTGTAGCAGATAGGAAATTAAGAATTACAATCAATTTTCTTTTTCACATTTACAAACATTCACAATGACATGTGAAATCCTGGCTCTTCCCAAATAAAAAAGGATTTATCATGTGCTTAAAAAAAGTCGAAACCGGATTTGGCTAGTGGATGTTAAATTAATTTTCTAACCAATGGAAGCGATCTGCAAGACCTAAAAGGACTTAGCGATCTACTGAAAAAATATAAATTGCTATAAATGATCTCGATCAGCGTCAGTCAGTTAGTCAGGGATGGAAGCAGCAGAGACGACTAGTGACTTGGACATTCGTTCTCTCTCCCCTTCTTTCTCGTGTGCTGATTCCTTTTACTTCTTCTTCTCCTTCAAAGACACTCCTACTGAACAAACGCTCATACATAAATTCATTCGTACGTACGCATATACTCTTTCCAACAAATTACTACTACGAACATTTCGTGAAACCATTAAGCTTCTCAGTGAAGGTTAATTTCTACAACAACTTATGTTATCTTTTTCATTAATAAATTTCTATTTTAACATGAAAAAAGTATATTTTATTCATCACTATTCCACATTATTCAACTGTTCTTCCACACTAATCCACACCTGCTATTAACATTCTGATGAAAACTTTATAAATTTGATGATAATTCTGCATAAAACTTGTCTAGTTAACGGTCATGTCACGTTGAATACACCGGTTCCCGCTCGATCACCGAAGTTAAGCAACGTTGAGCCTGGTCAGTGTTTCCGTGGGTGACCACTTGGAAATACCAGGTGCTGTTAGCGTTTGCGGATGTGCGTTGTGGTGCGGTGGATGTCGGCTTGGAGGGGGAAATCGGTGAGCCGAGTTCCAATTTCAGTCGAGCACACTGCACTCACTTGCGCACTGGTACCCTTGGGAAAGGTATTAATCCGTCCGTTCCCTCCAGTTATGGGTTAAATAACAGGGTAGGACTTGGGACCCTGCCCTTAAAACAGATCCCAATGAGACTTGCTCCGTCGGGGAGGAAGCCCGCTCAACCCGACTAGGGTGAATGCGGCATACATACATACATACATAAAACTTGTAAGCTGTAGGGGTTCGCTTATGTATGACACAAGGCCGAATCAAGAAATATTAATCCGCTCCCTATAGCTTCAAATGCAATGAATTCAAAAGGAAATTCAAACTCGGCTTTCTGACTTTTTGTTCCGAGCCGATATCCATAACGCACATCTAGCTCAGACAGCATAACTAAGAATATTACTGGCTTCGACATTTTGGACTCTTTACTGAGGCAATTTGTATATAACCCCTGAATTCAACCACATACTTCTGCTACGAAACTGACAACACCAGCTAAAATGGTTCGTCTCCGCTCATATAAACCACAAAAGACACCTTGTCATATTTGTTTGAACATTCGATAATCCCCAGCACACTTTCAGCCATTATCATAAATGGTCATTAATGTATGGCGCAAAACCAATGACTAATTTTTATAAACCTATACGGAAAGGAAACTACAAGACTGCCTACAGGATGTAGCTGAAGAAAGCTTGGTTGGTTTATTTTATGGCATATCAACACCTCGGCGGGTCATTTATTGCCAACTAAACTTTATTTATTTATTGCTGTTAGTACCTTTTCCTTTCAACAATTTATTGTTGTTTGTATAAGTTTTATCTAGTAATATATTTTTCTTTTCAAGTATCAAGATTCATTAGGATTTGTTATTAAGAGCAGAGTCCCCAAATCCTACCCTTGTTATTTAACCCATAACTGGAGGGAAGAGACGGATTAACACCTTTCCCAAGGGTACCAGTGCTTAAGTGAATGCAGGGTATTCAACTGGAATTCGAACTCGGCTCACTGATTTCTCTTTTCCGAGCCGATATCCACTGCACCACAATGCACAATGCACATCCGTCACTAAACGCTTACAGCACCTGGTATTCCCAAGCGATCACCCATCTAAGTACTCACCAGGCTCAACTTTGCTTAACTTCGGTGATCGAGCGAGAACCAGTGTATTCAACGTGATATGGCCGTAAGCCGGAAAGAAAGGACTACAAATAAATTTAAATGTGAATGCATTGTCATAAGCAAAAAAGAGGAGCCCAGAATGCCGATACTAAAATCAAGCAGCTACGGAAATACCATGGAAAGGTTCTAACAGAAGACGGAAAATATGACATTTAGGTCTGAAGGAAGAATCGGCATAGCCAATGATGCATCCTAGAAGCTGAGTAGAGTATTAAGAGACAGGAAAACTTTGCTGGAAACAAAGAAAAGAGTACTGGATCATTATATGATCTCTGTCCTTCAATATGGCAGTAAATGCTGAAAAATCTCATCAAAGATGAAGGAGAAACTTGAAGCAACAGAAATGTGGTTCTACAGAAGGATGCTGAGTATACCATTGATTGAGGATGTCAACAATGATGAGGTTTTAGAGAGTATGTCAGTGCATTCTAAATTATAACCTTAAAATCTTGTTACCTTTAAAAAAAGACAAAAATGTGATATAGACACATTAAAATACATTTTAAAAATAAATCATTCTTGAATTATTTATTTTAGTTTTAATTCCATATATTTTGAAGTAGTTTTGTAGGGGGACAATGTATGGTTTTGTGCCTGCAAATGCAGTATTGTAACAGTTAACTGAAGAAAGCGGAAAAAAAGACTACACATAAACTACAAGAAAATTGAATGTAAGGTCATCAGTAAAAAGAGAAGCCCAAAATGTCAACTACAAGTTAAGGATTATGGTGTCCTATCTACATTGGAATGAAGTATTCCTTCTTCATAAAAACTAACCCGCGAGATTTCGTAAAGGAGTCATTCGACACGCAGTGTAACTTGACAGTTCGAATGTACACTTCCA
The DNA here is from genome assembly GCA_037127315.1 of Ascarosepion bandense. Taxonomy (NCBI): domain Eukaryota; kingdom Metazoa; phylum Mollusca; class Cephalopoda; order Sepiida; family Sepiidae; genus Ascarosepion; species Ascarosepion bandense. Next base: position 431,468 of record JBBBDQ010001237.1, read on the forward strand.
TCTGCTGACTAATAACACTCTTATTTTGTATATATGTTCTGTTATTTTAATACACTGGTTCAACCTACCTTCTTCTTTTCGTGTCTGTTTTCCTGGACCTAACAGGCCACAACAGATACTAAAATCAAGCAGATACGAAAATTTTAAATACCTAAGAGAAGACGGAAAGTGCGACACTGAGATTCTCCGAAAGCGAATTTGCATAGCCAAGGATGCATTCCAGAAGCTGAGTAGAGTATCAAGTGGCTTAAAAATTTCGCTAAAAACAAAAAAGAGAGTACTGGATTGCTATGTCTGTTCTTCAATATGGCAATAAATGCTATATAATCTCCTCAAAGATGAATGAAAGACTATGAATGAGTAACCGAAATGAGTAACCGAAATGTGGTTCTGCAGAAAAATACTGAGGATTCAATGAACAGAATATGTGAGCAAAATGAGGTTTCTGAGAGGATAGAAACGAAAAGGAAATTAATACTTAACACCAGGAAAAGACAGTTAAAATTCTTGTGACATTTAATAAGGAAGGAGGGCTTGCAGAATCTAATACTCACAGGACAGAGAGAGAGAAAGAAAGACAAGGGAAAACAACACGTAACATACTTGATTGGTTTAAACAAGTGAATGGCATAGCAGAAATTAGGTTGAAAAACAGGAAAAAGCGATAGGAAGATATGGAAGGCCATGATCGCCTACGTCATGAAGAGACACGGCACATAGAAGAAGAAGAATACCAGATGATCTCATAATTATTACTGGATTTGTTCCTTCTACCTGCACAGTGCTCGCGGTGAGGCCATGTTTGCACTGTAAGAGTAGTAAAAAACTGGCGCGATAGAGCCAAAACTTCGATCACGTGACCACAAGTGTACCAACTACAAGTATGCATGAAATGAAGCTAGTGTGATAATCCTAATGGTATGTTATGGGGAAAGTACGGATAAGTTTTGACAACCCACGTATTACATGCTCTAGTATGCATCAAAGCGTTACTAAATCTACCTACAAACACAAATGCCAATGAACCTAGCAATTGGGTCGTCACGAAAACTATTTTTTATTTAAAAAAAAAAGGAGAGTAACAAAATAATAATAAAGCACCACTTGACATTCTGGTTGAATTTGGGTCTGACGAGCCGGGATAATAACATCAGAACGCGGTGAAATATGTATTACCCATTGTAATAATCTAACATCTTTTATAAATTATATTACTCTGTTAAATAAATGAATTTAACATTGAGTTCTTTAGAGTTCGTCTCTATCGGAATTTACCTGGATTGTATACCAAGTGTAGTATGTTTTATATATATATATATATATATATATATATATATATATATATCAAAAGAAGAAGTGAGGACCCAAATAGCGAAACATTTCAAGCGCACTACAATGAGGAAATCGCCTCTTAGACGATGTGCCGAAATGGGATATTAAGTTTGAATGAGTCATGATCAATAAGAGCCGTGGCATATAGAACAAGATGGAAGGGAATACGAATGACAAATATGTCATTAGACAACTTCAGAAAAGGACATAATTCTCCAATAGAAAATGCCATGTTGACCTCATCAGAATATGAACCCATGAATAGAGACTTACTCTTTCGTTAGAAATTTTGTTCACACATTTGACTGAATGGTGCAAGCATACATACACACACACACACAACACACACACACATTATATATATATATATATATATATATATATATATAGTCATCCACAGACAGATCTGTTTCGCTGTATCACAGCTCATCAGTACGATTAGACATCCGATTGCTTTTTAACCCAGGATTGAAACCCGACCGAATTGGCGTCTGTCGGCGATTCTACCTCAGAGCTATGGGCGCTCGGTAGAACGATGCAGACTTTTAGCGTATAATGTATCATAGTTAGAGTGATCTAATTCGTTACTGACTGAGCGATGCATAGATTCTATGGTAGCTACTGTATTTTCAAAGTTTACCATTCTTCCAGAGTGTTCAATCAGAGTGTGAAAAAAGTTTATCTATTTAATAGAGCAGAATCATGTCGACTACGAAGTTTGGTGAGGACACCGTTATGATTCTCTCTCTACTCAACGCTGTTTATCCTGAAACGAGCGAGAGCATCATTATGGTGTCCTCACGAAACTCCGAAGAAATAATATATTATGCTCTCATTATGATTGAGCTCTCTGGAGAAGAAAATTTTGAAAACAGATTCCACTTCTGCTATATGCGTGACTCTTCAGAAATGAATCGAGTTCTCTTGGTGACTGGCGTGTGTATACACTGCTTATATACAACACGTTAAAATTTCCCTTCTCTGATTCCATGCGTCGATGACTTAGGGAGTAGCGACTCCGACTGACACCAAGTCGGTCGAGTTTCGATCCGGCCAGAAGCAAGTGCATGCGTCTAGCCACACTGATGAGCTGTGATACAGCGAAACAGGCTTGTATGTGGATGACTAATATATATATATATATATATATATATAATAAATTTCGATGTTCAAAACAGTTGAATGATCATTTCAACATGAAATCTCTAAGAGAGATTTCACATCTCATCGGCAACTAATACATTTTCAAAATGAAATAAAAAAATTAAAAATGAATGTTAAGAATTAAAATATCGGTTAGCAATCAACGTCTATTTTGAGGTTTTGGACAATTTTACTTTTAGATAGAGTTGTAAGTGAAAAAATTGGAAAATTTGGCTTTGTCTAGCTTTACAAAGGGGAAAGGGGTTAAAGGATGGAATAAGAAGTGGTGTTAAATTGAGAATTGGGTTAAAACAAAACAAGGAAAAGGAGGGAAGGAGTAAGAAGAAGGATAAAGAAAGAAAAAAGAAAAAAAGAAAAACTTCCATATTTTAGAGACGCTCGATACGTGCCAAACAAAACTAGCGTTTATAAATGGGTTAAAGTATTAGAAAAAAGATTTTTATATTTAGGGGAAAAAGTAGATATATGATTTGATTAAATTTAAGTAAGTTAATCTGATTAATGATAAATCTAGACATAAATAATATAAAAATCAAAAATCAAAAATAAGAATAAAAATGAAAGAATAAAATAAAATTTAATTTAAAGAAATTTTCTAAAACACATTTTAAAAACTTTTATAAAACTTTATAAAGATTTATGTTGTGAAAAAAATATATATACTTGCAGAAGAAATCGGGGGTTACATTACAAAAAGTATCCATATTTTTTAAATCTAGATAATCAAAGGATGTGCGTTGTGGTACAGTGGATATCGGCTCGGAACGAGAAGCCGGGGAGTCGAGTTCGAACTCCAGTTGAATCCATTGTATTCATTTACGCGCAAATACCCTCGGGAAAGGTATTAAACCGTCTCTTCCTTCCAGATATGGGTTAAATAGCAGGACAGATTGGGTTCTATAGCCTTGGTTGGCAACCAGTCTACTGCAGAAAGCAATACTGCGGGATAATCTTCTGCCCAGTCAGTCATGTCTCTTTCGATACATGATCGCCCAAGCGTGTATCACGTATGGCACTTACCTAACTAACTGAATCAAAGGAGACAGGAAGAGGAAGGTAGAGGGATTAAAATTACTATTTAAAAATTAAATTAATTTATCAAAAACAATTAAATTTATATATATATATATATATATATATATATATATATATAGAGAGAGAGAGAGAGAGAGAGAGAGAGAGAGAGGCAGGCACGGTGGAGTAATAGATGTCAGATCGGATTGAGGAATGTTAGAGCCAAGACTGAATTCCATTCGGGTTCATTGCATTCACTTAAGTGTTAATACCCTTGTAGAATTATGAATCCATCACGTCTACCCCTATCTATGGATAAATAGCAGGACAGACTGTTCTATGAAAATAAACTCCGAGAAGAAAAATTCTGAATTCAAACAAGCCTTTCTTACACAAATCACGTGCACTGCAACGTGGTTTCCTTCCGACCCTAATGTGTTTCGGAACACGTGGTTTTGATATAGGTTCACAAATATATGACGAAAACCCCCGGAGGAAGTGAGAGTATTTAATCTTTTCCTGGACGATACTCCGCATGTATACAAGCACACATTGGAAGAGATGGGCATTTAGTACTTAAATATTTTACACCACATCTTAAACAAATCTACTAATCAGGAACAGTGTTCTTTTTCCCCTCTCGAAGTCAGTGATGAAGAGATTAGTGAGGACCAAGGCTATGCTGATGATATAGGTATACATATTTGGGATTAGCATGGTCTTGAACAAAAAAAATCAACATGCTCTAGCAAGCATTTTAAGAAAAGTTACAAGAAAAAGAGTTATAGAATCGCGAAGAGCAGTAGAACAATTCTCAAAGTTTAACAACATGGTATTTGAAGACAACCATTATTACGGTGCTTATGGAAGCTATTGGAATTCCAAGGCAGACATTAAAGAAACTCCACTTACTCTGAGATGTAACAAGGAATACACGCTTTTTTAAATCATTTCACCCCAAGCAAAGGGCTACATACGAGTTAAAGTTTTATGCAGGAGGAGAGTGAAGAGAAAGACGAATCAGCTACAGTGGGTGTCAGAGCAAGGGCAAGAGAAGAATGAGAACACAGTAGGGAAAATTGTTACGAAGGTAGAAAAAAAGAAAAAGAACAAGATACACGGGGTGATGTAGAAAGGACTGGAGTCAACTGGATAAGAGATAGAAATTGACATTGCATTTAAATTCCTGAAGGTTGTAGCCACCAGGAAGGCAAGTATACGGAAGGAAGTTCCACTGTCGGGAAGTGCGAGAAAAAATGCTGATGAAGTAGAATTGTCGCCTGCATTTGCTTGATTTAACTGTAAATGGGTGGGACCTTGTTGCCAGTCTGGTTGCACGAGTAAATTTTTGTGGAGGGGGCACAAGTGACCCAAGTTCGTCAGAGCAGAATCCATGGAGATATTTGTAGAAGAGAACGAAGAGTGATAAAACGAATATTGTGATGAAAAAGAAAACGGAAAAAAGGGAAGACAAACAGAGGCAAGAAGAAAACGGCGAATAATAATAATAATAATAATAATAATAATAATAATAATAATAATAATAATAAATATTAAAAACAGAATTAAATTCACAGAACAGAGTTATGGCCATTAATAGCCTTGCAATCCCAGTTGTCCAATATAGCTTCAACATCTTAAACTGGACTCTAAACGACATCAGGCGAATGGATGCTAAAACAAGAAAGTTTCTTTCTAAGCATAGGATGCATCACCCAAAGGCTGATGTAGACCGTCTATACATACCCCGTAAAGAAGGTGGAAGGGGTCTTATTCAGCTGGAATTGTCATACAAGACAACAACTATTGGCTTACTAACATACATAGAAACAACAAAGGATTGGATGATACAATTAGTAAGGCAACATGAAGAAAGAAAGAAAAAATATTTAATAATAAAAGAAGGCAGTAAATACAAACAAGAATTACAGTTAGTAGATTCTGTAGAAAAGCAAAACAGTAGCCAAGAACCAACTATTGCGGCAAAAAATATGAAAATGAAAGCCAAAGATAAAGCTCTTGAAAAGATGAAACAGCGCTGGCAAGACAAACCTCTGCATGGCCAATATCCAGAACGTGCCAATAAATCCAATGTTGACAAAGTTAATACTCATCGATGGTCACGTGCATCTGGATTAAAGTCTGAAACTGAAGGATTTATACTTGCAGCACAAGACCAAAGTCTTTTCACGAGAAACTTTCAGGCAAATATTATGCATAATAATATGGATCCAAAATGCAGGTTTTGTGATAAACACCAAGAAACAATAGACCACCTAATCTCAGGCTGTTCTGTGCTTGCCCCAAACGAATATAAAAATCGCCACGATAGAGTTGGGCAATATTTACATTGGGCAATGTGCAAACATTATGGAAAAGCTGTAGGCAAACACTGGTATGAACATCACCCAGCACCGGTTACAGAAATAGAAGATGTAACCATTCTATGGGATTACACCATCTACACAGACAGAAAAATTGAAGCAAACAGGCCAGACATTATTGTTAAAAACCAGAAGGAGAAAACTTGTCTATTAATTGATATGGCTTGTCCAGCGGATTGTAACATAGCAATCAAGGAATTTGAAAAACTGTCAAAATATAAAGACCTGGAAATTGAAATAGAAAAAATGTGGAAATTGAAAACAAGAGTTGTGCCAGTGATAGTAGGTGCACATGGAATGATAAAAAATGGAACAAAACAACACATTGAAAGAATCCCTGGAAACCCCAGCTTAAGAGATATACAAAAAATTGTCTTATTAAGTACAGCCCACACACTAAGGAAAACTTTATCTATGTAATGCTGGGGATGATAGGGAAGATAGAAAAACATGAAATGGAGTCATAACAACACGCCACTACCTGCCTTAGGTCTCCCCGCAGACTTGGTTGGTAGTGAGACCAATGCAGAAATCGAAATATGATGAAAAATGACATAATAATAACAGAGAGAAAAAAAGAAGATGTAGAAGAACACGGCAAAGAAGGACAATAATAATAATAATAATAATAATAATAATAATAATAACAGTGAGAAGAAAAGGGAGATGTAGAAGGAGAAGACGAAGGTAGCCAAGAAGACCGCGATGAAGGACAACAACAACAACAATAATAATAATAATAATAATAATAATAATAATAATCGTGAGTTGAAAAAGGAGATGTAGACGGAGAAGACGATGGTAGCCAAGAAGACGCCGAAAAAGGACAATAAAACGTAACGTTTTTCTTTCTTTTTTTTTCCCCCCCACGTAAACATTAATTTTCCATTTCACTATATTAAACATAAACATTAATTTTTCCCTTCGTATATAATTTTATTTGTATGCTTTTTCTTTTAATGACCCTTAAATAGATTTATTAACTAGTTTTCTAAAGCAAGACAACGGAAGGAGAAGGAAGAAGGAGAGAAAAGGAGAAAAAGAAAAAAAAATATGACGAAAAGCACTAAAATCTGTTCGATCTACGATATTCTTTCTTAGAAAGAATATGTAATAATTTCTTTATATTTGTTCGTTCATTTTATATATTTATTTATTTTTCGATAATCTTACTCTCGTTGGATTTAATGAAAGAATAACACAGAATACAGTGGGCCAACAAATTATTTTTAAATTTTACGGTAGTTAAACTCAAAGGTATGCCCACTTTTTCTTTCCTATTAAAAAAAAAAAAAAAATTTTTGAAATTTTTTTTAAACGTAAACATTAATTTTTAATTTCACTATTTTAAACATAAACATTAATTTTTTCTTCGTATATAATTCAAATTGTATGTTTCTTCTGTTAATGATCCTTAAATAGATTTATTAACTAGTTTTCTAAAGCAAGACAGCGAAAAGAGGAAAGGAAAAGAAAAAGAAAGAAAGAAAAAGGGAAAAATACGACGAAAAACACTAGAGGAAGAAAGGGAAGGGGAGGAAAAAAAGAAATGTACGATCTACGATATTCTTTCTTAGAAAGAATATGTAATAATTTATTATATTTGTTCGTTCATTTTATATATTTATTTATTTTTCGATAATTTTATTCTCGTTGGATTTAATGAAAGAATAACACAGAATACAGTGGGCGAACAAATTATTATTTTTAAATGTTACGGTAGTAAACTCAAAGGTATGTCCATTTTTTTCTTCCTATTAAAAAAAAAAAAAAAAGATTTTGAATTTTTTTTTTTTTTGCAAGGACAAAGGTTAATAGTAGCAACAATTGTTTTTTTTATTTTAACAATACTCTCTAAGAGCAGTGATGTTTTTTTTTTTTCCATTGAACGGCCGTTACTTTCCAAGTTTGTTTGTTTTTTTTCAACCAGCGTCTCTCTCTATGAATTTTTCTTTTTCTCAATATGAAATTCTGTTTTAATATAAACAGGATTTTTTTTCTTTAGATATTATCGAAATTTTTTTTTTTTGCAAGGACAAAGGTTAATAGTAGCAACAATTATTTTTTTATTTTAACAATACTCTCTAAGTGCAGTGATGTTTTTTTTGTGTTTTTTTTTTTTTGTGTTTTTTTTTTTTGTGTTTTTTTTTTTCCGTTGAACGGCCGTTACTTTCCAAGTTTGTTTGTTTTTTCAACCAACGTCTCTCTCTTTGAATTTTTCTTTTTCTCAATATGAAATTCTGTTTTAATATAAACAGGATTTTTTCTTTAGATATTATCGAAATTTTTTTTTTAACTATTATAATTTTCTTAAAAACAAAACAAAACAAGAAAATAAATTAAATCTGATGAAAAACAATTTATATGGTATTATTTTATAGAAAGTCTACGTATTTATTGATATATTTATTTTTATTTATCTATTGATTTAATTTACTTATTTAATTTATCTTATTCTGATAACCCTATTTTTGACCAGCGACTTTATTGAAAAAATAAATGATAGAGTGGACGATCAAATTATTACATTTTTTTTTTTCCGTTGATCAACCGTTACGCCCAAGTATGTTTGTTTTTTGTTTTTTTCAACCAGCGTCTCTCTATTTGAATTTTTCCTTTTCTCAATATGAAATTCTGTTTTAATATAAACAGGATTTTTTTTTTTTTTTTTTAATGAAATTCTGTTTTATTTTAATTAATTTATCTATTTGCTCTTTAAATAAACATACATAAAATCATCCGTATTATATTTCCTTTAGCTGTCGATATTTCACAAATTTTCTTTTTTTTTTTTTTTTTAACAAAATACTCTAGTATTGATGTGTTGTTTCGTTGAGCTGTTGCTAGGCCAAAGTTTTTTTGGTTTTTTTTAACCAGCGTCTTTCTCCTTGAATTCCAATCGCGTATATGTCAGATGTTGCTTGGCAGCCCATTTAGGAGAAGGAAAACTCCGAACAACAACCCGCAACTCAAGGTGTTAATCGTGCCGAGGAGTGAATGGCTACTGCGTTATGAGGTCACAAACGATTCCCTACAGGCTTCGGGACCCTGTTTGTAAAAGACCGTTACCCAACGTGCCGGGCAACTTTGGGTGGACTTTTGGACCCGTGCGTCACTCGTGGGAAAAACATGAAAAATACAAATAGAAATAAAAAGTCCAGTATGGCTCTTCCAGTGGATAAACAGGGAGCCCGTCCTTCAGGAGGGAACCTACCTGAGGTCGAAAAATCTGCCATAGGAACAAACTCCTACACAAAGAATGAATCTTCAGGTCCCCACAACCAGGATAATCCTAATGATGGTCCTGAAAATTCACCAGCTAAATCTACAACCGTATATTTAAAGAAAGAAAAAATAAAATGGTCTCGTGAGGAGTACAAAGTCGTTATGACTGCATTTCATGAAGCGTTACTCAAACCTCAAAAAAACATGACTCGCCAAACATATGACATTTGGCGTGAAAAAGTTGGTCAAGCAAATAGAAAGTATATTGACGAAAATAAATTGGCCAATGTACGTAGGTACATTATTCACAATAACCGACTAAGAGGGGGCCGAAATTCATGAAATTAAAAGAATTGTAACAAGAAGAGTCGAATCAACAAAATATGAAAAGGAACCGGAACCAGAAATAAAAAGTAATAACATCAAACAAATCACAGGTCATAATGTAGAAACCGTGAAACACGCAAATCAATGCGAAGATAATGATGTAAGTTTAAAAGTGCTGGAAAGGTGTGATCTGAGTCTGAGTCAGTTAAAATACAAAAATAAAACGAGTTCAGAACACATCGAAGATAATTATTTGACGGAAAATAAGAACAATATACAGGAAGCCAAGATAGAAATAAAAAACCATCTAAGTCAAATACAAAGTATTACAATGGAGGAACGTGAACAGCTCCCAAAATTCCAACCAACAAAACATAACCTCCGTACTATTAAACTCTACAATGCAGCACTGAAATCAATACTGGATGAAGACCCTCATACAAATCTGAACGAAATAATATATGCATCAGCAACAGCAGCAACAAAAAAATTAAATATCAAAATAAAAACAAGGCAGTCTCGTAGACGTGAAGTTCCACCTTGGAAAAGAAAAATAGAAAAAGAAATAGAACAACTTAGAAGTGAACTATCAATATTGGATGAACTGAGTAGAGGAATAAATGTAAGAACTAGGAAAAGCAGAAGAGCCGTAAAAAATATAACATCAAGAATGAAAATGACGTCTTATCAAATAAAGAAAAACTAAAACAAAAAATCCAACTGAAGGCTCAAAGAATAAGACGCTATGAAAAAAGAGCAAGATTTTACAGAGAAAACAAGATTTTTCAGACTGATACAAAGAGATTTTACAGGGAAATAGGTAAAAAAAGAATTGAAGTGACAGTACCCCACAGAATGGAAGAAGTCACACAGTTCTGGGAAAAGATATGGGCTTGCCCTAAAGAACTTAGCAAGGAAGTACATTGGATTATGCAAGAGATAGAACGAATGAAAAATAAACCCGAACAGACATGGTCTGGAATTACAGAAGATGATGTTAAATATGCACTAAAAAAAACACACAATTGGAAATTTCCAGGCATAGATAAAATTCCTAACTTTTGGCTATATTATTTAAGCGCATCACATAAAAAACTAGCCAAAGAACTTCAAGAAATGGTTGACGATCCCACTAAAATTCCTGCATGGTTGACAAAAGGAATTACATTTCTTCTACCCAAGAATGGTGACGCAAAAAATCCGAAAAACTACAGACCAATTACATGTCTTCCGACAACATATAAACTATTAACATCTATTTTAACAAAGCAGACATATTTATTCTTAGAAAGAAATGACATGTTACCGCTTGAACAAAAAGGGTGCAAACGTGGCTGTTATGGTTGTAAAGACCAATTGCTAATTAACAAAATGATCCTGGAAAACTGCTACAGTACAAAGAAAAATCTTAGTACAGCCTGGATAGACTTTCGAAAGGCATTCGATAGTGTGCCACATTCCTGGATTTTAAAGACTTTAAATATATACAAGATATCGCCCGTCATCATCAATTTAATCAAACAGTGCATCCCTATATGGAAAACAACCCTTTACCTCAATCATATAAATGGAACCTATAAGTCTGATGAAATAAACATCAAAAGAGGTATATTTCAAGGTGATTCTTTATCTCCCTTACTATTCTGCATATCATTAATAGCACTAACCAGTCAACTTAACAAGACAGAATGTGGTTATAAAATAGGACAAAAGAAAATAAGCCATCTATTTTACATGGATGACTTGAAGTTATATGCTAAGAATGATAATGAACTGGAAGGTCTTCTGCAAACTGTAAAATGCTTCAGCGAAGACATTGGAATGAAATTTAATTTGAATAAATGTGCTAAAGCTACAGTTTTACGTGGATCAATACAAGAAACATCCTCAATTAGCCTAGACCCTGCTGTAACAATAAAAGAATTGAAACCAGAAGAAGCTTATAAATACCTAGGTGTAAATGAGAGCGAAAACATTCACCATAAAAAAAATGAAAGAAATAGTGCGTAAAGAGTACTATAGAAGGCTACGAATGATATTAAAAACTGAATTAAATTCACAGAACAGAGTTATGGCCATTAATAGCCTTGCAATCCCAGTTGTCCAATATAGCTTTAACATCTTAAACTGTACTCTAAACGACATCAGGCGAATGGATGCTAAAACAAGAAAGCTTCTTTCTAAGCATAAGATGCATCATCCAAAGGCTGATGCAGATCGTGTATACATACCCCGTAAAGAAGGTGGAAGAGGTCTTATTCAGCTGGAATTGTCATACAAGACAACAACTATTGGCTTACTAACATACATAGAAACAACAAAGGATTGGATGTTACAATTAGTAAGGCAACATGAAGAAAGAAAGAAAAATATTCAATAATAAAAGAAGGCAGTGAATTCAAACAAGATTTACAGTTAGTAGATTCTGTAGAAAAGCAGAACGGAAGCCAAGAGCCGACTATTGCGGCAAAGAATATGAAAATGAAAGCCAAAGACAAATCTCTTGAACAGATGAAACAGCGCTGGCAAGACAAACCTCTGCATGGCCAATATCCAGTACGTGCCAATAAATCTAATGTTGACAAAGTTAATACTCATCGATGGTTACGTGCATCTGGATTAAAGTCCGAAACTGAAGGCTTTATTCTTGCAGCACAAGACCAAATCTTTTCACGAGAAACTTTCAGGCAAATATTATGCATAATAATATGGATCCAAAATGCAGGTTTTGTGATAAACACCAAGAAACAATAGACCACCTAATCTCAGGCTGTTCTGTGCTTGCCCCAAACGAATATAAAAATCGCCACGATAGAGTTGGGCAATATTTACATTGGGCAATATGCAAACATTATGGAAAAGCTGAAGGCAAACACTAGTATGAACATCACCCAGCACCGGTTACAGAAATAGAAGATGTAACCATTCTATGGGATTACACCATCTACACAGACAGAAAAATTGAAGCAAACAGGCCAGACATTACTGTTAAAAACCAGAAGGAGAAAACTTGTCTATTAATTGATATGGCTTGTCCAGCGGATTGTAACATAGCAATCAAGGAATTTGAAAAACTGTCAAAATATAAAGACCTGGAAATTGAAATAGGAAAAATGTGGAAATTGAAAACAAGAGTTGTTCCAGTGATAGTAGGTGCACTTGGAATGATAAAAAATGGAACAAAACAACACATTGAAAGAATCCCTGGAAACCCCAGCTTAAGAGATATACAAAAAATTGTCTTATTAAGTACAGCCCACACACTAAGGAAAACTTTATCTATGTAATGCTGGAGATGATAGGGAAGATAGAAAAACATGAAATGGAGCCATAACAACATGCCACTACCTGCCTTAGGTCTCCCCGCAGACTTGGTTGGTAGTGAGACCAAAGCAGAAATCGAAATATGATGAAAAATGACATAATAATATATAAACATTATATAACATATTTATAACATGTAAACTATTAGCATCTATTTTAACAAAACAGACATATTTATTCTTAGAAAGAAATGACATGATACCACTTGAACAAAAAGGGTGCAAACGTGGCTGTTATGGATGTAAACACCAATTGCTAATTAACAAAATGATCCTGGAAAACTGCTACAGTACAAAGAAAAATCTTAGTACTAACTGGATAGATTATCGAAAGGCATTCGATAGTGTGCCACATTCCTGGATTTTAAAGACTTTAAATATATACAAGATATCGCCCGTCATCATCAATTTCATCAAACAGTGCATCTCTATATGGAAAACAACCCTTTACCTCAATCATATAAATGGGACCTATAAGTCTGATGAAAAAACATCAAAAGAGGTATATTTCAAGGTGATTCTTTATCTCCCTTACTATTCTGCATATCATTAATAGCACTAACCAGTCAACTTAATAAGACAGAATGTGGTTATAAAATAGGACAAAAGAAAATAAGCCATCTATTTTACATGGATGACTTAAAGTTATATGCTAAGAATGATAATGAGCTGGAAGGTCTTCTGCAAACTGTAAAATGCTTCAGCGAAGACATTGGAATGAAATTTAATTTGAATAAATGTGCTAAAGCTACAGTTTTACATGGATCAATACAAGAAACATCCTCAATTAGCTTAGACCCTGCTGTAACAATAAAAGAATTGAAACCAGAAGAAGCTTATAAATACCTAGGTGTAAATGAGAGTGAAAACATTCACTATAAAAAAATGAAAGAAATAGTGCGTAAAGAGTACTATAGAAGGCTACGAATGATATTAAAAACTGAATTGAATTCTCAGAACAGAGTTATGGCCATTAATAACCTTGCAATCCCAGTTGTCCAATATAGCTTCAACATCTTAAACTGGACTCTAAACGACATCAGGCGAATGGGTTCTAAAACAAGAAAGCTTCTTTCTAAGCATAAGATGCATCATCCAAAGGCTGATGTAGACCGTCTATACATACCCCGTAAAGAAGGTGGAAGAGGTCTTATTCAGCTGGAATTGTCATACAAGACAACTATTGGCTTACTAACATACATAGAAACAACAAAGGATTGGATGATACAATTAGTAAGGCAACATGAAGAAAGAAAGAAAAATATTCAATAATAAAAGAAGGCAGTAAATACAAACAAGATTTACCGTTAGTATATTCTGTAGAAAAGCAAAACAGTAGCCAAGAACCAACTATTGCGGCAAAAAATATGAAAATGAAAGCCAAAGATAAAGCTCTTGAACAGATGAAACAACACTGTCATGACAAATCTCTGCATGGCCAATATCCAGAACGTGCCAATAAATCCAATGTTGACAAAGTTAATACTTATCGATGGTTACGTGCATCTGGATTAAAGTCTGAGACTGAAGGCTTTATTCTTGCAGCGCATGACCAAAGTCTTTTCACTGGAACATTTCAGGCACATATTATACATCATAATATGGATCCAAAATGCAGGTTTTGTGATAAACACCAAGAAACAATAGACCATCTCATCTCAGGCTGTTCTGTAATTGCCCGAAGTGAATATAAAAATCGTCAAGATAGAGTGGGGCAATATTTACTTTGGACAATGTGCAAACATTATGGAAAATCTGTTAACAAACACTGGTATGAACACCACCCAGCTCTGGTTACAGAAATAGAAGAAGTCACCATTCTATGGGATTACACCATCTACACAGAGAGAAAAATTGAAGCAAATAGGCCGGACATTGTTGTTAAAAACCAGAAAGAAAAAAACTTCCCTAATAATTGATATGGCTTGTCCAGCGGATTGTAACATAGCAACCAAGGAATTTGAAAAACTGTCAAAATATGAAAACATAGAAATTGAAATAAAAAATGTGGAAATTGAAAACAAGAGTTGTGCCAGTGATAGTAGATGCACTTGTAATGATAAAAAATGAAACAAAACAACACATTGAAAGAATCCCTGGAAACCCCTGCTTAAGAGATATACAAAAAATTGTCTTATTAAGTACAGCCCACACACGAAAGAGAAGTTTGTCTATGTAACGCTAGGGATGATGGGGAAGATAGAAAAAACATGAAATAGAGCTATAACAACACGCCCCGACCTGCCTTAGGTCTTCCCACAGACTTGGTTGGTAGTGCGACCATAACAGAAATCGAGATATGATGAAAAATGACAACATAATAATGAGAAGAAAAAGGAGATGTAGAAGGAGAAGACGAAGGAAGCCAGGAAGACGATAAAGAAGGACAATAATAATAATAATAATAATAGTGAGATGGAAAATATATAGAAGGAGGTGTCGATGGTAGACAAGAATATGACAGAGAAGAAAGACGATGATGATGAAAATAATAATAATAATAATAGTGAGAATAAAACGTAGACCGACAATGTGACGACGAAAGTAACAAAGAAGACCACGTAAAATGCCAATAATAATATTATATATAATGATAATAACAATAACAATTATTATTATTATTATTATTATTATTATTATTATTATAGGGCGAAGAAAAATGTGATGTTATAGTGGAAGACGGAAGTAACCAAGAAGAAGACGAAGAGAAAGCATGATAATAATAACAGTCAGAAGGAAAAAAGGCATGTAACGGAGAAGAAGCATTTAGCCAAGAAAATGTCGAAGGAGATTGATTATAATAATAAAAATAATAATAATAATAATAATAACTGCGCCAAGACAAAGGATTTGTAGAAGGAGATGTAGATTGTAGCCAAGAAGACGAATAAATAGAACTGCAACAAAAACAACAGCAATAATAAGAAGAAGAATAAGAAAGAAAAATAAGAAAAAAGAAAAAAAGAAGAAAAAAGAAAAAGAAGAATATTCTGTACGAAATGATTTGTAGCCAATAAGAAGACTGGACAAAACTCGCGAATCTAAATGAATAATTAGCGGGCCCGTTTCAGTCATTTGAAACAGCAAGTAAATACATTTTAGTCATTTAATTAGCCATTATCGTTTCAGCTTATCGAATTTTGGTTCCGCAAAGTGGGGAGGTTGTTTGGAGGGCGTAAAACATAATTCTTTCCCTCGCAACCAAATCTGTGATAATTTCGAAATCTATCGTTTAAGCTGATCGATCAAATTGTAATGTCTCAAATCATATATACACTGACGCGCCAAAATATATTGATTCTTAGTGTGTAAAGTTAATGTTCGATGGGGCCACTGTCATTTGACGCCACGTTGCAAAAGTCGATCGTGAGCAAAAGGCTGGAACCATCTGCGATAACAAATAATGATAAATATATATATATATATATATATATATATGTGTGTGTGTGTGTGTGTGTGTGTGTGTGTGTGTGTGAAATGTGTATGTATATAAATATATATATATGCAATTGTTATGTATATTCTAAATGCGGTGTACTTATTTGAAAGCGCTCAATATCAGTGATAGAGTTAATATACTCAGTATAAATAGGTGTCAGTTTGTGACCCTGGATTTCACGCTCTTGCGATCGATCGCAATATATATATATATATATATATATATAATCAAATGATATATATATATATATATATATATATATATATATATATATATATATATTGCGATCGATCGCAAGAGCGTGAAATCCAGGGTCACAAACTGACACCTATTTATACTGAGTATATTAACTCTATCACTGATATATATATATATATATATATATAATCATTTCATATATATATATATATATATATATATATATATATATATATATATAATTTCACCTCACGCAAGGCGAGACTGTCACCACGTTACAGTGAGAGAAAAGACTTGGTACAGGGTGTATTGAAAAATAAAAATAAATGATAAACGGGATTCAAGAAGACAGAATATGCCAATTGGCATTGCATTTAAATTTTAAAGATTAGCGAAGCAAGTAAGGGAAGCTCCACAGGAAGCTCCACAGACGGGAAATGCGAGAAAAGAAACTGTGGGAGTAGAAGGGTCTGTTACATCTAATTATTTCAACATTAAAATGGTGGGATCTAGATGGCAACTCAGTAGTACATTTAAATTCATATGTAAAAAAAAAAAAAAACAAAGCTCGTGATAGCAGTTACCATAAAATTATTTTCTAGAAAAATCAAAAAATCAGGATATGATAATATTGCAAATCTTTCTATGAATAGCAGGAGCATCCGATTAGATGTAGATAGATATATTAATACGCAGACAATCTTGTTTTGTTGCATCGCAGGTCATCAGGACTGAAACCCGACCCAAGGGACATCAGTCGGCGATTCTACCTCTGAGCTATAGGTGCACGGTAGAGGGAGGCGGTTTTTATCATGTCATGTACACATTGTAAGCACACGCCAGTAGCCACGAGTGTTCAAATATATATATATATATATATATATATATATATATATATATATATATATATACATTATCTCTTCTTATTCCAATGTATAAAAACAAAGAAAATAATTATAATTAATTATAATTACAACGTTCAAAACATTAATTTAAAACAGTGCTCAATATAAAAATAGGCCAATGTATATATATTATTAATTAATAATTTAGAACATCTGCAAACTACAATCTACTACAAAATTGTACATTTTGTTTCAACATTGAAAAACTATGTCGCATCTGGTAGTTAATAATGTTAGTAATTAACGTTTTATTGAAAAAATGACGAGAGGACAACTCACTATAAAGCAATTAAGCATACATCTCATTAAGCTCACCAACAAGAGGCTAACACAGAAAAAAGCAAACACTACAACACACTACAACACACTACAACACAATAAAAAAGCAGTACGCCATCTGTAGAACCAGTCATATACAAAGATATTAAATTGCGCCACGCTCTATATAAATAAGCAAAAAAGACCGGGAAATAGCACCAGACGAAGAAAAGGCACTGATAAGTGAAGTGGTTAATACTAATGTAATATATTCCTAAGTTAGATATTTACTTTTAAAAAAGAGGTCAATACAAAGTTAGAGCATAGATATATAGTTACCATTATTATGATGATGATAGCATACTGCAACTTAATTATATAAAGTTCCGGTGTTTAATACACCATCATCAGGCAGTGAAATGTAGTTAATTTACATATATATATATATAGTATATATAGTATCTGACTATAGTATTTACGCTCTCACACCCTGATTGAGCACGCTGGAAGAATAAGAGACTTTGAAAACAGTATCTTCTCCGGCATCGCTCATTCAGTAATGAATCAGAGCACTATGGCTATTGGGCGTGTATAATGATATACGCGCTAAAAAGTCTGCCTTCTTCTACCGAAAGCTCGTGGCTCGGAGGTAGAATCGCCGACTGACGCCAAATCGGTCGGGTTTCAATCCTGGGTTAAAAGGCAATCGGAGTCTAACCGTACTGATGAGCTGTGATACAGCGAAACAGATCTGTCTGTTGATGACTATAGTATATATATATGCTATAGTCATCCGCAGTTAACTATAGCAACAACAATACCAAGAGTAAAACTAGTATTAATCAAGCCATAATTTAAATCATCTTGTATAACCCACCGAGAACAAACTCGGAGGGAAAAAAGGGGGAAGCAAAAAAAGAAAGAAACGAAGTACATGAACAAAAAGTCAAGCACTCGATAGAAAGAAAAAAAGCCAAGACGAAAACCCTAAAACTAAAGCGCCCATTACCAAAATAGAGCAAACAAAGACAAAAATCTAAGCAAGAGCCAACAACCGATCACGGTTTCGCCTAACGGCTCGTCCGGGGAATTGGTTGTTGGCTCTTGCTTAGATTTCTGTTTTTATGTGTATAGATAGATAGATAGATAGATAGATAGATAGATAGATAGATAGATAGATAGATAATGAAAGACAGATAAATAAATAGATAGATAGATATTGAACAGACATAATAGATAGATAGATAGATAGATAGATAATGAAAGACAGATAAATAAATAGATAGATAGATATTGAACAGACATAATAGATAGATAGATAGATAGATAGACAGATAGATTGATAGATAATGAAAGACAGATAAATAAATAGATAGATAGATATTGAACAGACATAATAGATAGATAGATAGATAGATAGATAGATAGACAGATAGATTGATAGATAATGAAAGACAGATAAATAAATAGATAGATAGATATTGAACAGACATAATAGATAGATAGATAGATAGATAGATAGATAGATAGATAGATAGATAGATAGATAAGATTTACAAAAAAATCAACTAAAAATAAAGTCTATCAAATGAGATGATTAAAGTAGAGTGGAAGGTTATTACATTTTAAAAGAATTGTGTTGTGAACCCATGCAAAAAATGTATCAATTTGTGGCCAAAAATGTCTACACATGTCGAAAATTTAAACCGGAACGTAATAAGACGGCAGCACAGAATATAAAAAGCGTAGAGTTGGAAAAAATAAAATAAAAATAAATCATAAAAGATAAGAATAATATACATCTTTTTAAAATTTACATGTTCTAGTCTTTGTTAATATTTTCTATTTAACTGTAAAAGTTTTATCTGCATCTTTCAGTAGTATTTAAAGAGAGAGGTATAATTTCTACATATGTTATTATTGAAAGATAGGTTATGCTCCTAAAACTGTGTCTTAAAACTATTCTTAGTACAACCAATATATTATTTGGCAAAGTCAGGCTTTTCGGTAGTGGTTATAGTAGCTTGGTATACTATGGAATTTGTAAGAGATTTATTTTGCAGAGGACATACGTTAAGGTTATGATAATTACAAAAATTAGTGTTATTATCGTTATTTATAATAATTTAGTTATTATTAAGAGTAACACTATTTCTGCATTTGAAACAAATGTAATCCTAATTTAAATACGACGGAGTGAAAGAAATTATTATTAGTGGTATTGTTGATTTTGCAGTTTATTGTAAATCGCAATATGAGCTCGTGTTAGAAATATTTCATACATGGATGCTTGTAAAATCTGAAAAATAGAAAAACTAGCTGAAAATTGAAGAGAATAGAAAGGAAAAATATACTTTTTTTTGCAGAAGATTGGGTTTTCGGCCGGTGTAAGTGAGAAATAGTGATAGCGAAAACAAATTGTCAAAAATTTTGATGAGGTTAAGAAGGATACAGTTTTTAACTATAGGAATAAAAGAAATAGTAAATCTGACTGTCATTAAAGTTTCTAAGATACAGGCTCGATTTGCTGACGTAATCAGTTGAATCAAGAAGAAGATAAAGAGAAATGACGTCAGAAGTGGTGTTGAACCAAACCCCACCACCTCGAGATGTGTAGGTGGAGGTAATCCCATTGGTCAAGGATTTGACTTGCATAGATAGCCAGAGTTCAGCCAGCACCTCCCAAGAGAATTTTGGACAAGCATAAAAATCGGGACCCCGAGTAGCCAAGTCAGTCGCAGTCGACGTCCAGTTGGTTCTCGGCCCAGAGATGCAACAACGGAGAGAGGAGTATTCCCAACCGGGGGCCATGCCGTTTGGGTGCCAGCCTTAGAGATAGCGACGGTCGCATCCAATACACGTGTGTCCGGTCTGGTCTGAGGTGGTCGAGAAACGGCTACCGGGTTTTCAACGTGTTTTTCCTGAGATCAAAATACACAGCGTGGGCAGGGAAGTTCGCCGTTGTAATAGACGTCTTGAGGACCAGCTGCTGTGACGAGGCCATCATCACGATTAGCGACCCGAGAGCGTCGTCATAACTGGTGACGTATTCGAAAGCATCAACCCTGACTCAGGTTCCGGTCATCATCATCATTGG
Organism: Ascarosepion bandense; assembly: GCA_037127315.1. Lineage (NCBI taxonomy): Eukaryota > Metazoa > Mollusca > Cephalopoda > Sepiida > Sepiidae > Ascarosepion > Ascarosepion bandense. The sequence continues at coordinate 452,134 of JBBBDQ010001237.1, forward strand.
TGGCCGTGATCGTTTAGGGGTCAGCCAGCGAACCAGCCGGGCTAGGTGTCACATAATATAATTATATTGTTTTAGGATTTTATTATTTTAACGATATGAATTAGTTGTTAGGAAAAACTTTATTCAACTCACACAAATATCTTCTTCCAAAGCCGTATTTTATAGAGAATTACGCAACATTTAACAAACACTTGTTAAGGGATTTCCTAACTCTGTTATTGATCAACAAATTAAAATGTATCACAAAAAACTTGATAATACCTCTAACAATAATAATAATAATAATAATAATAATAATAATAATATCGTTCATCAGAATAAACATAACACAATTAACTTAAACTATGGCAACCAAATGCATAATAATTACAAACATGATGAAACAACACTCAAAAATATAATAGGCAGGAATGTTAAACCGATTAATAATAATAAACAAATTAGGCTCATCATATATTATAAAAAATATAAAACAATTAACCTCATAGTATCTAATAAGCCTAAAACCACACAACTAAATCATCTAAATAAGCCAATGTAGTGTAACAATTTACAAGCCCGTTCAGAGATTGTATCTCTAATACTAATAATAAACCCACTACATATATTGGTTTTACCACAACCACGCTCTCACATAGATTTTTATCTGTCACCTTTCTTATCATAGATCAATTAAACACCATTTTTTAATAAAAAACATGGCCATATATGTAATGTTCGACAGATTTTAGTCGATAACATAATAATACTCACAAAAACAAACCTTAAAAAACTTCGGGTATTGGAGGCCATCTACATTAAATCAAAGCAACCCACACTAAATAACATTACATTTAAATCTAATCACAACACATTTCATCGCATTTAGACACATGGTTCTGTTGTTGTTAATATTTTAATCTCTCATGTGATGTGACGTCATAGAACCGCATTGTTAATTTACGACCTGCGTCTACTATTCAGTGACTGTTATCGTCGCATAGCAATGTTTTATGTGAACACAAGAGAACTTCATCTTTGATAGTGGATGTCTTTATATTAACGTCCCTGCAACCACTCTGAAGATGGTTCTTGTGAGCCGAAAGCTTAGAACCAGCGTGATAAAAACTATTCAAATATTGGACAATTTTTGTTTCTATTTCGAACAAAATTAAATCCAAAATACAATGTTTAGAACGGCTCATGATTAAGCATAATTGTCATTCATTGTCTGTTGTATTTACCAATATATGTTTAGATAATTATCTGCTCCCTCAATACATACACTATATATATATATATATATATATATATATATATATATATTAGTCATCCAAATACAAGCCTGTTTTGCTGTTTTGCTCATCATTGTGGATAGACACATCCACTTGCATCCAATCGGGATAGAAACTCGACCCTATTTGGTGTCAGTTTGAGTCCCTAGTTTCTAAGCTATGGGCGCATGGAATGAGAGAGAAAAAATTTTAGTGTTCTATATATATGCAGTGTATACACACACCAGTCACCGGGAAAACTCATTTCATTACTGGAGAGTAACGCGTAAATCGCAGAAGAGGAAACTGTTTATATAAAACACATTCGTATCAAAGAACCATTTTTGTTTATTGTTCTTGAGAAGAATCCTTGCAACTAAGTTGGTTGATGAAGCTTGACGTAAACTTCTTCTAAAAACCATAAATATTTAAACAAAAACGCTGGACATCACTCTGAATGCTCTGTCAATATTCAGAAGCAAACCGAGTCGTTAACCAAATGGAGTCCAATTATTGACATACACACTGTCTGAGTCAAGTCATTACTTTTGCTAGATCCTTCCTTGTCTTTTATAGACAGACAGTGTTCTTCAATTCTGGGTCTCAAACTGCAAGTTGGTTCACCCCACATATTCGGCTTTACCGACATTTCAATTGATAAATCATGGAACAACTTCGAAGATAAAGTAAACTATTTTTTATCCAACCATGGTAGTTTTTTAAAAAATAAACAAAAACAAGATTTAAGAACCACAGTAACCTTAAAATATTGCAGTCGAACGTTTAGATAGATAGATAGATAGATAGATAGATAGATAGATAGATAGATAGATAGATAAAAAGGAATATACTGAGATAGATAGATAGATAGATAGATAGATAGATAGATATGAACAAGTTGAAATCCATTAACAGATATGTACAGACTGAGATAGAAAGATAGATAAATAGCTAGCTAGCGAGATAGATAGATAGATAGATATAACATTTATATATATATATATATATATATATATATATATATATATATATATAAATGTTATATCTATGCATATATATATATATGAGTTTTATTAAAAATGACAGACAAGGTATTATCATTAAGTTCTTATATAATTTTTCATGTGTTAGTATAATTTATACGAATCACATTAAAAATTATATAAAAAAATTAAATGCTAATACTTTGTCTGTTATTTTTTTAATGAAAGAGAGATTGTTGCCCAAATGCACAATATGCCGCAGACAGTCATGTTCCGCTGTATCACAGCTCATCATTACGGTTAGACACCCGACTGCTTCTAGCGGAGATTCTATCTCTAAGCTATCGGTGCACGGTTGATAAAAGCAGATTTTAGCGTCTTATAGACATAATGTAAACACACGCTAGATAAGTTTAGTATATGGATCGTAATCCGACAAGTAAAGAATAAAAGTAAAGAACAGGAAAAATATATATATATATATATATTTAGTATATCGAGGCAGCAAGTAATTTTCTAGACATATTCTATTAAATATAAGAGACAATGAATGTCTATTATGTTTAATCATGAGCCGTTCTAAACGTCGTATTTTTGCTTTAATTTCAGTTGAAAATAAAGACAAAAATTCTCCAACATTTGGATAATTATTTATTGGTTTTCTTCTAAGCTTTCGGCTCACATGAGCCATCTTCAGAGAGGTAGTTTAAACTGAAATATTATAAAATCCACCATCACCGACGATTTTATTTTGTGTTGACATAAAACTCCGCTTGGCAACGGCAATAGTTACCAAAAATAATAAACGCAGTTCTTAAGTTTGCGATGCGGTTTTATGACGTCACACCGCGGGATAGCGCGAAATGACAACAAAACCATCTAGTCAAATGCAATGTAATATGTTATTTCCTGTTTTAAAGTTGATTTTATTGAGTGTTGGTTGTTTTGATTTGATTTGATATTGGAGGCCATGTACATCAAATCAAAACAACCAACACTCAATAAAATCAACTTTAAAACAGGAAATAACATATTACATTGCATTTGACTAGATGGTTTTGTTGTCATTTCGCGCTATCCCGCGGTGTGACGTCATAAAACCGCATCGCAAACTTAAGAACTGCGTTTATTATTTTTGGTAACTATTGCCGTTGCCAAGCGGAGTTTTATGTCAACACAAAATAAAATCGTCGGTGATGGTGGATTTTATAATATTTCAGTTTAAACTACCTCTCTGAAGATGGCTCATGTGAGCCGAAAGCTTAGAAGAAAACCAATAAATAATTATCCAAGTGTTGGAGAATTTTTGTCTTTATTTTCAACTGAAATTAAAGCAAAAATACGACGTTTAGAACGGCTCATGATTAAACATAATAGACATTCATTGTCTCTTATATTTAATAGAATATATATATATATATATATATATATATATATATGCACAATATATATGAACAGAATAAGTAAAGAACAGTTAGGAAAAATGTCTTTATTCTAACATGTTTCACTTTAACAGAGATGTTTTAATAACGACTGATTTTGTAGATTTTTTAAAAAAATCATTCATTTTTAGGAAAATCTCTGAAAAAACTTGTCAAAGTGAAACATGTGAGATTAAAGACACTTTTTCCGACCTGTTCTTTACTTATTCTGTTCATATATATTGTGCATATATATATATATATATATATATATATATATATATATATATGCACAATATATATGAACAGAATAAGTAAAGAACAGTTAGGAAAAATGTCTTTATTCTAACATGTTTCACTTTAACAGAGATGTTTTAATAACGAATGATTTTGTAGATTTTTTTAAAAAATCATTCATTTTTAGGAAAATCTCTGAAAAAGCTTGTCAAAGTGAAACATGTGAGATTAAAGACACTTTTTTCCGACCTGTTCTTTACTTATTCTGTTCATATATATTGTGCATATATATATATATATATATATATATATATATATATATATATGCACAATATATATGAACAGAATAAGTAAAGAACAGTTAGGAAAAATGTCTTTATTCTAACATGTTTCACTTTAACAGAGATGTTTTAATAACGACTGATTTTGTAGATTTTTTTAAAAAATCATTCATTTTTAGGAAAATCTCTGAAAAAGCTTGTCAAAGTGAAACATGTGAGATTAAAGACACTTTTTCCGACCTGTTCTTTACTTATTCTGTTCACATATATTGTGCATATATATATATAAGCATGCATAGTAGATATAGAAGAATCCAAAGGAGTATCCTGTACATAAAGAGATAGGATAACTCTCTAAGAGTGCTCTAAATATATATGTATACAAATACATATAGAGTAAATATAAGAAAAAAAATAAGGCAGTCACGTTATTTCATGGTAAATAGGAAGTAAGGGCCTATTTCAGGCGAACCATCATTAGCTTCCGTCGTTATTGTACAAAAGATTTTACACAAATGAAATTCACAAACAAAGACGGAAACTGATGATGATTCGCCTGACTTAGGCCTACACCTACGATTTACCATGAAATAACGTGTCTGTTTTAATTTTTTCTTATATATATATCAGTCTTTCTATCTGTTTATCTGTATCTATCTATCTATTTATCTATCTATATATCTATCTATCTATCGTTGACATTTCCTGTCTTTTTCTCTAATGATATATATATATATATATATATATATATATATATAATTAGGTGTGTGTATTTACTTGTATATAAATTTTAGATTAAACGTATCGACGATAAAGTTGTAAGATAAATATATATTGTGAAAAATAAATCTTTATTTTTCACCATGATATTAATTGTTTTACTTTCGTATACATGCAATATAAAACAATATGTAATATAAACCCACAAGCATCATGCAAGTCCTTATTCACAGTGTGAGGGCCTCATTAATGATCTTCTGCGCCATTTGTGCTCAACTGGTTGACCCCGCTGTCATGAACGAGATCACACCAAATGCCTAATGAAGGTTCGGGTGTACCGGGTGAGGGAGTGGTCGGAGAATATCGTTGGGATCGGTGAATAGTTATAAACGTCTATATCCATAACTTTTATAATATTTTTTCATTATTCTTTCGTTCTTTCTTTTTAACTTCAGGTGGTTATGTATTAATTTAGTTGAAATTAGTACCGATGTCAGACGAATTAGTGACGTCGAATGAGTGACGCTCTGGTGTCAACGTGCTGTCGGTGCGCACGTGACATGCGTTCTTGACTCAACGGTGTTCAGAAATATAAGCTGAATTTAAAATTAGGAATAGAAACGCGAAAGGTAACTGAACGAAAACAAAATAAGCTGAACTAAAGAAAACTGAATAGAATGAAAAAAGGACTAAAGCTAAGTGATCTGAAAGAAACTCATACAAATAAAATTTAACTGCAGGAAACAGAATAGACGGAAATTGAACTGAAGAAAACCAATCTGAAATTATACAAAGGAAACTGAACTGGAAGAAACTGAAGCAGGTGAATTTAAGGAAATTTATCAAAAGTAAATTAAACTCAAAGTTACTGAACTAAAAAGAAACTGAACTTTAGGAAAATGAATTGGAAGAAATTGAACCAAAAGAAAACGAACAAACAGAAACATAAGTGCAAGAACAGTCATTTTAGTGCCATACGTGATACACGCTTTGGACGATCATGTCTCTTTCAAGACATGACTGACTGGGCAGAAGATTATCCCGCTGTTGTTTGCCATTGTTTTATACGATAGATCGGTTACCAGCTAAGGCTATAGAACCCAATATGTCATTTTATTTGACTCATATGCAGAGAGGGAAGAGATGAATTATATTATTAAGTAGTAATTAGTGAGGGATCAGTTTATTACTTCATAATAATAAAAAAGTGATCCCCCACTTTATACCCAACAGAAGCCGTAATCATGTTTCCAACTATTATATTCAGTCAGTCAGTTAAGTGTCATACGTGATACACGTTTTCGAGGATCTTGTCTGGAAAGAGACATGACTGACTGGGCAGAAGATTATCCCACTGTTATTTGGCATTGCTTTATACGATAGACTGGTTGCCAGCTAAGGCTACAGAACCCAATTTCTCCTATTATTTGACTCATAGGTAGAGAAGGAAGAGATGTATTATATGATTAAGTAGTCATTAATGGGGAATCAGTTTATTACTTCATAACATAATAAAACCGACCACCCACATTATGATCAGTAGAAGCCTTAATCATGTTTTCAATTATTATATTCAGTCACACAAATAAATGCCATGCTTGATACACGATTTGGTCGATCATGTCTCTTTCGAGACATGACTAACTGGGCAGAAGTTTATCCCGCAGTAGGTTGCCATTGCTTTCTGCGGTAGACTGGTTGTCAGCCAAGGCTATAGAACCCAGTCTGTTCTATTATTTAACCCATAACTGAAAGAAAGAGATGGATTAATGCATTTCTCATGGGTATTTGTGCTTAAGTGAAAGCAAGTAATTCTAGTGGAATTCGAGGTGAAAGAAACTGGAATTCGAAGTGAAAGAAACTGATCTTAATTTGAAACTATAGGGAGCAGGTTAATTTTTTTTTATTCGGCCTTGTGTTCTACATAACTGAACTCCCCACAGTTTACAGATTTTATCCAGAATTATCAGGTTTTCATGAGAAGGTGGTCGGCAGGTTGAAATGTGTGGATTTGTGTGGAATAGTGGAAGAATAAAATATACATTTTTGATGTTAAAATAGAAATTTAGGGAAGAAAAACAAGAATTGGGAGAAATTAATGTTCAATGAGAAAGTTGAGAATATCAAGCGTTGAAGAAATTTTCTTGTAGCAATTTGTTGGAAAGTGTTTATGCGTACGTACGTATGTTTGTATGAGCGTTGTTTTTTTTCGTAGGAATGTCTTTGAGATGGCGAAGAAGAAGTAAAAGGAATCAGCATACGAGAAGGAAAGCAAAAGAGGACGACTGTCCGGGTCAGCTTAAAGTTTTTCCGTTACATTTTAGTAGTTTCGTCTCGCTTCTCCCATCTGACTGACTGTCAGACTGACTGTCAGACTGACGCTGACTGAGCCATTTGTTGTAATTTCGATTTTACGCACCGGATCGCTAAGTTCTTCTAGTCTTGCAAACCGCTTTCATTGGTCAGAAAATAAAATTTAACATCTACTTGCGAAATCCGGTTTCGACTTTTTCATTAAGCACATGCTCAATCCTTTTTCTATTTGGGAAAACCCAGAATTTCACACGTCATTGAGAATTTTTGTAAAAGTGAAGAAGATGGTTGATTTTAATTCTTAATTTCCTATCCCTACAAATTTCCAGAAGAAATTCAGCTGAAAGAAACTGAACTGAAATTAACAGAAAAAGGAAATGTATCAAAATGAGACTTCACTGAAGAAAGCTGAACTTAAACTTCCTTAAAGGAAAAGGAACTGAAGTGAACTGAAATAAGATAATCTTAATGAAAACGGAATTAAATTGAACTGAAAGAAAATTAGCTAAATGAAACGGAACAGAAACTGAAAGTGCTATGGTGGAACACACCTATTCGTCAGATAATTTACTTTCCCTCCTATATTAATAAGAGTTAACAGGAAGTTACCTCCAGAAGTTCTTGGGAAGTTTATAAGAGATCTTAGAAGATCTAGAGAGTTCTTTAGACTTCTATTGGAGTTCAGTAGAACTACTAGACAGTTGATATTAGTCGGCAGTTAGCCGAATACTAAGGATTCAGCTTTCAGTGGAAGATTACCAGTTTGCTAACATTTACGGTGTTTTAAGTCGATCAGCAACCGACATAGCATGATTAGAACTTTCAGTGCAAAAACTACGCCACAACCGAGAGAAACAGAACGAACGAAACTGAACCAAATGAATGTGAACTGAAGTATAATAAACTGACTGAAACTCTAAATTAATTGAATGAAACAGAACAGAATGAAACTGACCTCAATGGAACTGAACTGAAATAAACTGAACTGAATGAAACAGAACAGAATGAAATGACCTCAATGGAACTGAACTGAAATAAACTGAACTGAATGAAACAGAACAGAATGAAACTGACCTCAATGGAACTGAACTGAAATAAACTGAACTGAATGGAAACAGAACAGAATGAAACCAGCCTCAAATGGAACTGAACTGAAATAAACTGAACTGAATGAAACAGAACAGAATGAAACTGAGCTCAATGGAACTGAACTGAAATAAACTGAACTGAATGAAACAGAACAGAATGAAACTGACCTCAATGGAACTGAACTGAAATAAACTGAACTGAATGAAACAGAACAGAATGAAACTGACCTCAATGGAACTGAACTGAAATAAACTGAACTGGAATGAAACAGAACAGAATGAAACTGAGCTCAATGGGAACTGAACTGAAATAAACTGAACTGAATGAAACAGAACAGAATGGAAACTGACCTCAATGGAACTGAACTGAAATAAACTGAACTGAATGAAAACAGAATAGAATGAAACTGACCTCAATGGAACTGAACTGAAATAAACTGAACTGAATGAAACAGAACAGAATGGAAACTGACCTCAATGGAACTGAACTGAAATAAACTGAACTGAATGAAACAGAACAGAATGAAACTGACCTCAATGGAACTGAACTGAAATAAACTGAACTGAATGAAACAGAACAGAATGAAACTGAGCTCAATGGAACTGAACCTAGAGAAATAAACTGAACTGAATGAAACAGAACAGAATGAAACTGACCTCAATGGAACTGAACTGAAATAAACTGAACTGAATGAAACAGAACAGAATGGAAACTGACCTCAGTAGACTGAACTAAAATAAACTGAACTGAATGAAACAGAACAGAATGAAACTGACCTCAATGGAACTGAACTGAAATAAACTGAACTGAATGAAACAGAACAGAATGAAACTGACCTCAATGGAACTGAACTGAAATAAACTGAACTGAATGAAACAGAACAGAATGAAACTGAGCTCAATGGAACTGAACTGAAATAAACTGAACTGAATGAAACAGAACAGAATGAAATGACCTCAATGGAACTGAACTGAAATAAACTGAACTGAATGAAACAGAACAGAATGGAAACTGACCTCAATGGAACTGAACTGAAATAAACTGAACTGAATGAAACAGAACAGAATGAAACTGAGCTCAATGGAACTGAACTGAAATAAACTGAACTGAATGGACTCGAACAGAATGAAACTGAGCTCAATGGAACTGAACTGAAATAAACTGAACTGAATGAAACAGAACAGAATGGAAACGACCTCAATGGAACTGAACAGAAATAAACTGAACTGGAATGAAACAGAACAGAATGAAACTGACCTCAATGGAACTGAACTGAAATAAACTGAACTGAATGAAACAGAACAGAATGAAACTGACCCTCAAAAATGGAACTGAACTGAAATAAACTGAACTGAATTAAACAGAACAGAATGGAAGCAGCCTCAATGGAACTGAACTGAAATAAACTGAACTGAATGAAACAGAACAGAATGAAACTGACCTCAATGGAACTGAACTGAAATAAACTGAACTGAATGAAACAGAACAGAATGAAACTGACCTCAATGGAACTGAACTGAAATAAACTGAACTGAATGAAACAGAACAGAATGAAACTGACCTCAATGGAACTGAACTGAAATAAAACTGAACTGAATGAAACAGAACAGAATGAAACTGACCTCAATGGAACTGAACTGAAATAAACTGAACTGAATGAAACAGAACAGAATGAAACTGACCTCAATGGAACTGAACTGAAATAAACTGAACTGAATGAAACAGAACAGAATGAAACTGAGCTCAATGGAACTGAACTGAAATAAACTGAACTGAATGAAACAGAACAGAATGAAACTGAGCTCAATGGAACTGAACTGAAATAAACTGAACTGAATGAAACAGAACAGAATGAAACTGACCTCAATCGAACTGAACTGAAATAAACTGAACTGAATGAAACAGAACAGAATGAAACTGAGCTCAATGGAACTGAACTGAAATAAACTGAACTGAATGAAACAGAACAGAATGAACCTGAGCTCAATGGAACTGAACACAAAATAAACTGAACTGAATGAAACAGAACAGAATGAAACTGAGCTCAATGGAACTGAACTGAAATAAACTGAACTGAATGAAACAGAACAAAATGAAGCTGACCTCAATGGAACTGAACTGAAATAAACTGAACTGAATGAAACAGAACAGAATGAAACTGACCTCAATGGAACTGAACTGAAATAAACTGAACTGAATGGAAACAGAACAGAATGAAACTGACCTCAATGGAACTGAACTGAAATAAACTGAACTGAATGAAACAGAACAGAATGAAACTGACCTCAATGGAACTGAACTGAAATAAAAACTGAACTGAATGAAACAGAACAGAATGAAACTGACCTCAATGGAACTGAACTGAAATAAACTGAACTGAATGAAACAGAACAGAATGAAACTGACCTCAATGGAACTGAACTGAAATAAACTGAACTGAATGAAACAGAACAGAATGAAACTGAGCTCAATGGAACTGAACTGAAATAAACTGGACTGAATGAAACAGAACAGAATGAAACTGACCTCAATGGAACTGAACTGAAATAAACTGAACTGAATGAAACAGAACAGAATGAAACTGACCTCAATGGAACTGAACTGAAATAAACTGAACTGAATAGAAACAGAACAGAATGGAAACTGACCTCAATGGAACTGAACTGAAATAAACTGAACTGAATGGAAACAGAACAGAATGAAACTGACCTCAATGGAACTGAACTGAAATAAACTGAACTGAATGAAACAGAACAGAATGAAACTGAGCTCAATGGAACTGAACTGAAATAAACTGAACTGAATGAAACAGAACAGAATGAAACTGACCTCAATGGAACTGAACTGAAATAAACTGAACTGGATAGAAACAGAACAGAATGGAAACTGACCTCAATGGAACTGAACTGGAAATAAACTGAACTGAATGAAACAGAACAGAATGAAACTGACCTCAATGGAACTGAATGGAAATAAACTGAACTGAATGAAACAGAACAGAATGAAACTGAGCTCAATGGAACTGAACTGAAATAAACTGAACTGAATGAAACAGAACAGAATGAAGCAGCCTCAATCGAACTGAACTGAAATAAACTGAACTGAATGAAACAGAACAGAATGAAACTGAGCTCAATGGAACTGAACTGAAATAAACTGAACTGAATGAAACAGAACAGAATGAACCTGAGCTCAATGGAACTGAACTGAAATAAACTGAACTGAATGAAACAGAACAGAATGAAACTGAGCTCAATGGAACTGAACTGAAATAAGAAACTGAACTGAATGAAACAGAACAGAATGAAACTGACCTCAATGGAACTGAACTGAAATAAACTGAACTGAATGAAACAGAACAGAATGAAACTGACCTCAATGGAACTGAACTGAAATAAACTGAACTGAATGAAACAGAACAGAATGAAACTGACCTCAATGGAACTGAACTGAAATAAACTGAACTGAATGAAACAGAACAGAATGGAAACTGACCTCAGTGGAACTGAACTGAAATAAACTGAACTGAATGAAACAGAACAGAATGAAACTGACCTCAGTGGAACTGAACTGAAATAAACTGAACTGAATGAAACAGAACAGAATGGAAACTGACCTCAATGGAACTGAACTGGAAATAAACTGAACTGAATGAAACAGAACAGAATGAAACTGACCTCAATGGAACTGAACTGAAATAAACTGAACTGAATGAAACAGAACAGAATGAAACTGACCTCAATGGAACTGAACTGAAATAAACTGAACTGAATGAAACAGAACAGAATGAAACTGATTTCAATCGAACTGAACTGAAATAAACTGAACTGAATGAAACAGAACAGAATGAAACTGACCTCAATGGAACTGAACTGAAATAAACTGAACTGAATGAAACAGAACAGAATGAAACTGACCTCAATGGAACTGAACTGAAATAAACTGAACTGAATGAAACAGAACAGAATGAAACTGACCTCAATGGAACTGAACTGAAATAAACTGAACTGAATGAAACAGAACAGAATGAAACTGAGCTCAATGGAACTGAACTGAAATAAACTGAACTGAATGAAACAGAACAGAATGAAACTGACCTCGAATCGAACTGAACTGGAAATAAACTGAACTGAATGAAACAGAACAGAATGAAACTGAGCTCAATGGAACTGAACTGAAATAAACTGAACTGAATGAAACAGAACAGAATGAACCTGAGCTCAATGGAACTGAACTGAAATAAACTGAACTGAATGAAACAGAACAGAATGAAACTGAGCTCAATGGACTGAACTGAAATAAACTGAACTGAATGAAACAGAACAGAATGAAACTGACCTCAATGGAACTGAACTGAAATAAACTGAACTGAATGAAACAGAACAGAATGAAACTGACCTCAATGGAACTGAACTGAAATAAACTGAACTGAATGGAAACAGAACAGAATGAAACTGACCTCAATGGAACTGAACTGAAATAAACTGAACTGAATGAAACAGAACAGAATGAAACTGACCTCAATGGAACTGAACTGAAATAAACTGAACTGAATGAAACAGAACAGAATGAAACTGACCTCAATGGAACTGAACTGAAATAAACTGAACTGAATGAAACAGAACAGAATGAAACTGACCTCAATGGAACTGAACTGAAATAAACTGAACTGAATGAAACAGAACAGAATGAAACTGAGCTCAATGGAACTGAACTGAAATAAACTGGACTGAATGAAACAGAACAGAATGAAACTGACCTCAATGGAACTGAACTGAAATAAACTGAACTGAATGAAACAAGAACAGAATGAAACTGACCTCAATGGAACTGAACTGAAATAAACTGAACTGAATGAAACAGAACAGAATGAAACTGACCTCAATGGAACTGAACTGAAATAAACTGAACTGAATGAAACAGAACAGAATGGAAACTGACCTCAATGGAACTGAACTGAAATAAACTGAACTGAATGAAACAGAACAGAATGAAACTGAGCTCAATGGAACTGAACTGAAATAAACTGAACTGAATGAAACAGAACAGAATGAAACTGACCTCAATGGAACTGAACTGAAATAAACTGAACTGAATGAAACAGAACAGAATGAAACTGACCTCAATGGAACTGAACTGAAATAAACTGAACTGAATGAAACAGAACAGAATGAAACTGACCTCAATGGAGCTGAACTGAAATAAGCCAAGACTGAATGAAACAGAACAGAATGAAACTGACCTCAATGGAACTGAACTGAAATAAACTGAACTGAATGAAACAGAACAGAATGAAACTGAGCTCAATGGAACTGAACTGAAATAAACTGAACTGAATGAAACAGAACAGAATGAAACTGAGCTCTATGGAACTGAACTGAAATAAACTGAACTGAATGAAACAGAACAGAATGAAACTGACCTCAATGGAACTGAACTGAAATAAACTGAACTGAATGAAACAGAACAGAATGAAACTGAGCTCAATGGAACTGAACTGAAATAAACTGAACTGAATGAAACAGAACAGAATGAAACTGAGCTCAATGGAACTGAACTGAAATAAACTGAACTGAATGAAACAGAACAGAATGAAACTGACCTCAATGGAACTGAACTGAAATAAACTGAACTGAATGAAACAGAACAGAATGAAACTGACCTCAGTGGAACTGAACTGAAATAAACTGAACTGAATGAAACAGAACAGAATGAAACTGACCTCAATGGAACTGAACTGAAATAAACTGAACTGAATGAAACAGAACAGAATGAAACTGAGCTCAATAGAACTGAACTGAAAAAAACTGAACTGAATGAAACAGAACAGAATGGAAACTGACCTCAATGGAACTGAACTGAAATAAACTGAACTGAATGAAACAGAACGAATGAAACTGACCTCAATGGAACTGAACTGAAATAAACTGAGCTGAATGAAACAGAACAGAATGAGCAGCCTCAATAGAACTGAACTGAAATAAACTGAACTGAATGAAACAGAACGAATGAAACTGACCTCAATGGAACTGAACTGAAATAAACTGAACTGAATGAAACAGAACAGAATGAAACTGACCTCAATGGAGCTGAACTGGAAATAAACTGAGGCTGAATGAAACAGAACAGAATGAGGCAGCCTCAATGGAACTGAACTGAAATAAACTGAACTGAATGAAACAGAACAGAATGAAACTGACCTCAATGGAACTGGTTGAAATAAACTGAACTGAATGAAACAGAACAGAATGAAATGACCTCAATGGAACTGAACTGAAATAAACTGAACTGAATGAAACAGAACAGAATGAAACTGACCTCAATGGAACTGAACTGAAATAAACTGAACTGAATGAAACAGAACAGAATGAAACTGACCTCAATGGAACTGAACTGAAATAAACTGAACTGAATGAAACAGAACAGAATGAAACTGACCTCAATGGAACTGAACTGAAATAAACTGAACTGAATGAAACAGAACAGAATGAAACTGACCTCAATGGAACTGAACTGAAATAAACTGAACTGAATGAAACAGAACAGAATGAAACTGACCTCAATGGAACTGAACTGAAATAAACTGAACTGAATGAAACAGAACAAGATAGAAACTGACCTCAATGGAACTGAACTGAAATAAACTGAACTGAATGAAACAGAACAGAATGAAACTGAGCTCAATGGAACTGAACTGGAAATAAACTGAACTGAATGAAACAGAACAGAATGAAACTGACCTCAATGGAACTGAACTGAAATAAACTGAACTGAATGAAACAGAGCAAGATAGAAACTGACCTCAATGGAACTGGAATGAAATAAGCTGAACTGAATGAAACAGAACAGAATGAAACTGACACTCAATGGAACTGAACTGAAATAAGCCAGACTGAATGAAACAGAACAGAATGAAACTGACCTCAATGAACTGAACTGAAATAAACTGAACTGAATGAAACAGAACAGAATGAAACTGACCTCAATGGAACTGAACTGAAATAAACTGAACTGAATGAAACAGAACAGAATGGAAACTGACCTCAATGGAACTGAACTGGAAATAAACTGAACTGAATGAAACAGAACAGAATGGAAACTGACCTCAATGGAACTGAACTGAAATAAACTGAACTGAATGAAACAGAACAGAATGAAACTGACCTCAATGGAACTGAACTGAAATAAACTGAACTGAATGAAACAGAACAGAATGAAACTGACCTCAATGGAACTGAACTGAAATAAACTGAACTGAATGAAACAGAACAGAATGAAACTGACCTCAATGGAACTGAACTGAAATAAACTGAACTGAATTAAACAGAACAGAATGAAACTGACCTCAATGGAACTGAACTGAAATAAACTGAACTGAATGAAACAGAATGGAATGGAAACTGACCTCAATGGAACTGAACTGAAATAAACTGAACTGAATGAAACAGAACAGAATGAAACTGAGCTCAATGGAACTGAACTGAAATAAACTGAACTGAATGAAACAGAACGAAATAGAGCAGCCTCCAATGGATCTGAACTGAAATAAACTGAACTGAATGAAACAGAACAGAATGAAACTGAGCTCAATGGAACTGAACTGAAATAAACTGAACTGAATGAAACAGAACAGAATGAAACTGACCTCAATGGAACTGAACTGAAATAAACTGAACTGAATGAAACAGAACAGAGATAAACTGACCTCAATGGAACTGAACTGGAATAAACTGAACTGAATGAAACAGAACAGAATGAAACTGACCTCAATGGAACTGAACTGAAATAAACTGAACTGAATGAAACAGAACAAGAATGAAACTGACCTCAATGGAACTGAACTGAAATAAACTGAACTGAATGAAACAGAACAAGATAGAAACTGACCTCAATGGAACTGAACTGAAATAAACTGAGCAGATGAAACAGAACAGAATGAAACTGACCTCAATGGAACTGAACTGAAATAAACTGAACTGAATGAAACAAGAACAGAATGAAACTGAGCTCAATGGAACTGAACTGAAATAAACTGAACTGAATGAAACAGAACAGAATGAAACTGACCTCAATGGAACTGAACTGAAATAAACTGAACTGAATGAAACAGAACAGAATGAAACTGACCTCAATGGAACTGAACTGAAATAAACTGAACTGAATGAAACAGAACAGAATGAAACTGACCTCAATGGAACTGAACTGAAATAAACTGAACTGAATGAAACAGAACAGAATGAAACTGACCTCAATGGAACTGAACTGAAATAAACTGAACTGAATGAAACGGAACAGAATGGAAACTGACCTCAATGGAACTGAACTGAAATAAACTGAACTGAATGAAACAGAACAGAATGAAACTGACCTCAATGGAACTGAACTGAAATAAACTGAACTGAATAGAACAGAACAGAATGAACCTGAGCTCAATGGAACTGAACTGAAATAAACTGAACTGAATGAAACAGAACAGAATGAAACTGACCTCAATGGAACTGAACTGAAATAAACTGAACTGAATGAAACAGAACAGAATGAAACTGACCTCAATGGAACTGAACTGAAATAAACTGAACTGAATGAAACAGAACAGAATGGAAACTGACCTCAATGGAACTGAACTGAAATAAACTGAACTGAATGAAACAGAACAGAATGAAACTGACCTCAATGGAACTGAACTGAAATAAACTGGACTGAATGAAGCAGAACAGAATGGAAACTGACCTCAATGGAACTGAACTGAAATAAACTGGACTGAATGAAACAGAACAGAATGAAACTGACCTCAATGGAACTGAACTGAAATAAACTGGACTGAATGAAACAGAACAGAATGAAACTGACCTCAATGGAACTGAACTGAAATAAACTGGACTGAATGAAACAGAACAGAATGAAACTGACCTCAATGGAACTGAACTGAAATAAACTGAACTGAATGAAACAGAACAGAATGGAAACTGACCTCAATGGAACTGAACTGAAATAAACTGAACTGAATGAAACAGAACAGAATGAAACTGAGCTCAATGGAACTGAACTGAAATAAACAGAACTGAATGAAACAGAACAGAGACGGCCTCAATGGACTGAACTGAAATAAACTGAACTGAATGAAACAGAACAGAATGAAACTGACCTCAATGGAACTGAACTGAAATAAACTGAACTGAATGAAACAGAACAGAATGAAACTGACCTCAATGGAACTGAACTGAAATAAACTGAACTGAATGAAACAGAACAGAATGGAGGCAGCCTCAATGGAACTGAACTGAAATAAACTGAACTGAATGAAACAGAACAGAATGAAACTGACCTCAATGGAACTGAACTGGAATAAACTGAACTGAATGAAACAGAACAGAATGAAACTGACCTCAGTGGAACTGAACTGAAATAAACTGAACTGAATGAAACAGAACAGAATGGAAACTGACCTCAGTGGAACTGAACTGAAATAAACTGAACTGAATGAAACAGAACAGAATGGAAACTGACCTCAGTGGAACTGAACTGAAATAAACTGAACTGAATGAAACAGAACAGAATGAAACTGACCTCAGTGGAACTGAACTGAAATAAACTGAACTGAATGAAACAGAACAGAATGGAAACTGACCTCAGTGGAACTGAACTGAAATAAACTGAACTGAATGAAACAGAACAGAATGAAACTGACCTCAAGTGGAACTGAACTGAAATAAACTGAACTGAATGAAACAGAACAGAATGAAACTGACCTCAATGGAACTGAACTGAAATAAACTGAACTGAATGAAACAGAACAGAATGAAACTGACCTCAATGGAACTGAACTGAAATAAACTGAACTGAATGAAACAGAATAGAATGAAACTGACCTCAATGGAACTGAAATGAAATAAACTGAACTGAATGAAACAGAACAGAATGAAACTGACCTCAATGGAACTGAACTGAAATAAACTGAACTGAATGAAACAGAACAGAATGAAACTGACCTCAATGGAACTGAACTGGAAATAAACTGAACTGAATGAACAGAACGAATGAAACTGACCTCAATGGAACTGAACTGAAATAAACTGAACTGAATGAAGCAGAGACAGAATGAAACTGACCTCAATGGAACTGAACTGAAATAAACTGAACTGAATGAAACAGAACAGAATGAAACTGACCTCAATGGAACTGAACTGAAATAAACTGAACTGAATGAAACAGAACAGAATGAAACTGACCTCAATGGAACTGAACTGAAATAAACTGAACTGAATGAAACAGAACAGAATGAAACTGACCTCAATGGAACTGAACTGAAATAAACTGAACTGAATGAAACAGAACAGAATGAAACTGACCTCAATGGAACTGGCTTCAAAATAAACTGAACTGAATTAAACAGAACAGAATGAAACTGACCTCAATGGAACTGAACTACAAATAAACTGAACTGAATAGAAACAGAACAGAATGAAACTGACCTCAATGGAACCAGACTGGAAATAAACTGAACTGAATGAAACAGAACAGAATGGAAACTGAGCTCAATGGAACTGAACTGAAATAAACTGAACTGAATGAAACAGAACAGAATGAAACTGACCTCAATGGATCTGAACTGAAATAAACTGAACTGAATGAAACAGAACAGAATGAAACTGAGCTCAATGGAACTGAACTGAAATAAACTGAACTGAATGAAACAGAACAGAATGGAAACTGACCCTCAATGGAACTGAACTGAAATAAACTGAACTGAATGAAACGAACAGAATGAAACTGACCTCAATGGAACTGAACTGAAATAAACTGAACTGAATGAAACAGAACAGAATGAAACTGACCTCAATGGAACTGAACTGAAATAAACTGAACTGAATGAAACAGAACAGAATGAAACTGACCTCAATGGAACTGAACTGAAATAAACTGAACTGAATGAAACAGAACAGAATGAAACTGACCTCAATGGAACTGAACTGAAATAAACTGAACTGAATGAAACAGAACAGAATGAAACTGACCTCAATGGAACTGAACTGAAATAAACTGAACTGGAATGAAACAGAACAGAATGAAACTGAGCTCAATGGAACCGAACTGAAATAAACTGAACTGAATGAAACAGAACAGAATGAAACTGACCTCAATGGAACTGAACTGAAATAAACTGAACTGAATGCAAACAGAACAGAATGAAACTGACCTCAATGGAACTGAACTGAAATAAACTGAACTGAATGAAACAGAACAGAATGAAACTGACTCAATGGAACTGAACTGAAATAAACTGAACTGAATGAAACAGAACAGAATGAAACTGACCTCAATAGAACTGAACTGAAATAAACTGAACTGAATGAAACAGAACAGAATGAAACTGACCTCAATGGAGCTGAACTGAAATAAACTGAACTGAATGAAACAGAACAGAATAGAGCAGCCTCAATGGAACTGAACTGAAATAAACTGAACTGAATGAAACAGAACAGAATGAACCTGAGCTCAATGGAGCTAGAACTGAAATAAACTGAACTGAATGAAACAGAACAAAATTAAGAGGCAGCCTCCAATGGAACTGAACTGAAATAAACTGAACTGAATGAAACAGAACAGAATGGAAACTGACCTCAATGGAACTGAACTGAAATAAACTGAACTGAATGAAACAGAACAGAATGGAAACTGACCTCAATGGAACTGAACTGAAATAAACTGAACTGAATGAAACAGAATAGAATGGAAACTGACCTCAATGGAACTGAACTGAAATAGCTAGGATACTGAACAGAACAGAACAGAATGAAACTGACCTCAATGGAATTTGAACTGAAATAAACTGGACTGAATGAAACAGAACAGAATGAAGCTGACCTCAATGGAACTGAACTGAAATAAACTGGACTGAATGAAACAGAACAGAATGAAACTGACCTCAATGGAACTGAACTGAAATAAACTGGACTGAATGAAACAGAACAGAATGAAACTGACCTAATGGAACTGAACTAGAAATAAACTGAACTGAATGAAACAGAACAGAATGAAACTGACCTCAATGGAACTGAACTGAAATAAACTGAACTGAATGAAACAGAACCAAAGATAAACTGAGCTCAATGGAACTGAACTGAAATAAACAGAACTGAATGAAACAGAACAGAATGGAACTGACCTCAATGGAACTGAACTGAAATAAACTGAACTGAATGAAACAGAACAGAATGAAACTGACCTCAATGGAACTGAACTGAAATAAACTGAACTGAATGAAACAGAACAGAATGAAACTGACCTCAATGGAACTGAACTGAAATAAACTGAACTGAATGAAACAGAACAGAATGGAAACTGACCTCAATGGAACTGAACTGAAATAAACTGAACTGAATGAAACAGAACAGAATGAAACTGACCTCAATGGAACTGAACTGAAATAAACTGAACTGAATGAAACAGAACAGAATGAAACTGGCCTCAGTGGAACTGAACTGAAATAAACTGAACTGAATGAAACAGAACAGAATGAAACTGACCTCAGTGGAACTGAACTGAAATAAACTGAACTGAATGAAACAGAACAGAATGAAACTGACCTCAGTGGAACTGAACTGAAATAAACTGAACTGAATGAAACAGAACCGAATCAAACCGACCTCAGTGGAACTGAACTGAAATAAACTGAACTGAATGAAACAGAACAGAATGAAACGGCCTCAGTGGAACTGAACTGAAATAAACTGAACTGAATGAAACAGAACAGAATGAAGCCTGACCTCAGTGGAACTGAACTGAAATAAACTGAACTGAATGAAACAGAACAGAATAGAACGGCCTCAATGGAACTGAACTGAAATAAACTGAACTGAATGAAACAGAACAGAATGAAACTGACCTCAGTGGAACTGAACTGAAATAAACTGAACTGAATGAAACAGAACAGAATGAAACTGACCTCAATGGAACTGAACTGAAATAAACTGAACTGAATGAAACAGAACAGAATGAGGCAGCCTCAATGGAACTGAACTGAAATAAACTGAACTGAATGAAACAGAACAGAATGAAACTGACCTCAATGGAACTGAACTGAAATAAACTGAACTGAATGAAACAGAACAGAATGAGGCAGCCTCAATGGAACTGAACTGAAATAAACTGAACTGAATGAAACAGAACAGAATGGGCAAAGCCTCAGTGGAACTGAACTGAAATAAAACTGAACTGAATGAAACAGAACAGAATGAAACTGGCCTCAGTGGAACTGAACTGAAATAAACTGAACTGAATGAAACAGAACAGAATGAAACTGACCTCAGTGGAACTGAACTGAAATAAACTGAACTGAATGAAACAGAACAGAATGAAACTGACCTCAGTGGAACTGAACTGAAATAAACTGAACTGAATGAAACAGAACAGAATGAAACTGACCTCAGTGGAACTGAACTGAAATAAACTGAACTGAATGAAACAGAACAGAATGAAACTGACGTCAGTGGAATTGAACTGAAATAAACTGAACTGAATGGAAACAGAACAGAATGGAAACTGACCTCAATGGAACTGAACTGAAATGGCTGAATGAATGGAGGCAGAATGGAATGCAATGACCTCCAGTGGAACTGAACTGAAATAAACTGAACTGAATGAAACAGAACAGAATCGAATGACCTCGTTGAACTGAACTGAAATAAACTGAACTGAATGAAACAGAACAGAATTGAACGGAAGCCTCAATGGAACTGAACTGAAATAAACTGAACTGGAATGGAAACAGAACAGAATGAAACTGACCTCAATGGAACTGAACTGAAATAGAAACTGAGACTGGTCGAAACGAACAGAACAGAAGCCGGTATAATGGAACTGAACTGAAATCATTGAACTCGAATGGAAACAGAACAGAATGAAACGGACATCATTGAACTAAACCGAAGTAAACTGAACTGAATGAAACAGAACAGAATGAAACTGACCTCAATGGAACTGAACTGAAAATCGCTGAATGGAATGAAACCGAAACGAATGAAACTGACCTCAATGGAACTGAACTGAAATAAACTGAACTGGATGAAACAGAATAGAATGGAAACTGACCTCAATGGAACTGAACTGAAATAAACTGAACTGAATGAAACAGAATAGAATGTAATTGTCCTCAATGGAACTGAACTGAAATAAACTGGAACTGAATGAAACAGAACAGAATGGAAACTGACCTCAATGGAACTGAACTGAAATAAACTGAACTGAATGAAACAGAACAGAATGAAACTGACCCTCAATGGAACTGAACTGAAATAAACCGAACTGAATGGAAACAGAACAGAATGAAACTGACCTCAATGGAACTGGAGAAACTGAAATAAACTGAACTGAATGAAACAGAACAGAATGAGAGCGAGCCTCAATGGAACTGAACTGAAATAAACTGAACTGAATGAAACAGAACAGAGTGAAACTGACCTCAATGGAACTGAACTGAAATAAACTGAACTGAATGAAAACAGAACAGAATGAAAGGCACACAGACCTCAATGGAACTGAACTGAAATAAATGGAGCTGAATGAAACAGAACAGAATGAAACTGACCTCAATGGAACTGAACTGAAATAAACTGAACTGAATGAAACAGAACAGAATGGAATGGAAACTGACTCAATGGAACTGAACTGAAATAAACTGAACTGAATGAAACAGAACAGAATGAAACTGACCTCAATGGAACTGAACTGAAATAAACTGAACTGAATGAAACAGAACGAATGGAAACTGACCTCAATGGAACTGAACCTGAGAAATAAACTGAACTGAATGAAATAGAACAGAATCAATGACCTCAATGGAACTGAACTGAAATAAACTAGTTAGATGAAACAGAACAGAATGAAACTGACCTCAATGGAACTGAACTGAAACTGAACTGAAACGAACTGAACGAAACTGAACTGAAATAAACTGAACTGAATGTAACTGAACTGAAAGGCACATCTGAAAGAAAGTTGAACTGAATCAAACGGAACTGAAAGAAATTGAACTGAAGGAAACTGATCTGAAAGAATCTAATCCAAGGGAAATTAACCTGAATGAGAGACGCTGAAAAGAATAAAATTGAAATTATAAAAATTGAAGAGAAAGAAACTGAACTGAAGAAGACTCTACTGAAGATAACGGAGCTGAATGAATTTGATCTGAAGAAAAGGGAACTGAATGAAACTAACTCAACGTAACGGAACTGAACCGAAGGAAACTGAACTGAATGAACGCAAAGAAAAACTCAACAGCAAAAAACTGGATTAAAAGAAAATCTTTCTCTCTATCTATTTTTCTATCTATTTGTATACCATCTCTCTCCATATATATATATATATATATATAGCCTTTGAGATTTCACTCGCCCGATCGACTCAGTCCATTAAAAATTTAATTGGTCGATTAAAGTTTATTGCTTTACTGGCCCGCGGTCGATTAAAAATCTTGAACCGCCAAAACAAAACAAAAAAAAATTGCATATCATGATTTTCTAAAATTAATAAAAACACAGTTTTATCATCAAAATGTTTATGTTTATTAAGAGGAAAGATCAAACTTTGTTGTTATTATTCATAAAATTTTTAAAATCTTTTCTAACACGTTCGAAATTTTTATTAAAATTTCATTATTTGTTTTAGTCATCGATTCACGATACGTTTACGTAAGGCGACTATGAAGAAAATAGAGTCGGTCGAGTATAATGATTTTGAGGCAAGTAAATTTTCTCTCGCTCTCGACCTCTGATCGAATGATTTCTTTTTCAAATCGCAAAGGTTATATATATATATATATATATATATATATATATATATATAGTGTATCGAGGCAGCAGATAATTTTCTAAACATATACTGTTAAATATAAGAGACAATGAATGTCTATTATGTTTAATTATGAGCCGTTCTAAACGTCGTATTTTGGCTTTAATTTCAGGTGAAAATAAAGACAAAAATTCTCCAACATCTGGATAATATTTATTATCAACAACATATTATTATTTACAATTAAACAACATTTCTCAAAAAACCATAGCAATGTATGTAATATCAGACAGATTTTATTAAGCAACACAATAATCCTCACTCATAAATACAGTAAAAAGAACCTTCAGATATTGGAGGTCATCTACATTAAATCCAAACAACCCACACTTAATAAAATCACATTTAAATCTGGTCATAACACATTACATTGCATTTAAACATATGGTTGTGTTATCATTTTGAGCTCTCGCGCGGTGTGACGTCATAGAGCCGCATTACAAATTTGCGAACTGCGTTTGCTATTTTTGGTAACTGTTATCGTTGCCTAGCAAAGTTTTATGTCAACACAAGATAAAATCGTCGCTGATGGTGGATGTTTTTATGTTAACGTCCTTGTAACCTCTCTGAAGCTGGCTCATGTGAGCGGAAAGCTTAGAACCAACTTAATAAATCATTATCCAAATGTTGGAGAATTTTTGTTTTTATTTTCAGCTAAAATTAAACCCAAAATACGATGTTTAGACCGGCTCATAATTAAACATAAGATACATTCATTGTCTCTTATATATATATATATATATATATATATATATATATATATATATATAAGAGTGTGTCGGTGTCTGTATCTATCTACTAGTCTATCTACCACTCTATCTATTAATATATTAGTTTTAGATCAAACGTAAGAACCATAAAGATAGTAATATAAATATTTATTGTAAAAATAGTCTTACTTTCGTATACATGCAATATAAAATCAATACGTAACATAAACCCATAAGTACCAAGCAAGTCCTTATTCACAGCGTGAGGGCCTCATTAATGATCTTCTGTGCCGTTTGTGCTCAACTGGTTGATCCCGCTGTCATGAACGGGATCACACCAAATGCCTAATGAAGGTTTGGGTGTGCCGGGTGACGGAGTGGTCGGGGATCGGTGAATAGTTATAAACGTCTGAATACATATCTTTTTTTTTTAATTTTATATCATTCTTCATCTTTTTTTGTTTTCTTTTTTCACTTCGGGGTAGGTGGAAATAGTGCAGATGTCAGACGAAGTAGTTACGTCGAATGAGTGACGCTATGGTGTCACCGATCTGCCGGTGTGCACGGGACATACGTGTTTGCAACAACTGTACTCACAAATACAATACGAATTTAAAATTAAAAATAGAAAAATGAAAGGTAATTTAGCAGAAAGAAATTGAACTGATCGTAAATGAACTGAAATAAATTGAACGGACAAAACGACAGGAAATTGAACTGAAAGAAACGGAAGTGAATAAAACTGAACTGCAAGAAACGGAAGTGAATAAAACTGAACTGAAATAAACGGAAGAAGTGAATAAAACTGAACTGAAAAAAACGGAAGTGAATAAAACTGAACTGAAAAAAACGGAAGTGAATAAAACTGAACTGAAAGAAACGGAAGTGAATAAAACTGAACTGAAAGAAACGGAAGTGAATAAAACTGAACTGAAAAAAACGGAAGTGAATAAAACTGAACTGAAAAAAACGGAAGTGAATAAAACTGAAATGAAAGAAACGGAAGTGAATAAAACTGAACTGAAAAAAAACGGAAGTGAATAAAACTGAACTGAAAGAAACGGAAGTGAATAAAACTGAACTGAAAGAAACAGAAGTGAATAAAACTGAACTGAAAGAAACGGAAGTGAATAAAACTGAACTGAAAGAAACGGAAGTGAATAAAACTGAACTGAAAAAAACGGAAGTGATATAAAACTGAACTGAAAAAAACGGAAGTGAATAAAAGTGAACTGAAAGAAACGGAAGTGAATAAAACTGAACTGAAAGAAACGGAAGTGAATAAAACTGAACTGAAAAAAACGGAAGTGAATAAAACTGAACTGAAAGAAACGGAAGTGAATAAAACTGAACTGAAAGAAACGGAAGTGAATAAAACTGAACTGAAAGAAACGGAAGTGAATAAAACTGAACTGAAAAAAACGGAAGTGAATAAAACTGAACTGAAAAAAAAACGGAAGTGAATAAAACTGAACTGCAAGAAAATGAACTAAAATAATCTAGAATGAAGGACACTTACTGAAAAAGACTGACCTGAAACAAAAAACTGAACTGATGTAAACAGATCTGAAAAAACACTGAATTGAAATAATCTGAACTAAAGAAAACTGAACTGAAAGTATGATGATGGAACACACCTATTCCTCAGATAATTTACTCTCCCTCTTATATTAATAAGAGTTAACAAGATGTTAACTCCAGAAGTTCTTGGGAAGTTCATAAGAATTCTTAGAAGATCTAGAGAGTTCTTTAGAGTTCTATTGGAGTTCAGTAGAACTACTAGGCAGTTGATATTAGTCGGCAGTTAGCCAATAATAAGGAGTCAGCTTTCAGTTGACAATTACCAATTTGCTAACATTTAGGGTGCATTAAATCGATTAGCAACAGACATAGCCCGATTATAACCTTGAGTGCGAAAAACTACTTCACAACATTAATCCATAACTGGAGGGAAGAGACGGATTAATACCTTTCCCAAAGGTGTTTGTGTGTACGTGCAATTCAAGGAATTCAACTGGAATTCGAACCCGGCTCCCTGATTTCTCGTCTGGAGCTGATATCCACTGCACGAAAACGCACATCCAAGAACACTGTGTACAGTTCCTGTAAGACGTGGTGGGAAAATATGTCGAACTAACAGACAGTTTTCTACAATTCCAGCCCATAAACTCCTTAATGATCTTCTGTGCCATTTGTGCTCAACTGGTTGATCTCGCTGTTTTGAACGAAATCACACCAAAAGCCTAATAAAGTTTCGGGTGTGCCAGGTGACGGGGTGGTCGGGGATCGGTGAATAGTTATAAACGTCTAAATACATATCGTTTTTAAATTTTTTGTCATACTTCATCTTTTTGTTTTCTTTTTAACTTCAGATTAAGTAGTAACGTCGAATGAGTGACGGGTTGGTAAACTGTAAAAAACAACCCTATTGTGTTGCTAGACCATGCTGGACCATGCTGGACCATGCTGGACCATGATCTCTTTCCACCTAGATCATGGTTTGTTCAACCACCAAAATCTCGTCCCAACAGGTGGCTTCATTGAGGGACTTCTACCTGTGCGGGGGCGGGGTGTTTGGGGAGTGTATTTACATACCTCACTAACAGGGCGATACTTAGAAGGAAGATCTCAAATGGGAAAACGATGCATACTTTTTATATATGAACAAAATGTTAAGAAAATATAACAATATAGAAATGATTTTATATGACGTGTTTCATCCCTTAGATATTTGTCAGACTAAAGTCTTTTTTATGTTTATGTGGCTACAAATGAGCATGAAGGAAAGAGGGGCTGATTAATTTAACTTTATTTTTTTATTTTTATTTTTTTAATCATTTAACCCCAAGCAAGGCATTCCACTGCCACTATTGCGCAAGGGGTTATATAGGGGAAGGTAAAGAGAAAGAGTGGTTAGATATAGGAAATGTCAGAAGGATGGTGATAGACGGGTAAGGATACCGAGGCTGAGGGTTGGGTAGATGGGAAGAGTGTTTGAACGAATGGATGCGAGTTAGGGTGTTAGGAGGTGCCTACTGACCTTACATTTAAACTCCTGGAGATTGTAGCCGTCGGGGAAGGAATCATGTGGAAGGGAATTCCACAGTCGCGAAGTGCGAGAAAAGAAGCTGTTGGAGTAGAAATTGCGGTTACATTTTATAGGATTTCTTAAAAATTCTCCCGGGTATATAGTATAGCTTATTTTATTTAAGTTTTTATTTCAGAACGTACACCTACAATCGTTCGTCGAAAATACAGTCATTTATGATAAAATGTAACGCAAGTTCAGTTGACATCATATTGTTATGTCAGACATTATACCAGAGTTATCAATTTTTTGTTTAATGTTTTTTCCGTTGTGCAACGCCCATAAAATCAAGTCATATTTGGCACCCAAAATATAGATAATTACATATGTAAATTATTACCGCTCCACCCAAGGGGAAAATTAACAAAATGACATGAGTATTTCATCAAAATTATATTAAACTATTTGATTCATTACTGTTATGAACTAGTAAAAAAAACAGCATGTTTGAAACTAAGCCCGATCCTCCATCATGTTCCGTTTCAATTGCATTTCTCTAAAGTTGACTGGGTTTGAATCACTTGGCACGTTAATTGCCAGTACAGCTATTTTTCTTAAGTAAAATGAATGACAGATAAAATGTATAAGAAAATTTTCCTGTCTATAACTACTCTGCTTAGGTTTTGGAATGAATTCTTGCTAGCAGTTCAAACAGTTATTTGTCACATACTATATCAAATGGTTTTAAGAAATCTATAAAACAGGTATACATCCTAGTTTATATCTGATATTCTTTCTGATATAATACAATAAAAAAGCACAGAAAGAAACTAAAGGAAATCCTAGAAAATATAGCGAAGAAAAGCGAGACAAAAGAGATAAACATCAATTGCAAAAAGCGAGAATGTATGGTTGTCACCAAGATGAAGAGCCTAATTAAAGGAAAGCAAGAAGAAATGACTAAACCTCAGTTGTAAGAGGACAAAATGTATGGTTGTCACTAAGAGGAAGAGCAAAATTAAAGGAAAGCAATAAGAAAGGACTAAACTTCAATTGTAAAGAAGACAGAAAGTGGGGTTATCACCAAGAGAAAAAAACCTAATTAAAGGAAAGCATAAAGAAAGGACTAAACCTCAACTGTAAGAAGACAGAATGTGTGGTTGTCACAAAGAGGAAGGGCCAAATTAAAGGAAAAAGAGAAAAATGTTCTAAGCCTCAATTGTAAGAAGACAGAATCTAAGAAAGTCAAAAAGTAGAAGTGCCTAATTAAAAGAAAGCGAGAAGAAAGGACTAAACCTCAATTGTAAGAAGACAGAATGTATGGTTGTCACCAAGAGAAAGAGCCCAAATAAATAAAAGAAAGAAGAAAGTACTAAACCTCAATAGTAAAAAAAGCAGAATGAATGGTTTTCCCCAAGAGGAAGAGATTAATTAAAGGAAAGCGAGAAGAAAAGACTAAACCTCAATTGAAGAAAACAGAATGTTTGGTTGAAACCAAGAGAAAGAGCCTAATTAAAGGAAAGCGAGAAGAAGTGACTAAACCTCAATTGTAAGAAGACAAAATATATGTTTGTGACCAAGTGGAAGTGCCTACTTATACAAAAGCTAGAATGAAAGGCTAAACCTCATTTGTAAGGTGACAGAATGTATGGTTGTCACCAAGAAAAAGATTAAAGGAAAGAGAGAAGAAAGAACTAAACATCAATTGTAAGAAGACAGAATGTGTGGTTGTCACTAAGTAGAAGAGACTAATTAAATATAAGCAAGAAAAAAGGAATAAACCTCTTCTGTATGAAGCCAGAATGTATGGTTGTTACGAAGAGAAAAAGCCTAATTAAAGAAAGTGAAAAAAAAGATTAAACACAATTGTAAGTAGACAGAATGTATGGTTGTCACCTCGAGGAAGAGCTTAATTAAAGAGAGCGAGAATAATCGACTAAACCGCAATTGTAAGACAGAATGTACGGTTCTCAACAAGAGAAAGAACCCAATCAAATGAAAGTCTGTTGAAAAGACTAAACTGAATTGTAAGAAGATAGAATGTACGGTTCTCAACAAGAGAAAGAACCCAATCAAATGAAAGTCTGTTGAAAAGACTAAACTGAATTGTAAGAAGATAGAATGTACGGTTCTCAACAAGAGAAAGAACCCAATCAAATGAAAGTCTGTTGAAAAGATTAAACTGAATTGTAAGAAGACAGAATGTACGGTTCTCAACAAGAGAAAGAACCTAATCAAATGAAAGTCTGTTGAAAAGACTAAACTGAATTGTAAGAAGATAGAATGTACGGTTCTCAACAAGAGAAAGAACCCAATCAAATGAAAGTCTGTTGAAAAGACTAAACTGAATTGCAAGAAGATAGAATGTACGGTTCTCAACAAGAGAAAGAACCCAATCAAATGAAAGTCTGTTGAAAAGATTAAACTGAATTGTAAGAAGACAGAATGTACGGTTCTCAACAAGAGAAAGAACCTAATCAAATGAAAGTCTGTTGAAAAGATTAAACTGAATTGTAAGAAGATAGAATGTACGGTTCTCAACAAGAGAAAGAACTTAATCAAATGAAAGTCTGTTGAAAAGACTAAACTGAATTGTAAGAAGATAGAATGTACGGTTCTCAACAAGAGAAAGAACTTAATCAAATGAAAGTCTGTTGAAAAGACTAAACTGAATTGTAAGAAGATAGAATGTACGGTTCTCAACAAGAGAAAAAGCCTAATCAAATGAAAGTCTGTTGAAAAGACTAAACTGAATTGTGAAGACAGAATGTTACGGTTCTCAACAAGAGAAAGAACCTAATCAAATGAAAGTCTGTTGAAAAGAATAAACTGAATTGCAAGAAGATAGAATGTACGGTTCTCAACAAGAGAAAGAACCTAATCAAATGAAAGTCTGTTGAAAAGACTAAACTGAATTGCAAGAAGATAGAATGTACGGTTCTCAACAAGAGAAAGAACCCAATCAAATGAAAGTCTGTTGAAAAGACTAAACTGAATTGCAAGAAGATAGAATGTACGGTTCTCAACAAGAGAAAGAACCCAATCAAATGAAAGTCTGTTGAAAAGATTAAACTGAATTGTAAGAAGACAGAATGTACGGTTCTCAACAAGAGAAAGAACCTAATCAAATGAAAGTCTGTTGAAAAGACTAAACTGAATTGTAAGAAGATAGAATGTACGGTTCTCAACAAGAGAAAGAACCCAATCAAATGAAAGTCTGTTGAAAAGACTAAACTGAATTGCAAGAAGATAGAATGTACGGTTCTCAACAAGAGAAAGAACCCAATCAAATGAAAGTCTGTTGAAAAGATTAAACTGAATTGTAAGAAGACAGAATGTACGGTTCTCAACAAGAGAAAGAACCTAATCAAATGAAAGTCTGTTGAAAAGATTAAACTGAATTGTAAGAAGATAGAATGTACGGTTCTCAACAAGAGAAAGAACTTAATCAAATGAAAGTCTGTTGAAAAGACTAAACTGAATTGTAAGAAGATTGAATGTACGGTTCTCAACAAGAGAAAGAACTTAATCAAATGAAAGTCTGTTGAAAAGACTAAACTGAATTGTAAGAAGATAGAATGTACGGTTCTCAACAAGAGAAAAAGCCTAATCAAATGAAAGTCTGTTGAAAAGACTAAACTGAATTGTAAGAAGACAGAATGTACGGTTCTCAACAAGAGAAAGAACCTAATCAAATGAAAGTCTGTTGAAAAGACTAAACTGAATTGCAAGAAGATAGAATGTACGGTTCTCAACAAGAGAAAGAACCCAATCAAATGAAAGTCTGTTGAAAAGACTAAACTGAATTGCAAGAAGATAGAATGTACGGTTCTCAACAAGAGAAAGAACCCAATCAAATGAAAGTCTGTTGAAAAGACTAAACTGAATTGCAAGAAGATAGAATGTACGGTTCTCAACAAGAGAAAGAACCCAATCAAATGAAAGTCTGTTGAAAAGATTAAACTGAATTGTAAGAAGACAGAATGTACGGTTCTCAACAAGAGAAAGAACCTAATCAAATGAAAGTCTGTTGAAAAGACTAAACTGAATTGCAAGAAGATAGAATGTACGGTTCTCAACAAGAGAAAGAACCCAATCAAATGAAAGTCTGTTGAAAAGACTAAACTGAATTGCAAGAAGATAGAATGTACGGTTCTCAACAAGAGAAAGAACCCAATCAAATGAAAGTCTGTTGAAAAGATTAAACTGAATTGTAAGAAGACAGAATGTACGGTTCTCAACAAGAGAAAGAACCTAATCAAATGAAAGTCTGTTGAAAAGACTAAACTGAATTGCAAGAAGATAGAATGTACGGTTCTCAACAAGAGAAAGAACCTAATCAAATGAAAATCTGTTGAAAAGACTAAACTGAATTGTAAGAAGATAGAATGTACGGTTCTCAACAAGAGAAAGAACCCAATCAAATGAAAGTCTGTTGAAAAGACTAAACTGAATTGTAAGAAGATAGAATGTACGGTTCTCAACAAGAGAAAGAACTTAATCAAATGAAAGTCTGTTGAAAAGACTAAACTGAATTGTAAGAAGATAGAATGTACGGTTCTCAACAAGAGAAAGAACTTAATCAAATGAAAGTCTGTTGAAAAGACTAAACTGAATTGTAAGAAGACAGAATGTACGGTTCTCAACAAGAGAAAGAACCTAATCAAATGAAAGTCTGTTGAAAAGACTAAACTGAATTGTAAGAAGATAGAATGTACGGTTCTCAACAAGAGAAAAAGCCTAATCAAATGAAAGTCTGTTGAAAAGACTAAACTGAATTGTAAGAAGACAGAATGTACGGTTCTCAACAAGAGAAAGAACCCAATCAAATGAAAGTCTGTTGAAAAGACTAAAATGAATTGTCAAGAAGATAGAATGTACGGTTCTCAACAAGAGAAAAAGCCTAATCAAATGAAAGTCTGTTGAAAAGACTAAAATGAATCGTAAGAAGATAGAATGTACGGTTCTCAACAAGAGAAAGAACCTAATCAAATGAAAGTCTGTTGAAAAGACTAAAATGAATTGTAAGAAGACAGAATGTACGGTTCTCAACAAGAGAAAAAACCTAATCAAATGAAAGTCTGTTGAAAAGACTAAAATGAATTGTAAGAAGACAGAATGTACGGTTCTCAACAAGAGAAAGAACATAATCAAATGAAAGTCTGTTGAAAAGACTAAAATGAATTGTAAGAAGACAGAATGTACGGTTCTCAACAAGAGAAAGAACCTAATCAAATGAAAGTCTGTTGAAAAGACTAAAATGAATTGTAAGAAGATAGAATGTACGGTTCTCAACAAGAGAAAGAACTTAATCAAATGAAAGTCTGTTGAAAAGACTAAAATGAATTGTAAGAAGACAGAATGTACGGTTCTCAACAAGAGAAAGAACCTAATCAAATGAAAGTCTGTTGAAAAGACTAAACTGAATTGTAAGAAGATAGAATGTACGGTTCTCAACAAGAGAAAGAACCTAATCAAATGAAAGTCTGTTGAAAAGACTAAAATGAATTGTAAGAAGATAGAATGTACGGTTGTCTCGAGGAAAAAGAGCCTAATTAAAGGAATTCGGGAATAAAATACTAAACCTCAATTGTAAGAAGATTGAATGTATGGTTGTCACCAAGAGGAAGAATCTATTTAAAGGAAAGCCAGAAGAATTGACTAAACCTTAATTGTAAGAAGACAGAATGTATGGTTTTCACCAGTAGAAAGGATAGCAAGAAGAAAGGATAGCAAGAAGGAAAAGTCTAACCCTCAGTTGTAAGAAGATAGAATATATGGTTGTCACCAAGAGGAATAAGCCTCATTAAAGGAAAGCAAGGAGAAAAAGCTAAACATCTATTGTAAGAGGACAGAATGTATGGTTTTCGCCAGAAAGAAGAGTCTAATTAAAGGAAAGAAAGAAGAAAATTATAATCCTCTATTGTAAGAAGACAGAACTTATGGTTGTCACCAAAGGAAGCGGGTTATTTAAAGAAATGCGTGAAGAAAAGACTAAACATCAATCGTAAGAAGACAAAATGTATGGTTGTCACCAAGAGGAAGAGCCTAATTCAACTAAAGCAAGAAGAAAGGGGATTTTTTCCGAGCATGTGCTTTAAAAATGCTCCACGTAAAAATCAGCCATGTGCTACATCGTGCTTATGCGGGGAGACTAGGATAAATACTGAGGCTTGATAATATATCAAGTAACTTTATTGTGGGTTATCCGTTATAGTGAAGTGTATGTGTGTTGAAACAGATTAGTTTATTTTGGCATTGTTAGTAGATAGCCCACTATAAGAGGGGTATAAAACAAGAAAATCAAATTGTATATAAAACAACAGATATATAAGTTTTTTCTTACAAATAAAAGTAATGTCTTTTGATTGGTACAAAGGTCGTTAAAATTGTTCATAGTAGTAATTGTTGATAGAGTTTATGCTTATCTATGTGCGAGCGTTTGTTTGCTAGGAGTGTCTTTGAAGTCTCCTTTCATCCTTTCGGGCACCAGTCAGTTATTAAGTGAATTGGTAAACTGTGAAAAAATGGAGATGAGAGTGAAAGAGAGGCAATAATAATACGATTGCTTGATGTTTGTTAAGGGACGTGTTAATTATGCTCCTCTTTTCTCTACTGTCGATTGTTTTCTTGTGTAGTCCTTTTCATTTCGTTTTCTGGGGCTCGAAATAGGTCATTTGAAAATTCACGCCAGGATATAATTCTGGGCTTCCTATTGGACGATAAACAAATTTCGCATTGGCTCGCGAAAAGTGTCTGTAAAAGGAATTTGATATTTATTCATTTTTTTTTAATTAAAGATTATTTAAATTTTTGTTTATCCTTTTTTTTTTTTAGATATTTTCTACTTTGCTATTTGCCGAAAAAACTTTTCACAACTCGGTGTGAAAGTTCCCGAGTTTTGTGTGCAAAATTTGTCATTCCAGAAAATTCGTTTTTATGTTTTGTTTTTTTTCTAACAAAATCAATGTCTTAGATTTTAATTTTAAATGTTGAATTTGTTTTTTTTTCACTATAACTTGAAGGACAGATGGAGCAAATTGAAAGTGAAAGAAAGAAGAAAAGCAAAAAGCGTACGAAAAGAAAAAGAATTTTTATTTATTCTCTAAAACCATAAAAAGTATACCTACACTTAAGATCGCTGCATTCTTTGAAACTTTTGCATTCACTTTCTTGCCAATACCTTTGAGAAAGATATTTATCCATTGCTTCTCTCTCTCCAGTTATGGGTTAATCATAAGGGCACATTGGGTTCTATAGCCTTGGTTAACCAGTCTACTGCAGAAAGTAATGGCAACTTTCGAGACATGATCGCCCAAACGTGTATCACATATATCACTTAACTAACTGACACAAATAGGATATAGGGTAGGCAAGTGAAATAAATGAAACCCGCGGATGACATATCTGATGGTCTTGCGTGAATGTTTGATTGGTGCACACTCTCCCATAAACTTACCTGTCACCTTTCTGATCACAGTTCTATTAATCAACATTTCTTAAAAAGACTTAGCCATATATGTAATATTAGACATATTTTAGTCGATAACACAATAATACTCACACATACACACAGTATAAAGAACCTTCAGATATTGGAGGCCATCTACATTAAATCAAAGCAGCCCACACAAAATAAAATCACATATAACGCTTGGCAGGAGTGGGATTAGATTAAACAGAAAAAAACAAGAATTACCAAAAAGCTACAAAAGACTATTATTATAGCTACAAAAGCTATTGAATTACCAAAAAGCTACAAAAGACTATTATTATAGCTACAAAAGCTATTGAATTACCAAAAGCTACAAAAGAAATGAAGTTGTGGAGAAACATGATGGGACACATCCTGAAGGCTCACATCTCATAGAAGTAGAAGCTATTCAACAGAGACAAGAGAAAACAGACAACAGTGTCAACATTTTAAGGAGATCTCGAAGTCTATTCGTGTTCGGGCAATAGAAAGTGATCCTGCCAGTTGCATTTTAAATATCTGACCATGATTGCCTTGTCTAGCGTTATCAGTTGTGCGGAGGGCATTGCATATAATATCAAGACTAACCTCAGGATATTCGGCCCGATCTGACCGCTGTCGACCATTAGCGAAGATAAGAACATGGCATGCCGGGAGCGGAAGTGGAATTTTTAGATGTGGTTTTTTTCCGTTAATTTAATATATATAGACATACAATGCCTATATCAGTATGTATCTACCTGTTTCACACATAAACAAACACACACACACACACACACACAAACATGTATATAGAATGAGATGGGGATTTTCTGTTAAGTTAACATAAGTATATACAATGTCTAGGGTGTGCGTTGTGGTGCAGTGGATATCGGCTGGGAACAATAAATCCGAGGTTCGAATTCCAGTTGAATTTCTTACATTCATTTACACGAAAATACTCTTGGGAAATGTATTAATCTGTCTCTTCCCTCCATTTATTGGTTAAATAACAGAACAGATTAGGTTCTATAGCCTTGGCTGGCAACCAGTCTACCGCAGAAACCAATGGCAACTTACTGCGGAATAATCTTCTGCCCAGTAATTCATATCTCTTTTGAGACATGATCGCCCAAGCGTGTATCACGTGTGTATCACGTATGCCACGTAATACAATGTCTATATCCAGTAATCACTTCTCCAGTGATTATATATACTATAGTCATCCGCAGACAGATCTGTTTCGCTGTATTACAGCTCATCAGTACGGCTTAGACTCCGATCGCTTCCTAACCCAGAATTGAAACCCAACCGAATCGGCGTAAGTCGGCGATTCTACCGCTAGGCCACGAGTGTCCGGTAGAATAAGGCAAGCTTTTTAGCACGTATAAACACGCCCAATAGCTAGAGTGCTCCAATTCATTATTGAATGAGCGATGCGTATATGCCGGAGTAGCTACTGTTTACAAAGTCTCCGACTCTTGCAGAGTGCTCAGTCAGGGTGTGAGAGCGTAAATACTATAGTCATCCGCAGACAGATCTGTTTCGCTGTATCACAGCTCATCAGTACGGTTATATATATATATATATATATTAATTGTTAAATATAACAGACAATTATTTATTGTTTAATAATGAGTCGTTCCAAATATTGTATTTTAGCTTTAATTTATGTGGAAAATAAAAACAAAGATTCTCCAACATTTGGATATTTTTCATTATGCTTATCCTGAGCTTTCGGCTCACATGAACCAACTTCAGAGTAATTACATGGACGTTAATATAAAGACATCTACCATCAAAGATGATATTCTCTTGTGTTGACTTAAAACATTGCTATACGACGACAACAGTCACCGAATAGCAGATGCAGGTCGTAAATTAGTAATGCGGTTCTATGACGGACGTGAGTGACCGAAATGTTAACAACAGAACCATATGTCTAAATGTAATGTTGTGACTAGTTTGAAATACTATAGATGGCCTTCATTATCGGAAGGTTTCTTTTATTGCCTGTATGTGTGAGTATTATTGTGTTATCGACTAAAATCTGTCTAATATTATGTTCATGATTATGTTTTTCTAAAAAATGTTGTTTAGAACGATGATCGAAAAAGTGACAGGTAAGTCTACGCTTTGTAGTATATATATATATATATATATATATATATATATATATATATATATATATATTTAAGAGTTAATGCTCAAATTAGACCAGTAAACAGTGGTATTAAAATGAAAAGATAGTTAAAACACATTTAAAGAAAAGATAAAAATTTAACATGCAGAGGTTTTTGAAATATTAAAATTAGGAAGATCAGTCGATTACGCTACCAGGGTTTCAACATTTCGGTATCGTCAGGTGTCATAGATTAACTGATTTCTTAACACTTTATTTTGAACGCACCGCAGGCATTTAAAAACGCATAAGAGAAAGTTTAAAATAAGGGATGGAATTCGTCAAAACTAGCAAAATAATATATGCATACATTGAACCATATTCGCACGAATCCAAAACGCATTTTCT
>JBBBDQ010001237.1:492500-512500 GCA_037127315.1 Ascarosepion bandense
CAGGAAAATAAGATAAAATAAATCAAATGTTGGCGTGTTGAATTGTCTGTGCTTTCTCACATCAGCACGTGTATAAATGGATAAACAAATAAATAAATAGACGAATGAATCCAGTGCTTACCCCAATTTGAAAGGATTTTGGTTTAGAGTTACCTCCCTTAGTACATTGAAATTATCTCCTAGGCGCCTTCTTTATCTACAAGTCTTTTCATCGGTCAGTTGCTTTGACGGTGTTTTGAATTTGGTGTTTGCGTGTGCGTCTGCGTGTGTCTCTGTGTGTGTGTGAGCGTTTTTTGATTTCGTCTTTATGGTTTTGAACTTTTATGGGTCATCTGGTTCTTTTTTATTGTTTGAGATTATCATTTGAATTTGGTGTGTGTGTGTGTGTGTGTGTGTGTGTGTGTGTGTGTGTGTGTGTGTGTGTGTGTGTGTGTGTGTGCATGTATGTGTGTGTATGCATATGGGATTTTTACAAGACATATTGTCTTCTATAGCCTTGGTTGTCAACCAGGCTACCACAGAAAGAAATAATGGCATCCTGATGCGGAAAAATATTCAGCCTCGTCAGTCATCTCTCAAAACAGACATGATTGCTTAAGTGTGTATCACGTATGACAATTATCTGATCGACCAACTAAAAATACCCGCTTAAAACATTACCTAACATCACCATCTTTCTAAAGATCTATTCGTCATGAATCTAACTTACATCTACCAATACATAAAATAAATGAAATAATACGAATTACAACTTCATTGGAAAATTCTAACCAACACATTTATCACATGTAGCCACGTTTCAGTAACCCACAAAGAAGTCACAACAGCATTTCCACATACACACTTGAACATATACGTAAAAATATCCAACAAAATACAAATCATCGGAACATCTCGCGACATTTCATCGCTACATTTCAACCATGTAATCGAAAATTACATCTACAGACCTTTCCAAACATACAAGCACATTACCTTATAACATACACCTAGACAGACAAGTGTTTCTACTTAAACATTCTCATACACTATTATACAATTTACCGTTCAAAATATTCCGCACGCATATATTTATAAAATATGCTTTACTTTAATAGACTTGTCACGTGTATTAAAACAAGCATGCACATATATTAACTAGCGTTACCGTCCATCAGACACTTAAACAGACAAGCATATTTACACAAACATACGCATACACTATTGTACACATCACAATTCAAAATATTATACC
Organism: Ascarosepion bandense; assembly: GCA_037127315.1. NCBI lineage: Eukaryota > Metazoa > Mollusca > Cephalopoda > Sepiida > Sepiidae > Ascarosepion > Ascarosepion bandense. The sequence goes on from JBBBDQ010001237.1 coordinate 493,735, forward strand.
CCTTAATATTATACCCCGTAATATTATACCCATTAATATTATACCCATTAATATTATACCCTTTAATATTATACCCATTAATAATATACCCATTAATATTATATCCTTTATATCATAAACTTTAATCCAAAATATTAAAAAATTCAAAACATGAGTAATTATTTTTTTGCTTATTATGTATATGACACATATTTGAACAATAAGAGTTAAACCCAAATCACAAGATAAAATTGAAACATGCTAGATTGAGATACATTTCCTATTTTTCTTTTCTTTTATTCTATATCTTTCTCTCTCTCTCTTCCTCTCTCTCTCTCTCTTTCTCTCTCTCTCTCTCTCTCTCTCTCTCTCTCTATATATATATATTGAAGTTCACACTCACAAGCAACAGTGTGTTTCATGATAAATGCGATCAGCAGTCTTTAAGGGTTGATGACTGCGTTTAACATAAAACAGAGTGTTGCCTCTTAATGTTGACTTCAATGTCTACATTTATAATTACATAAGTTTTATCCCTGGTATTGAACACTTTACCCCATAAATATAGCATATTTTAAAATTTTATCTTATCATATATATATATATATATATATATATATATATATATATATATAGACTGGTTCTACAGATGGCGTACTGCTTTTTAAGTCAGTTCAGATCTATCTATCTATCTATCTATCTATCTATCTATCTATCTATCTATCTATCAATTCAATATATATCATTATCTATCTATCTATCTATCTATCTATCTATCTATCTATACTATCTACCTATCTATCTATCTATCTATCTATCTCAATATATACATTATCTATCTATCTATCTATCTATCTATCTATCTATCTCAATATATACATTATCTATCTATCTCAGTCTCTACATTATCTATCTATCTATCTATCTATCTATCTATCTATCTATCTCAATATATACATTATCTATCTATCTCAGTCTCTACATTATCTATCTATCTATCTATCTATCTATCTATCTATCTATCTATCTATCTATCTACAGTCTCTACATTATCTATCTATCTATCTATCTATCTATCTATCTATCTATCTATCTATCTCAGTCTCTACATTATCTATCTATCTATCTATCTATCTATCTATCTATCTATCTATCTATCTATCTATCTATCTGTCGGTGCTTGTGTGTAATAAAATAATTTTTCTGCAGTAAACGCATCTATAATCAATCTGTCCAAAACAACATAAATTACTAAATACATGATCAGATTTACATGTCAAAATCAAACACATTATCCAATTTTTTACTACTTCACTTAAAATCGAAAACCAAAAACGAATACCTTGCATAACATCATTATTAAAAATGCAAATATATGCACTACATACTACGCAGGCAAGATAACGTATTTTATGCAAAGCCAAGGCTTTAAACTAAAAAAACCAGCTACAACCAGAAAATAATTAAACAAAATATAAACCAAATCAAAATAAATGAACTAATAAACAATCTACACATGCAACCAATTAAACTTATTAAGTCATCAACAATACAAAGTGAGTAAAAATTAAGAAATAACCGTATTCGAACTCACGATTATTTCGACACAATAGCTTTGAGAATAATTTAAACAAGAACCATTACCACCCACCCACCCAAGCATAATACAATAGAACTTGCTACCCATAATTCACTATTGTCCAGCACAAACACATCACACATGGCTTGAAGGTTATGGTATTGACCTCAGTGTCTACTTTTATATATATATATATATATATATATATATATATATATATATACCATTTACGCTCTCACACCCTGATTGAGCACTGGAAGAATGGTAGACTTTGAAAAACAGTAGCTACCCTTGCATGTACGCATCACTGATTCAGTAATGAATTAGAGCACTCCGGCTATTAGGCGTGTATGATGATAATATACATGCTAAAAAGTCTTCCTTCTTCTACCGAGCGCCCATAGCTCAGAGGTAGAATCGCCGACTGACGCCACTTCGGTCGGATTTCAATCCTGAGTTGAAAGCAATCGGAATCTAACCGTACTGATGAGCTGTTATACAGCGAACCATATCTGTCTGCTGATGACTATATATATATATATATATATATATATTGTAATGTTTGTTACAATGGTTTATAAAAGCATAGTATCACTACACTAAAACTTTCGCGTTTCGGAGCCACGTTTGCTCCTCTTCTGGTGGTGGGTTTAAATGAAAATTAAATCTATGAATTTCTATTTAATCCCATCACCAGAAGAGGAGCAAATGTGGCTCCGAAACACGAAAGTTTTAGTGTAGTGATACTATGCTTTTATAAACCATTGTAACAACCATTACAATATAAAGCACTACGTTGTATCGAGCAATCTTTATAAAAGTACATGCATGAACACTGGGTTTAAAACCTACATGTTCCATAACTTTCTTACAATATATATATATATATATATATATATATATATATATTTATTATTTATTCATAAATTATTACATGGATATGTTACAATATCACTACAAAAGTAGCCATTTTGTTTCAACACTTTTGTGTCTTATCAAGTGATGTGATGTCTTTTAAATGAATGTTTTAAAAGTCTGTAGTGATATTTTAATATATCCATGTTATAATTTATGAATAAATAATATTATTAGTTCTACTTTTGTATTGAGCACTTTCTTAAAAATACTGTTTCTTTTGACAAGGAATATTATTCCAACAATACTTATATATATATATATATATATAGAGAGAGAGAGAGTGAGAGACAGAGAGAGAGAGAGAGAGGGACTACCGGCCATAATTATTAGACCACCATAGTCTTTTAAAAGAAAGGATGTATTTCACACTATTTTTAGTATTTATTGCCAAGTGGAAAATTCTAAATGAAAACTGAATGGTTCTTTTGTTAATACTGCACAATAACATGTGCATCAAATGAACTGTTCTGGTGTCCAGTTTTTGTGCTCGCTTCCCCATGCTAGTCTCTTCTTATTGGCTGGCCGAAGCAAAGGCATCCTGGCTGCCTTGTAAAATTTTGCAAAGTAATAATAACAAAAGAACCACAGTATTTTCATTTAGAATTATCCACTTGGCAATCAATACTAAAATAGTATGAAATAGGTCATTCATCTTTTTAAAACTGGGGTGGCCTAATAATTACGGCCGGCAGTATATATATATATATATATATATATATATATATATATACTGATTCTTCCGTCAGTATCGCCCATAGCCCAGAGTTAGAATCGCTGACTGACGCCAATTCGGTCGCTTTTCAATCCTGGGTTAAAAGCAATCGGAGTCTAACCGTACTGATGAGCTGTGACACAGCGAAATAGATCCCTCTGCGGACACACACACACACACACACACACACACACACACACACACATATATATATATATATATATATATATATATATTCTAATATAAGATCAGAGATTATTTAATCATTTCGCACCAAGCAAGGAGATAATGCCACTAAGACGAAAATGTTGCTCAGGGTGAAAGAGAAGGAAAATACATTAAAAGGAACAAGAAACCAGATATTAAGAAGGAAAGATGGGATTAACTTATACCCCTGTTTAAAAAAACCGAGGTTGGAGTGTGAACCGAATCATGGGCGAATTTATCAACTCCTTTTGAAAAAAAACACAAATAACATTTCAGAGATTAGGTTGAGACGACAAAAATATACAATTGAATTGGACTATAGAAGGAACTGGAAACCAAATTCTAAACAAGTGATTAACCTTTACCACTCTTCAAAAGACCGGGGAGGAGTGTGAACCGCAAAATATATAATTTGATTATTGTGCTGAATGATTGTACAGGACACAACAGGAGCAACTCGACTTGGAAGAGTTGATTATAGAGGACGGGTGCTCAAAGAACTTAAAACAGGGGTTTCCCAAACTCAGGTACATGTATCCCGAGTGGTACTTCCATTCAGATAACGCAACGTATTTTATTTAAATTTCTTTATTTTAGTATGCAAATCTTTGAAAATCTTGTGGGCACTCCCCTTTTCAGGATAATAGTCAGTCAGTCAGTTAAGTGCCACACGTGATACACGATTGGGCGATCATGTCTCGAAAGAGACATGACTGACTGAGCAGAAGATTATCCCGCAGTAGGTTACCATTGCTTTCTGCGGTAGACTGGTTGCCGACCAAGGCTATAGAACCCAATCTGTCCTGCTATTTAACCCATAACTGGAAGGAAGAGACGGATTAATACCTTTCCCAAGGGTATTTGCACGTAAGTGAATACAATAGATTTAACTGGGATTCGAACTCGGCTACCCCGGCTTCTCATTCCGAGCCGATATCCACTGTACCACAACGGACATCCCAGAAATAGACTTTTCTAAAATATACATATACTTGTGCCATAGAAGATTACGTCAAATCCAAGAGATGCCGACAGATACTGAATGATACCGAGGTTTTCCGAAGAATACAGCGTCAGTAGTTCATAGTAGCTCTGAGCTCCACCCAGCAGAATATTATTACGTAGCACTCGTCCGCTTCCGACGTGGATATACTAACCCTACTACTGCTTTACTTCAGAGTCTTGTATATATTATTTTAAGTAACCGTATTCCTGGATTATTAACCTTCGTTCAAGTTTGTATCTTTTACGTTAATATACTTATTTTAGTATCTCAAATTCTGGTTGTTGTTACTTTATTTTGTGCGGTTCCTATTCCCGGGATTCACAATAACTTAGTGACGAAGGATTCGAATTTGAGTCGACCACAACAGCTAGACGACAAAACTCGAAAGAACTCAGACAGAGAACAACAAAAAGCCCATCTTGCCACACACGTCGACCGCAACAGTTTGGCGACACAACAAAGTGAAAAGAACTCTTGCAGAAATTAACAAAAAAGATCTGGTTTATAACAACTTTGAGACGATGTTCACAAGGACTTAAAGAGACAGAAAGAAAATTTCATCAAAAGGTATTTGAAATCATTATTTTTTCCTCCTCGAGCAAAAGTCACCACAACCAATTGGCAACTAATAATAAAAAAATAAAAGTAATAAAAAAGATTAATGCAAAAAAGCAGCGGTAAAAACATTTTACGGAAACAAAACAAAAATCCATGGAAGAATTTCAAAAAGTAATGCTTGGGATTATAAAAAAGTGAAGAGAGACAATTAAAATTCTAGGTAAAACAGTTGGAAGCACAAGTAAAACAAGAGAAAAAACAGATGGAAATTCAAAGAATAAATGAAGAAAAACAATTACAACTCCAGGAATTACTACTAAAATTGACAGTCAACAAACCACAAAGGAACACTGAAAAAGAGGCGACTTTTTCCCAAGACGCAATTTGGAACACAATAGAGAAATTTAAGTACTTCTTTGAAAATGATCAAAATTTCGGGGACTTTTTCAGCCGTTATGAAGACATTTTTAACATAGATTTCCAAAACTGGACAGAAGCAAAAAAGCTAACTCAGGAAATTGGGAACAGAGGAGTACACAAAATTGGTGGACGATATTCTTCCGAAGAAAACAAACGATTTAACGTTTGACGAGGCAGTGAGCACTTTTGTCCAAAGATTTCACTTTTTCACAAAAGGTGGAAATTCCTCAACCTCGTAAAAAGCGAAAAAGAGGACTACTCAACGTTCCCCGCAATCCTTAAAAAGCATTGCGATGATTTTAAATTGGCAGAATTGACTCCGGACAATTTTTAATGTCTTATATTTGTACAAGGATTAGTTTCAGCCAAGGACAACAAAATGCCTAAAATGTTTACGAAGCTTCAAAATGAGCCTGGATTAACGCTGCAAAAATTGTCAGAGGACTGTCAAAATGTCTGAGAAAAAGAAAAACAAAAATTTAATGAAAAAATGACAAGATATAAGGCGATTAAGAACAGAGATAAAATAAAAAAATAAGCCCCCCCCTCAATCTGCATGTTACAGATGTGGTGGATTCAAGAACTACAAGAACTGTTTAGCTTGTGGAAAAATGAAACATAAGGCATCTCAATGCAGAAATAAAAGACACACTAGAAGGGTAAGAACTAGTAGAGTGAACCACGAAGACAAATTAAACGCAAGAAAATACGTAGAACTCGAGATTTTATATAAGAAGGTAAAACTACAATTAAAATCAGGATCGGATCTAACAAAAATTAATCTACAAACACGGAGGAAACGAAATAGACCGACAATGATACATACACAGAGAGTTGGTCACAGGGAAGCGTATCAATTTTGAAGAAGTAATCCTAAACGTAAAATTTCATGGAAAAATGAAAAGATCAAAAATATTTGTAATGAAACACACAGAGAACTTGGTGGGCACAGATTGGGTGCAAAAGTTTGATGTATGGGATTTACCCATTAGCTCATTTTGTAAGAAAACAGAGTGCGAGCAGGCAGAAGCTACAAAATTAAAATTAAAAGAATTACACAGTCAATTTCCCAAAGTATTCTTGAGCCGTTTAGGACGATGTAACAAGTTTGCAGCTAAAATTGAACCAAAGCAATATGTTTAGCCAGTATTCAAGCAAAAGCGAAACGTGCCTTTCGCAACCATAGAAAAAAATTGACAAATAGTTCGATAGATTGGTACAAACTGGAATCCTTTCAAAAATCGAATTCAGTGAATGGGTGGCACCACTGGTCTACGTAAAGAAAAAATCCGGAGAAACCCGTGTTTGCGCAGATTTTTCGACTGGGTTATCAAAGATCATCACTACCCATTGCCAAGCCCGGAGGAAATATTTACCAAGTTTAACGGTGGTAAGGTATTTTCTAAAATTGATTTAAGCGAAGCTTATCTTCAGATTCCAGTAGAAAAAGAAAGTACAAAAAGTTTATGAATCAACACTCACAAGGGACTTTACAAATTTAACAGATTGCCATTAGGGATAAAAGTAACACCGTGAATCTTTCAACAGACTATGGATACCATGCTCATAAGACAGAACTTCGCTACTGCTTACTTAGACGACATTTTAATCAAAAGCGATAATGTAGAAAAACACGCAACGCACATTAAAGAAATCTTTAAAAGAATTCAGGATTTTGGTTTTAAAGTAAAGAAGAAATAGGCGATTTTTCTGAAAAAAATCAAGTACTTAGGCCATATAATCAATGAAAGCGGTAGAAAACTAAATCCGGATAGGGCATCAGTAATAAAAAATATGCCTGAGCGGAAAAATGTCGCAGAGTTGCAAATCTTTCTTGCTCAAGCGAACTATTACGGTGAATTCATTGAAAACATGCACAAATTAGGGGTTTCCTCAATAAACTATTAAAAAAAGATAATTAATGAAATTGGACGGAAGATTGTCAGAAAGCCGTTAAGGTGATTATAAAGCCATTAACAACTGATCTAGCATTGATGCATTTTGATCACAAACTGTATATCAACATTGCTAGCGACGCAAGCTCAGACGGAGTGGGAGCTTGTATATTACACAAGATGCAGGATGGCACAAAGAAACATCTAGCTTACGTATCTAGATCGTTGCTACCAGCAGAGAGGTATTATTCGCAAATAGAGAAAGAAGCATTAGGCATAATATTTGCGATAAATCGCTTTCACAGATACACATATGGAAGAGAGTTTACTCTTTAAACTGACCATGAACCTCTTCTCATTATATTTGGATCGAAAAAAAAAGAACTACCAGTTTACACAGACAACAGACTTCTGAGATAGGGAAATATATTATTAAATTATAATTTCAAACTAGATTTCCGACTGTGGAAGAAAATTAGTCATATGGATGGTTTACCTAGATTGGTACCTGCAAAATGCGAACCTCTGGAAGATTCTGTAGTAGCAGCTTTGAGAGCCGAAGACGAAATTAGTAAAGTGCTAAGCGATACAGTAAGGGAATTACCAGTGACCTTGTTAGAAGTCAGAAGAGAAGCTGAAATGGACGAATTAATAAGGAGTACAAAGAAAATCATAAAAGAAAAAAAATCTATCGGACAGTTTTTCAATTTGTGATCACGTATTATTTTATAATAAAAGGGTGGCCATACCAAAATAGTTACCAAGACGAATTCTGAAAGGCTTTCATCTAAAGGACATCCAGGAAAAAAAAACCGTATGAAAGCGTTAATGAGAAGTTTCGTTTACTGTCCTAATATGGATGACAACATTACTCAGATGGTGGAAAAATGTAGAAGCTTCGCTGTATTTACTAGCCTTCCCACGCAAGGCCAGATGTGACACATGGTCATTTTATAGTGGGTATTCCCGGCCATATAGCCGGGCCAAAAAAATGTCTATTTTTACCGAGTCGTGGTTCTACCTTTCGGCGGGACCACGACTGGGTTTGTGCTCTCCGCTCGGAAGCAGAGAGCGCCCTCTACCCGAAGGCAGAGGGCTGACAGTGTCATAGCGTCGTCAGGCGAGTGCCTAAGACGTTCGCTTTTTAAAATGTAGAAGCTTCGCTGCGGCAGCAAAAACACCACCAGTTATACAAAAACGATGGTCTAAGATAGACAACACTTGGTCTAGAGTCAATGTGACCTACGCAGGATCCATTGATAGATATTACTACTTTATAACGGTAGGTAGCTTTAGCAATTGGCCACAACGCTTCAGATACAAAAACCCTACGACAGAAAATACTATGAATTATTTACACGAATTATTCGCAAGATTTGGCGGAGTAGATTGCCTCGTAACTGATAATGGTACTCAATTCACCTCGACCGACTTTCAAGAATTCTGTGCGACTTATCAAGTCAAACATATTAAAATAGCACCATACCATTCACGATCTAACGGTTAAGCCAAAAGGTTTGTGGACACTCTAAAGAGAGCCTTGAAAAAAGCAGAGGACTTACCAACAGAAAGAGCTATACAACAGTTCCTTCAATTTTTACAGAATCACCCCGAACGGAAAAAAAAACATCTGGTCTTTCGCTAGCTGAAGTGAGGTTTGCCCGCAAAATACGGTCTGTTTTTGACAGATTATTACCCAGCAAAAATAACAACCGACATACCCTTATAGTCCCTAAAAGATCCTTCAAACCAGGCGAACGGGTTTATTTCAGAAGGTTCAGAAATAATGTCATACTGGGGACCAGGAACGATAATAAACAGATTGGGGAATGTTATTTACACACTCCAAGGTGAACAATTCAGCCACAGGAGACACATTTTTTTTTAATCATATCACCCCAAGCAAAGCGAAAACGCCACTGATGCGCAGGGGGCTACGTAAGAGTAAAAAGATTGGAAGAAAAACCGGAAACCACAACCTAAACAGAAAACAAGTGATGAGCCTCTTCACCTGTTCAATAGACGTGGGTGGAATGTGAACCGGGCGATAGTTTAGACTATACATAAACCAAATACAAAAAAGACGGATAGAGGAGCTAAGCTGGTCACCTTCAGAAAATGAAGACGCGATGGAGATCTTCAAAGCTTTTGAGATTCAAAGACCACAAGTAGCCACGAAAATTAGAAGAACAAGCAGGAAAAGAAAATTTATAGAACCGCCAATAACAGACCATAAGCGGAAAAAATATTAACTTCCCCATAAAAAAGAACATAAGGAGAGGGGTGTTGTGGGGTCTCCCCTTTTTAATAATAATAGCCTCTTCTAAAGTATAAATATACTCGTGCCTATAGAAGGCTATAGAACCTAATCTGTCCTATTATTTAACCCATACCTGCAGGGAAAAGATGGATTAATACCTTTCCCAAGGGTATTTGCGCGTAAGTGAATGCAAGGAATTTAACTGGAATTCATACAGACAGATTGCTGAACCTGTTATTCAAGCACTGCTATTTCCATCAATTTGGCTTTGTGAGTCAGCCTTTTCATTGTTGTTAAGAATCAAATCAAATCAAAATACAGATTAAAACTCAAATATCCCGACACAGTCTTCGTTGTATCATTGCTAAAGTTTCCCCTCGAATAATTGAGAATGTATAAAAACAAGCCCATCCATTTCATTAGTGTCGCTTTGGTTTGGTTATCGGTACATAGTTTTGAAAAGTTTTGTGTAGTTATACTTAGTTATGATCATTAGCGATAACAGTGGTCAACACGATTTTTTGGTACCAAGATACAAAACGCGAGTTTTAGCTAATTTGATGGCGGCTGATTCCGAAAATTACCGTAGATTTTCATGGTTAGCTATCATTTTTGCTGTACAGAAATTGCTAATTTTTTGAAAAATGATTAATTTAGGATTTTGGTTGCAACATTTAGTTAAAAAATGTCGAAGAAACCCATCAATTTTCAAGTAGACTGAGCAATTTACGTCAACCACCTGAAATAAACAGTTTCCTCTTTAAGGATGCTTTATTACTTTATTTTTTGCAATAATTATGTCGAAGAGCAGTGAAGAATATATATATATATATATATGTATATATATATATATATTATAATAAAAAAAACCGTTGTTCATATATATATATATTAATTTATCCAACTCTTTCCGAATCCTATGCACTGATCTCATATTGACACCCAAAAGCACGTATTCGATCTTCCGGTGCGAATGCCAAGCAGTATATTATGCTTTTTCCAATTTTTAGCGAATTGCTCTTTTTCGCAATGACAGTGCCCAACTGACTCTACTATACCCTGCAGTCGACAAAATTCAAAACAATGAACGCAGATGCACGGAATTAAAATATATAAATATCGAAAATTTTCACATCGCACCATGAATAAATTTCCAGTTATTTCATACACTAATTACACTGGTCAACCCGATTTTTAGTGCCAAGATACAAAACACGAGTTTTAGCTAATTTGATAGAAGCTAATTCCAAAAATGGCCGTAGATTTTCGTGGTTAGCTCCCGTTTTTACTGTACTGAAATCGATCATTATTTGGAAAAAAAATCAATTTACGATTAATGCTGATCGCAACATTTAGTTAATAAGGGTTGTAGAAACCCATCATTTTTCAAGTAGACCGAGCAATTTACGTCAACCACCTGAAATAAACTATATACTGTTTCCTTTTTAAAGATGCCTTATTATTTTATTTTTCGGAATAATTATGTCGAAGAGCAGTGAAGAATATATATATATATATATATATATAGATCTTCTCTATTATAAAAAACCCGTTATTTATATATATATATATATATATATATATATATATATATATATAAGAAAGTAGCTAACCTAGAGAGCCAAAGAACCTACCAAGGTTTCACCAATAATTTATTTGCTCTACCAGTGTATTGATTTTTGTATTGCTTTCTGCTCTACTTTCGTACTTTCGTATCGAGCATTTTGCTGTTAAGGTTTCGTCTTGGGTTCTTTTTTTCTTTCAAACGAGCACTAGAACGTATTGTTCTTGTGCGCTGTTTGTTTCTTTTTTTCTCCCACTTTATTTAACCCACGAGGGGGTCCTCGCCGGGTTAGAAGACAGTTTATATTACTGTTAGTTAGCATTATTTTCGGATATTTACTCTGTTATTATTAGTGTTGACTTACTGTGATCAAGTACATTATATATATATATCGCTCCAAGCAAGGTATTTTACTGACACTGGTGTGCAGGGGGTTACATAGGAGGAAAGTTATGAGAAAGAGTGACAGGTTATATTTAACTTATCCAACTCTTTCCGAATCCTATGCAATGATCTCAGATTGACACCCAAAAGCACGTATTCGATCTTCCGGTGCGAATGCCAAGCAGTATATTATGCTTTTTCCAATTTTTAGCGAATTGCTCTCTTTCGCAATGACAGTGCCCAACTGACTCTACTATACCTTGCAGTCGACAAAATGAAAACAATTAACGCGGATGAACGGAATTAAAATATAAAAATATCGACAATTTTCCCATAGTATAATGAATAAATTTCCAATAATTTATACACTAATTACACTGGTCAACCCGATTTTTAGTGCCAAGAAACAAAACACGTGTTTAGCTAATTTGATGGAGGCTGATTCCGAAAATGACCGTAGATTTTCGTGGTTAGTTACCGTTTTTGCTGTACTGAAATTGCTAAGTTTTGGAAAAAAAGTCAATTTAAGATCTACGCTGATCGCAACAGAAGATCGGAAAAAGGTAATTTAGGATCTTCGCTAATTGGAACTCTGTTAGTAGAACGATAAATATGAATTAGGTAGTAATACTAGAACTGGGACTCGCAATCGTCGTACGGTAGCAGTGTTGTCTGTATAAGTTCGTTGAAACCCATCAGTTTTTAGGTAGGCCGTGCCATTTATGACAGCCATGTGAAATGAAAAATTTTATAAGAAAAAAGTGTTTTTGAATCAAAAACTTTAAAATCGAAGTACCAATTTTTTTTCTAATTTATCGGCAAAATTCAAATTAACTGATAAACTTTATCAGTAATACGCTAATATGAGTGTTAAGATTCATTTTTTACATAGCCATTTAGATAAATTTCCGGCGATTTGAGTGATGAGGAAGGAGAACAATTCCGTCCGGATGTCAAAACAATGGAAGAGCGCTACCAGCGACGGTGGGACAAACGGATGATGGCTGACTACTGCTGGCGTAGCAAAAGGGACTTAAATAATATTAAACATGACAGATAATCACGAACGAGAAAAAGAATTACCGTATTTCTCATTTTAACGAAGGTTTTATTTCTGCTATTGGTTTATTAAATGATTTGATGAAAATAATTCTTGGTCATATTCAATCGTGTTATTTTTAAAGATTTAGGGTCTGATTGTTATTGAAAAAATACTATTCTCAATAAACAGACCAATATTTGTTGGATTAATGACGAATTGAGAGTTTTCTACGAATTTACTTTGAGAAATATTACCAGCAGTTAATATTCAGTCAGTTAAGTGCCATACGTTGAACACGCTTGGACGATCATGTCTCGAAAGAGGCATGACTGACTGGGCAGATGATTATCCCGCAGTAGGTTGCCATTGCTTTCTGCAGTAGACTGGTTGCCAGCCAAGACTATAGAACCCAATCTGTCCTGTTATTTACCCAAAACCGGAGGGAAGAGATGGGTTAATACCTTTCCCAAGGGTATTTGCGAGTAAGTGAATGCAACTGGAATTAGAACTCGTTTCCCCGATCTCTCGTTCCGAGCCGATATCTTAATATAAATATATATATATATATATATATATATAAAAATTAAAAAAGGATTAATTCAATGATGTTGAAATGATGTTGAAATGGTCATTCAACTTCATTGAATTAATCCTTTTTTAATTTATATTTGCTCTGTAATATTTTATTACATGGAGCTCTCTTCCTGTATCATTCTGTAATATTAAAATAAAATTTTTAATATTAATTAGGATCGAGTTTTTGGAATTTACCTTCCTGCTTTTTTCGCTTGGATTAAAGTATCTGAATTAAAATATATATATATATATATATATATATATATATATTACATATACAAAAAAGAGAGTTTTCAAAAACAATTCAATGCGTTGACTGGGTGATGGCACCATGACAGTGTCAAACATATTTCTGTACAGCAAAAATGGTAGCTAACCCAGAGAATGTAATGTCGTTTTTAGATTCATCACTCTCAATTTAGCTGAAAAAGTTGTTTGGTATTACGACACAATTTAATTTTTTTTTTTATTAGTGTAATTAAAAAAATATCTATGAAGAAACAAACCATTTTATAAATTACCTGCATCTAATTCACTGAAGTTTTGAGTAATCTACTAAAAATTTCAATTTCATTGTTAGTTCTTTTTAATCCTGAATATTAAGGTTGCACAGGAATCTATAAAAACACCAAAGATATTTACTGGTGTCTGTCGTGGACCTGGTTAAGTAGTCCAGCAAGAATTAATAAAACAACAACCAAAGTAGCAAATGACTATATATATTAACAATACCAATATACAAAAAATTGGAACTCTGTTAGTAGAACGATAAATATGAGTTAGGTAGTAATACTAGAACTGGGACTCGAAATCATCGTACGGTAGCAGTGTTGCCTATCGCTGCTCTTCTGCCTTATGCCCTTACCCCTTGTGACGGGAAGCATATATAGTAGATGGAAGAGTTTAATCCGTTGAATGGGTGATACCACCATGATAGTGTCAAAGATTTAATTGAAGTGTTAGAACGTTACAGGGAGTATTCCAATTTTTCCTTTAGTATTATGTTATTTTTCATTATACGGTCGCACTACCTACCAAGTCTGCAGGAACACCTAAGGCAGGTCGTGGTGTGTTGTTATGGCTCCATTTCATGTCTTTTCTATCTTCTCTAACATCTCTAGCGTTACATAGACAAAGTTCTCCTTACTGTGTGGGTTGTACTTAACAAGACAATTTTTTGTATATCTCTTAAGCTGGGGTTTCTAGGGATTCTTTCAATGTCTTGTTTTGTTCCATTTTTCATCATTCCAAGTGCACCTACGCTCACTGGTACGGTTCTTGTTTTCAATCTTCACGTTTTTTCCATTTCAATTTCCAGGTCTTTATATTTTGACAGTTTTTCAAATTCCTTGGTTGCTATGTTACAATCCGCTAGACAAGTTTTTGCTTTTTGGTTTTTAACAATAATGTCCGGCCTATTTGCTTCAAATTTTCTGTCTGTGTAGATGGTGTAATCCTCTAGAATGGTGACATCTTCTATTTCTGTAACCGGTGCTGGGTGATGTACATACCAGTGTTTCTTTACATATTTTCCATAGTGTTTGCACATTGTCCAATGTAAATATTACCCCACTGTATCGTGACGATTTTTACATTTATTTGGAACAAGTACAAAACATCCAGAAATTAGATGGTCTATTATTATTATTATTATTATTAGTTTCCTTCTTCACTGTCTTCTTCAGGACTACCTTCTTCTTCTCTTCCTTCTCCTTCTATAATTACTTTTTCTCTTCATTATTATTATTATTATTATTATTATTATTATTATTATTATTATTAATTTTATTATTATTACCTACTTTGCCATCTTCTTCTTGGCTCCCATCCTATTCACTTTCTACATCTTCTTTTTTCTTCACACTATTATTATTATTATTATTATTAATTTTATTATTATTACTATTATTATTATTATTATTATGTCCTTCTTTGCCGTTTTCTTTACTACCCTCATCTTCTTCTACAACTCCTTTTTCTTCTCACTGTTATTATTATGATTATTATTAATATTGTGAATATTGTCCTTCTTCGTTGTCTTCTTGACTACATTCATCTTATCATTCTACATCTCCTTTTTCTTCTCGCTAATATTATTATCATTATTATTGTCCTTCTTTGCCGTCTACTTGGCTACTTCGTTTTCTCCTTCTACATCTCCTTTTTCTTCTCAAAATTATTATTATTATTATTATTATTATTATTATTGTCCTTCTTTGCCGTCTTCTTGGCTACCTTCTTCTTCCCCTTCTACATCTCCTTTTTCTTCTCACTGTGATTATTATTATTATTATTATTGTTGTTGTCCTTTTTCGCCGTCTTCTTGGCTACCTTCGTCTTCTCCTTCTACAGCACCTTTTTCTTTTCACTGTTGTTATTATTATTATTATTATTATTATTATTATTATTATTATTATTATTGTCCCTCTTCGCTGTCTTCTTGGCTACCTTCGCTTTCTCCTTCTACATCTCCTTTTTCTTCTCACTTATTATTATTATTATTATTATTATTATTATTATTATTATTATTGTCCTTCTTTGCCGTTTTCTTGGCTACCTTCGTCTTCTCCTTCTACATCTCCTTTTTCTTCTCACTATTATTATTATTATTATTATTATTATTATTATTATTGTCCTTCTTCGCCGTCTTCTTGGCTACCTTCGTCTTCTCCTTCTACATCTCCTTTTTCTTCTCACTATTATTATTATTATCCTTCTTCGCCGTCTTCTTGGCTACCTTCGTCTTCTCCTTCTACATCTCCTTTTTCTTCTCACTATTATTATTATTATTGTCCTTCTTCGCCGTCTTCTTGGCTACCTTCGTCTTCTCCTTCACCATCTCCTTTTTCTTCTCACTATTATTATTATTGTCCTTCTTCGCCGTCTTCTTGGCTACCTTCATCTTCTCCTTCTACATCTTCTTTTTCTTCTCACTATTATTATTATTATTGTCCTTCTTCGCCGCCTTCTTGGCTACCTTCGTCTTCTCCTTCTACATCTCCTTTTTCTTCTCACTTATTATTATTATTATTATTATTATTATTATTATTATTATTGTCCTTCTTCGCCGTCTTCTTGGCTACCTTCGTCTTCTCCTTCTACATCTCCTTTTTCTTCTCATTATTATTATTATTATTATTATTATTATTATTATTATTATTATTATTATTGTCCTTCTTCGCCGTCTTCTTGGCTACCTTCGTCTTCTCCTTCTACATCTCCTTTTTCTTCTCACTATTATTATTATTATTATTATTATTATTATTATTATTATCCTTCTTCGCCGTCTTCTTGGCTACCTTCGTCTTCTTTCTTTTTCACTAGTTTCGTATTATCGTCCCATGTCTTCTTTTCCTTTCCACTTTTAATATCATTATTATTATTATTATTGTTGTTGTTGTCCTGCCTACCTATTCTGCTTCTACATGTCGTTTTTTTCATTCTCACTCCGATCTTTTTCTTCGTCTTTTCACCTTTGCCTCTTATTTTTTCTTTCCTTTTTCCTTTTTTCCTTTTTCCCTGTTGTCCAGTCTTACTTCATTGTTGGCCTTCTTTTCGGCCTTCGTCTTCTCCGTCCACATCTTGTTATTTTAATAATCGTTTTCGTCACACGCGTTTCTCGTTCTTCGCCTCTTCCCCATTTCTTCTTGCCGATTTTACCTATTTTATACCACCACCACCACCACCACCACCATCATCATCATCATCATCATCATCGTTATTATCACTATCATAAGCATAACCACGTTCATTTTTTTTCTCCTCCCATTACCAACCAACACACTCGCACATATTTTCAATGCACGTAGCGGAATGAAAAATCATATATAGAAAAGAGATAACAACAACAACAAAAAAAGAAAAAAAAAGAAAAAAGAAAAGAAATCATATCACTGCAAATAAATAGATAAAAAAAAATCACACTTCACAATCGTTGATTCCTGCTGGAATTAGTTTTTCTTTTCGAATCTCCAGAGATAGAAGAGCTCCTTCCGCCTTCAGCAGTGGCCACAAAGCGATATCTTTGATGAAAATAAGAAAAAAAAACATTGTTTTTCGTGTTCGTTCAATTTGTAAGGGCGCGAACGAAATGGAAGAATCCAGGAGTTTTACAAAAGAGTAATACAAGATCAAAAGCAGAAGGCAGACAAACCAATTCCACAGACAAACCAATTATTCAAGCACTATTTCCGCCAGAGGTCATAATATATACAGCAAGGGTCAGTGTGAAAAAACATTAAAACTTGTACATTATATATTTATCTATATCTAACAAATAAAAGTAATATGTCTACTATCAATATATGTGCATAGATAGATAGATAGATAGATAGATAGATAGATAGATAGATAGATAGATAGATAGATAGATAATGAACAGTATTAGATAGATAGATAGATAGATAGATAGATAGATAGATAGATAGATAGATAGATAGATAGATAGATAATAATTGTAAATACGAAAAAGACTTATTCTTTCATGAAATTTCTACAAGAAGAAAAAATTTCGGTTCTTAAAATTTGTTAACGTTTGCAGTGACCATACAGTGGATGTCAGCACAGTCTTTTAATGAGTACAGTTTTTCAGCCATGTCAAAAGAATTTCTTCACAGCTCTAGCATCACTCTTTATATCTCAGTCTATCAATGTTCAGCCCTCCACATAGATAGATAGATAGATAGATAGATAGATAGATAATGAACAGACTGAGATAGATAGATAGATAGATAGATAGATAGATAGATACATACATACAAAGAAGCTTCAATTTTTCATAGAAATCCTCCAAGCAGAAAAAAATATTCCGCCTCTTATATTTTATTAACATTTGCGGTGACCATACAGTGGATGTCAGCACAATCGGTTGGTGAGTAAAGGTTTTTAGTTATGTCAATAGCAATGAGGGTAACAGCTATGTTCAAAGCTGCCATCTATAACTGACAATCGGCAATGGAGTTTATCATGAAGAGCCGAAATCAAAACAATTTCTTCACAGATCTTTCATTCTCTGTCTATGAATTTTCAGTGCTCCTCGTAGATAGATAGATAGATAGATAGATAGATAGATAGATAGATAGATAGATAGAACAGGCCGAGATAGATAGATAGATAGATAGATAGATAGATAGATAGATAGATAGATAGATAGATAGATAGATATGAACAGGCCGAGATAGATAGATAGATAGATAGATAGATAGATAGATAGATATGAACAGGCCGAGATAGATAGATAGATAGATAGATAGATAGATAGATAGATAGATAGATATGAACAGGCCGAGATAGATAGATAGATAGATAGATAGATAGATAGATAGATAATGAAGCGTATGAGATAGATAGATAGATAGATAGATAGATAGATAGATAGATAGATAGATAGATAGATATGAACAGGCCGAGATAGATAGATAGATAGATAGATAGATAGATAGATAGATAGATAGATATGAACAGGCCGAGATAGATAGATAGATAGATAGATAGATAGATAGATAGATAGATATGAACAGGCCGAGATAGATAGATAGATAGATAGATAGATAGATAGATAGATAGATAGATAGATAGATAGATATGAACAGGCCGAGATAGATAGATAGATAGATAGATAGATAGATAGATAGATAGATAGATAGATATGAACAGGCCGAGATAGA
>JBBBDQ010001237.1:517500-607500 GCA_037127315.1 Ascarosepion bandense
ATTTTTGCCGTTGAAGACTATTTTTAAGTTGTTTTTTTTTTATCGGGCCGTTGTTGGTTAATTTTTGTAATTAATTTAAATTTTGAATCGTATATTTTTAAATTTTCCTACACCTTTTTTTCTGTAACTTGTATTTGTAAACCGTTTTCTACAGTTTAATTTTGTAACCTTTCGAGGTTTAGTTTTCTGTTTTTCGTTTGTTTTGTGTGTTTACTCCCATTTTCCCTACCCTTCCCCTTACCTGGAAATAATTCGAGGAAAATATAGTGGTAGTCGTTTTCGGAAAAATTCAAAATGGCCGACACAAGTCGGTCAGTGAAAGTAACTCTCCATTGACCATCCTTGGAAGGGCCCATCGGGAAAAAAATTAGAATCCTACGCCTTCTTAATAATGATAAAAATCAGCAAGACATGAAAAAAGATAAATAATCCAATAGTATGGCGACCGAGAATGGCTAGAATTTAAAAAAATATGGAACACAATAAGGAAAAAACAAAGCAAAACTGCAAAAGATGCTGACTCCAGAAAATCACCCTGTGGCTGGACGTCCCCACCAAAAGTTAAGATCAATTTGACAGAGTTCTTGAAGAGGGCTAAAATTACGCACACCATGTGAAAAAAGGTGGGCTTTTGGAAGATCCCCATGAATTAAGAAAAATTGGAAAACGACTTGTGTCAGTCTTTGTGGTGAAGAAGCGTTCGCGCAAAATTTGTCACTCCACAAAACACAGTGTTAAAAATAATGCAGTCCATGGGGGTAAAGCCCTAAAGAATAATAAAAGGTGCATGCTTCTTCATGTGGGACGTTGCTACCCACACAGGAAGATTGCCTTGAAATAGTAACAAAAGACATGTTTGCAAAAGACCTGATCATCAGAACAGAATATTAAGGCAAGCGTAAGACCAAATAGCAGTTTTCGAGGTCCCTCCTCAGGTCATCGGGAAACTCCTAGTTGCGTATTTTTCTCAGTTCGGTCAGATCGTGGATATCTCCTGCGATGACCTGACCGGGAGTTGGTCTTTTGACATTATAATAGATCGTGAAGCCTTCCTGACCATCCCCAACTGTCTTGACGTAGGGGTCTTGAGCTTACCGGTAATTGTTTCCGGTCGTAAACCGAAATGCTGGAGTTGTGGAGAGACTGGTAACCTCTCCTCCTCCTGCACAGAGTAGAAGGCCACTGGAGGCCAGGCCCCAGTTGACCAAAATACCCTTATGGCCGCTTCTTCGTCAAAATCCGTCTCGCCTGTAGTGGGCATGCTAGCAACCAGGAACGGAGTGGTAATACCCCTGGTTGGTACAAAACATCTTCCCCATTGCCTGAAAAACCTTCGCCTACTACAAGTGTATCTACGGAGAAGGAAAAAGGGGAAAGGCAGGTTGTTGGTAAGACCCGAGGGAAGCCTCCAGGACAAAAGGCAAATACAAACCCACTCCCTGCACCAGCAAAAAGGGCGACACCTCAGAGTGGTCAGCTCCAACTTTGGATGAACTGAAAAAAGCTTTTGACCTTGGCTATGAGAGTATGAAGAAATTAGAAAAACTTAAACAAGAACTGGCAAAAAACCCAATTCGCCCTTCTGTCTCTGCTCCGTCTTCTCCTGGAAAAATGAAAAGCCCCCAAGAATCCCACTTCTCTCAGCCCACTCTAAGGAAACCTACCCCTCTCAGTAGAGGCCTCACCCCGTTTCGAATTCCATCTCAGCCAACACCCAGTCCTTCCCCCAAGAAGCAATTACCACCACCACCACCCAAGCAGCATTTCCAATGTCTCCTTCAATCGCCACGTTGGAACGCAAAAACATTGAAAATCTGAAAAAAAATTGCGTTGGACGAGTTCCAATTTTTGTTTATGCAATACTTTATAGGGCTCTAAAATTAACTTTTCCTTGGGATGTTGGCGGGCATTGATAAAAAATTGGACTAAGGGTCGATGAGAGAGGCTGTTGGTATCCTTTCCCCGTTCATGTTCTGTCCAGGAGCCCAACTCTAATCATATATTATAATGGCTCTCTGGTTAGCAAGTTTAAATGCCCGGGGGCTGAGGTCAGAGTCTCGGAGGTTGAGACTAACTCACGATCTTCAGCGCTTCGGTGTGGATGTTTGTTGTGTGTAGGAGACCCGGTTTTCAGCTGGCGACTATGAGGGTATACTGTCTAGGGTTTTCGATCTCTATGCAACATGTTTTGATAGTCATTCTAGAGGTGTTTCCTGGCTAGTGAGCAAGTCTTTGGGTGCGGTGTGTGCGCTTGTCTTCGCGGATCCGGCGGGCAGTATTTGTGTGCTGGATATTACCATAAAGGACAAGTCTTTTCGGCTCATTGGGGTTTATGCACCCAATGACCATGCGGAGCGTCCTGCTTTGTTTCGGCGACTCGAGTTGTTCTTCGAGACATCGAGACGGGTAATCTTATCAGGGGATTGGAATGTCATCCTTGACCGTGAGAAAGATCGTATAGGACAAAGATCGGGTACTAACAACCCGGATGTGAAACCATTTCGGGATTTTATCGATGGGAATGCTCTTGTCGATAAATGCTGAAATGAACACCCCCGCTAGATAGTGAGGACTTTGACTAATAGAGGCAGCTCAGGTTTCGTCGTGCGTACTAGCTTCCTCGACCGAGTCCTAGTTAGGAGAGTTAACGTAGGGTTCTTAGGTTGTCCAAGTTTCCATTCGATAATTTACACGGATCATAGGCTCGTCCGGGTTCGTGTAAATTTAGATAAGCCTAAGGTTAAGTTGGCTGGATACTGGAAATTGAACGCGTCATTATTTGACAGCCAAGATTTCCAGAAACAGCTTTTATTAACATTAAAGCGGGAATTGACGGGGGCTGTGGTACGGAATAAGTGGGTGGATTCTTTAAAATCCAAATTTAGGTCGTTTGCTGCCAACTATTAGCTAATTTAGCGGCATAAACGGTAGTAGAACAAAAGTTGATCGGGCAGTGAAAGAAGGATCAGGCTCTGGTAGTTAGGGCTAGATTAAAAAGAATGTCTTCTGAGGCAACGAATATGGCCGCTGAATTGCATGCAAAGGAAGCTAGGCAAGCAGTCAATCGGCATATCAAAGACATCATATTGGTGGACGGGCGTACCGTGACCACAGACGTGGGTATATATGGGGCTTTTCAGGATTACTTCCAGGATCTTTTCACCGCTGAGCCCGGTCTGAGCACTGCTCAGTTCGGCGCTTATTTAGCTGACTTTCCCCGCCTCGAGTCGGCTGGAGAAGCTTGGTGCGAGGGGCCCATAGCGGAGTGGAAATCTGGGATGCGATGAAACAGGTCGGCCGGGACAAGACTCCGGGATTGGATGGTCTTCCCTACGAAATGTACTTGAGGCAGTCGTCCGTTTTTGTCCCTTTGCTGGTGCTGATTTACAACAACTGGATGGAGCAGGGGTCTATACCTCGACGCTTCACCAGAAGTGTAATCAAGTTGCTTCGCAAGAGCAAGAACGGTTGGGGTGGCTTACATAATTATCGGCCTTTAACGATGTTAAAGACTTAAGGGGTTTTGCCAAGGTCTTGATCCGCCGTTTGCAGGTTGTCCTTCCTAGTCTGATTGGCCCCGAGCAAACTTATGCTATAAAGGACACGACTATTCAGGACAACCTTCATTTGGTACGCCTGATCATCGAGAAAATCGACAGTGAAGCCGCGCTGATCAATTTGGATCAATCCAAGGCATTCGATAGGGTTGACCATCGGTTTTTGGAGTCTGTCCTTTCGGCTGCCGGTTTCAGGCCGTACTTTCACTCCTGGACACGACCCATTTATGCGTCCCCGGTGCGCTGGTGGAAGTGAATGGGGTAAGATCGAAGCCTTTTACATTATCTCGCTCCATTCGTCAAGGTTGTCCACTTTCGACTTTGCTTTACGTTCTTGCGTTGGAGCCCTTTCTTCGCAAGTTAAATGCGAATCCGGTCTTACGCTGAATTTCCCTACTTGGTGATACCACCTTGGACAGGTACTATGCCTATGCTGACGACGTTTCGGTTTTTGTGTCGAGCAGAGCCGAGATTGACGAAGAGATCAGATGCTATGAGACGGTGACAGGGGCCAAGATCAATCGCAATAAGTCTGTGGGCTTTCGATTGGATGCGTGGAAGGGAGTTTCTCTTCCCGGACCTTTCCTCTGGACGGACGGGCCGATCAAGATTCTCGGCGTTTGGCCCGATCCTGATCTCCGGTTGGAAATGAATTGGTCGGAGGTTCGGCAGTTCGTCTGTAGACTCGGAGATTTTCCATCCTTGAGAAGTGGGCACTTGTCGGAGGAGAAGGCCGGCCGTACTACTTGCGGCGAGTACTTCTTCTATCGCGAATGTCGTTTGGCTCTCCAGTTCTTCTTGCGGGCGACGGATGGCCTCTTCAACGCCCAAGCGTTGTCTCTTAAGGCGTTATATCAGATGTTAATTAGGGAGGCCGTTCAACTTGAACTGATAGGCGAGCTCGTGCTTACAAAGCAGAAGGCTCACTCCATATGGCCTTGGGCGCCATTGGTTGAAATGTGTCACTAAAGATGAGGAATCACTCACCTGGATGATGACCGTAAGGCACTCTGGGTAGGAAAAAAAGAACCCTTATGCAGCGGGCCTAAAATCTGTCGGCGGAGACCGTCGCTCACGCCTTCTTCCAGTACAGTGTTGTTGCCCCGTTGTGCAAGTTTCTTGAAGATCTCATGGTTCGTATGCTGCGCGGAAAATTCTTTGTCCTTAAGCCTAGTTCTGTTTATAGCAATGTCGTTCCTCCGTTATCTACGTGCTCTTTTGCTTACTCGGTGTTATGCGAGTCGTGATTTGGACGACGCGACAGAAAGAATTCTATGAACATGAGAAGTTTACCTCTTCCCAACTGATCTTGTTCTTTAAGCATCAGCTTAAAATCAAGATCAGGACGGAAACAAAACGACTCACTTCATCAGAATTTGGCAAAAGGTGGGTGAGCCTAGAGTGGTTGTTTGATGCTGGTTCAGTCAGTTAAGTGCCATACGCGATACACGCTTGGGCGATCATGTCTCGAAAGAGACATGACTGACTGGGCAGAAGATTATCCCGCATAGGTTTCCATTGCTTTCTGTGGTAGACTGGTTGCCGACCAAGGCTATAGAACCCAATCTGTCCTGCTATTTAACCCATAACTGGAAGGAATAGACGGATGAATACCTTTCCCAAGGGTATTTGCGCGTAAGTGAGTACAATGGATTCAACTGGAATTCGAACACGGCTCCCTGGTTTCTCGTTCCGAGCCGATACCCACTGTACCACAACGCACATCCTTGAATTCAACCTGCGTGCGTTGTAGGCATCAGAATTTTGGGTGTGCTGGGAGGAACACCTGCTCCTCTTTTCTGTTAGTTTAGAGTAGAAATTTATTGTTCTTTCAGTTTTTTGCTTTAAAGTTAACTTAGCTAGGTTATGAATGCTCATTGGCCCCTTTTTCTTTTTGTCCCCAGTTTTCTTTTAGTTCATTCTCCCATTCCGCTTTACGTGTTCAGGAATGTTAGTTCTCCGGTGGATGCGTGGCGTCTTTCGTTTTTTCAAGTGTGCTTTCCGTTTTTGTTATGGTGTTTACATGTATGAGTGATTGTGTTAGTGATTGCTAATCGGATAGGTGATAATTATTATATTCTTAAAGCCGCGCATTATTTTTCGTCCGAGGAACTGACTTTTCTGTTACATTTTAAGAGTAGTGGGAGGCTTTATTACTAATACGATGTTATTTAGTTTCTTGTAATATTGTATTTCATTGTATAAAATCATTGGTGAATTTTAAATGTTGTTATTTTCTGCCCATGCCCTCCACTCAAAATTGTACATATGGGAGTTAAGTAGGATTACATAGACCATCTGAGGTATTATGGTGGACGTATTAAGAATGGTAATTAAAAATGTGGTATTTTGGTGTAAGGTTTATTGTAAGTGTGTCAGGGTCGATGAAATTGAACAGCTAAGTTAAATTAGGATAGAGGTTAACCAGCTTTCCTCATCCCCATTTAGGCCTTGTGCCACATTTGTACATATGTACAATAAATATTGAAGTTCTTGAGAAGTTGTGACGATTTTGCGACCTCCTTCTTGGCTTGATCTTCTTACACGTCGGGATCTTTTTGGACTTGTTTTCGTTGGACTCTTTTTTTGTTGGAAAAGACTTCTTTTGCAAATGAGTTGATTTATATTATTTTATTTTATATTTGTTTAATTTTTGTTTTTTCTTTTCAGTCCTTTTTTTCTTTCTTTGCAGTTTTTATTTGGCCGGATTCAGTCACCATATTGTTAATTTTTATTTTTACTTGCACGTAAAGTCTTACCGTTTTTCATTGTTTTTGTTTCTTTCTGTTTTATTAACCGTTTATTTTTAACCAAAATGAAAAAAAAAAGAGGAAAAAAAAGCGAACTTTATAAACTCACTTACATTTTGATTACATTTTTTTTTTTTTTTGCTTTTCTTGCTAGTTTTATTTTTTCTTGTTCGGTATTCGGCCGACTTTTTTTCAGCCTTTCTAGGCATTTTCTTTTTGTTTTTCTTTTGTCATTTTCTTTCCTTATTTATATTATTTTTTTTCTGCCCTTTTCTCGGGTGAATTTTATTTGTTTTTCGTTTGTGTCCGTAGTTTTATTGTTGTTTTTGTGATATTTATTTTTGTCTTTGAACGAACTTTATTGTACTTGTGTGTGTATTTAAAGGTTTTTTTAATAACGTATTTTATTGTCTGTTAGTTTTCATTTCGTCTGCGAACGAAGTTTATTTTCTAATTTTCATAGTTCGTCTTCGAACGTTCGTTATTATTCTTTTTTTGGGGGGAGATCGCCTTTAGACGAATTTTTATTTTCACTTCGTCTGTGTGAGGATTTATATACATTTAATTTTATCTTTGCCTTAGGGCGATTCTGTTTTGATTCACTATGTAACTTTTTCTCCTTTACGTAAATTCTTCTTTAGTCTTTTGTGAATTGTTTATTTTGTATCTGTCTACTATTCTTGTTTCAATTTATTGTTGTTTAAATTTATCCATTTTCCTTTTCCTCCTCCCCACCCCAGCCTTTTAAGTTGATCTGGTTCAGAAAAAGATTTTAACTGGTGCTAAAGGAAGTTTTAGTATGACCGACAACCGTCGATCAGTGAAGAAGGACCTGTTAGGTTCTTCTTCTAAAATGATTCCCCAGACAAGTTGTGGTCACAAAAGGAAGATGATTACAGTTTCCCTGCTATTGCCTGCAGAAAATAATAAAAATAAAAATAATGTAGACCTACCTAAGACCAAGAAAGCTGTTATGAACAAGAACCAGCCCGTCGGGGATTCGCCGTTTTGCTGCAAGTCCCCGCTTAGTTGTATAATAAACACTGCGGAGTTTCTGGAGAGGTCTAAAAGTTTCGATTATCTTTTGAAAGATGACAGACTTTTGGAAAAAACCCAGGAATTACGAAAGTTTGAAAAGCGAATGGTGTCGGTCATCGTGGTGGACAAGCGTGCGCGCAAAATTTGTCGCTCCACGAAAGGCACAGTGATTTGATCACTGGTGTCCCTAGGGGTCAAGCCCCAAAGTGTTATAAAAGGACCGGGCTTTTTCATGTGTGATGTACTGTTACCCACACCGGAAGAGTGTATTGAAATGGCTGGAAATGAAACTTGTGACAAAAGATCTGGTAATAAAAACAGAATATGAAGGCCGAAGAAGGACCATGTAACGGTATACGAGGTTCCTCCTCAGGTTGCCGGAGAACATTTGGCATTTTATTTTAAAAAAATATGGCCAAATACTGGCAGCCACCTCTCAACAACCTGAACGGGGGATGGTCATTTGATATAATGATCGATCGGGCGGCCTTCATGGCAATCCCCAACTGTTTGCACTATTGCGGCCGGAAAATGCTGGTCATAGCGAGCGACTGAAAGTGCTGTCGACCAAAATGCCATTAAGCTAGATGGCCGTAGTTCTGTAACGCCTGTAATGGTCCTAGCAGCGTCACGGTCCGGGGACTTAAAAACTCTGGATGGGTCTCGGCCCCCATCCTCTCAAATTCTGAAGCCTGCCACGGGTGTGGTTAAGGACAAAGATGAGGGAGAATGTCGTGTCTTTACTAGAGGTAAAGGGAAGAACCGAGAAGCGGGGCCTCAGTCCCCTGAAGCCACTAGGGATGACACCAACAGACCCACTCTCTCTGTTAGCTCTAAAGGTGATGTCTCAGCGGTTCACTAAGACTATCCATTATCAGAACTACAAAAGCAGGTAGAGTGCAGTTGGGAAAAGATCAAACAACTGAGGAAGCTTAAAAAAGATTAGATGCAAATAAGAAAATTGAACATCCTAAAGAAGCATAAGATAACAAATCAGCAGCGTCAGTTTCTGCCCCAACTTCTCCCTCCCGAAAAAGAATTATAGCCCCCTCCACCCATGACAAAATCTCTGACCCACACCCCTTCCAAAATGACCGTTTTTAAAATAACCATCACCAGCTCCTTCTCCAGTCCCTTCTCCAGCCTCATCTCATGGTCCGTCACCTGTTACTTCGACCCCTACTTCTCCGAATGTCTCCGCTACCCCCACTCCAACACCTACTCCTTCTCAATCCCCAATGAAAAACTCTTCCCAAAGGCAAAGAAGCCCAGACACAGCGAGTGGCAAGAAAAAATAAGAAAAGAAAGTCCTCTTTTAAGGTGTGGCAGGATGTTTGCCGTGTCTCAGAGGACACTGGGAAAAGGCGATTAGCCAATCTAAGAAACTAAAGACATTGTGGAAATTCACAAAAATTTTCGAAAAAGATATAGAAGATCCACTCAATTTCCCGAATGCGAAAAGACTATTGACTGTGGTGAGATCTGGTACGGAGTCAATCCAGATATGGAGTATGCTTGGTGAGGCGAACGACTCCATCCCGATGAGTCCCCAATTGTATATTTCAATAATGATGTCCAAACGAATTTGCAATAGTTTTGTTCTGGGAGGAACGCTATTTATGTTCACCCCCACCTTTACAGAGCTTTAAAATTAACGTTTCCCCTGGATATTGGCGGCTTGTCCTATGATGGCACTATGAAAAAATGAAATGGGACATGCCGTGGGTGTCCTCTCCCCGGCCATGCTCAATGCAAGGGTGCAACTCTAATAGGTTTGATAATGGCTTTTGGTTAGATGCCCGGAGCCTGAAGTTGGACAATATCATTAAAGATGAAGGAGAAACTTGAAGCAACCGTAATGTGGTTCTACAGAAGGATGTTGCGGATATCATGAATCGAGCAGGTGAGCAATGATGAGGTGTTGGAAAAGAATGGAAACAAAAAGAAAATTAAAAGTGAGCATCAAGAAGACACAGGTAAAGTTTCTGGGACATGCAATAAAGCAGGAGATCTTGGAGAATCTGATACTATTAGACCAGATAGAGAGAAAAAGAGACAGAGGAAAGCAGCGGATAGCATATTTGAAGGGCCTGATCAGGTGGATGACAGAACAGGGGTTACGAGATCTTACAGGAGAAAGCGTTCTTAGAGCTACCAGGGATAGGAAGACGTGGAAGACCATGATCGCCTGCGTCCTAAAAGAACAAGGCACATAGAAGAAGAAGAACTTATATTTCTATTCTGTGTCTGACACGGTTATGCGGAGTGTTATACAGAGGAGGAAAATTTTTCGGGAGTTCACTTCTATTCTCAATCTGTCTTCTGCTACCTCTCTGTCGCATTTAGCACTAAAATTCCTGATCTTATATAATCTGAAATTTCTCAAAATCCGCTTAATTGCGTCATCTATAGCTACGTAGATCTATTAATCATTTTCACCGATTATTGCCTTTGTTTGCCATTGATTATACTTTTTTTTTACCTTGAAACTGACTGCCATTTACGTAAGCACATTTTTGTTAGTGATTGTGTCTGGCCAAATCATATTTCTATAGAATTACCGAAATACATTATTTAGTGTCGGCTGCCTTTCACGAAACACATTTTTGTGTGTCACTGTTTACTTTAGTTTGACTGAAACCATATTTATGCTGATCACACAAATATATCACATTATTATCTATAAAAGAAAAGAAAAAAAAGTTC
The DNA here is from genome assembly GCA_037127315.1 of Ascarosepion bandense. NCBI lineage: Eukaryota > Metazoa > Mollusca > Cephalopoda > Sepiida > Sepiidae > Ascarosepion > Ascarosepion bandense. The sequence continues at coordinate 527,552 of JBBBDQ010001237.1, forward strand.
ATACACAATCTTTAGGTTTCGTTATTTAAGTCCATAGAGATTGTTATACTGCTAAATAAAAGCGACCTATCAAAGCAATATCGAATTTTTTCCTTTTAATTTCGGCATTAAATAATCCATAGAGATTGTTATGCCACTACACAATATCAACCGATATTTAATTTTCAGCATTAAATCTAAACTTATTTAAAAATGGAACGTTGTCTGTGTGTGTGTGTGTGTGTGTGTGTGTGTGTGTGTGTGTGTGTGTGTGTGTGTGTCTGTGTGTATGTCTGTGTGTGTGTGCGTCCGTTACCTATAGACTCCGAAACGGCTGAACCGATTTTCTTGAAAATTTACACAGTTGGACTATAAGCGTCTGCGAGTGTTCTTAGCTAGGTTTTGTGTCGAGGTACCCCCGATAAATATCGAAAATCGATAATCGAAAACATCGGGTTATAGAAGGAGTGGTCCAATTTTAATCAAATTTGATACACTCATAGACAAAGACATAAGAAACGATATTCAAAAGTTTCAAGGTTTCAGTTCTTACAATAGTGCAAAAAATCGATAATATATATATAAAAGGCAAGATGTGTGTGTGTGTGTGTGTGTGTGTGTGTGTGTGTGTGTGTGTGTGTGTGTGTGTGTAACTGCCTGTATGTCTATTTTTTTTCAGCCCTTTTATTTTTGCTTCGGGGTTGGCTCTAAGTTGGTATAATTGTAGTTCTTAGTCTCAGCCATGATACCATTTACTCAGAGGACTTATTTAGCCTTCAAAATTTAGTTTACGACGAAAAAAACTTTTTGTTGTCGATACCAAGAAATAAAAAAAAATTGACTTACACCCATTCATTTTTCTTTCAGTCTACGGTTCGCTTTAACTGGAAACAACTATTGCCTTTTAGTCTTTCGTGCCAACGTCCAAAGAGTCTGAGCTCCAGGACCATAGATTAGTTTTAAAGTTTTCATTACACCCGAGCAACGCCGGGCTATACTGCTAGTATCCCATAGAGATTGATATGCCGCTAAACAAAATCAAACAACCAAATTAATCAAAATATTTAGATTTTGGAATTAAATAACCCATTCAGATTGTTATGCCACTGCACAATATCAACCGACTAAACAATTCAAAATATTTAATTTTCGGCATTAAATAACCCACAGAGATCAATATGCCGCTAAACAAAATCATTTAACCAAACTCATCAAAATATTTATATTTCAGCAACCCATAGAGATTGATATGCCGCTAAACAAAATCTACCAACCAAAGCAACCGAAATATTTAGAACCAGATTCTACAGTATAATTTTTTGATACATCGCTTGCATTAAATTATCGGTCCAGTTGCAAGGATTTAAGACTGACAAAATGTTCCTTAAAAAATGCACGGAGTCCTGAAGAGCCGATAAATTCTTATTATTGTGAATTATTTTACATTTTTGTTTTTTATATTGTGAATCACCATTATTATTGTCAATTATTTCCATATTGTTATATTTTAGTGAAATTATTATGAGTGGGCCCATGTCGTCAAAAATGACGGCAAAATATTTATATTTGTCCCTCACCCGGAATGGAAGGACATGAGCTACAGGTGTCACCGGAACGTTACCCTGCGACCGTTCAAAGCAAACAAAAAATAACTCTTGGAACCTGGAATATCAGAACCATGAACAGCTGTAGACGGCTGGAAAACTTGAAGGAGGAGATGTTTAGATTGAACATAAACATTCTAGGCGTATGTGAAAAGAGGTGGCCAAACAACGGAGATTCATTATTGACGAGCTCAAAATTATATACGCAGGAGGTGAATATAATGAAAAAGAAGTCAGTGTTATACTAGATCAGAAGTCGGCTACTCATTCGACCCGGCGGGCCGGATCGTGTTATAATGATGGGTCGCCGGCTGGACGAAGGCCATTAATGAAAAATTAAAGAAAATTACATATGCAGACCCCTGTCAACCTAAATATGAACATAAACATTGAGAAATCAGAAAAACAAAAGAAAATCTACAATTAAAAAAGACCTAACAAAAATTATTTTTCCTCAAGGAACGTCAAAATACTTCAAAGTGAAATGATCAACCGAAGTGAAATGGATGAAATTATGACGTCACTAAAAATTATTTTTTTGTTTATATCCGGGAATCAAAAATTGCAATATATTTTATATTTTCTGGGTTTCTTTCAATTTTCAAACAAATTAGTAAAACGAAACAAAATCCTGAATTTTGAGCATGTGCATTGTGGTGCATTGGATATCGGCTCGGAACGAGAAATCGGGGAGCCGAGTTCGAATTCCAACCGAATTCATTGCATTCAGTTACGCGCAAATACCTTTGGAAAGGTATTAATCGGCCTATTCCTTCCAGTTATGGGTTAAATAACAGGACAGATTGGGTTCTGTAGCCTTGGTCAGCAACCAATCTACCGCAGAAAGCAATGGCAACCTACTGCGGGATAATCTTCTGCCCAGTCAGTCATGTCTCTGTCGAGACATGATCGCCCAAGCGTGTATCACGTATGGCACTTATCTGACTGACTGAAATACGAAGGACACTGATTACATTCATTTAATGTTTATTTCGGTTTTTAAAATCAATTTTTATGTTTATTTTTTTATTTTTTACGTAGAAATGGAGGTGATTGGTTTTTGCTCGTGTTTTGCGGTCATAGTATTCCAATTTGGTTGGGTGGATCAGAAAAAGATGACAGTAGGCCTTTTTTTGAATTCGAAATCCTCGTCTCTTATGTTAAAAATAAAGTCATTGGTAATCAGGCTCGCGGGCCGATCAAAATGCCTTCGCGGAACGGATCTGGCCCGTGGGTTGTAAGTTGCCGACCCTTGTCATAGAGAGTTGAGAATGTTCTGAACTATGAACTTGGCATGAAGAAATGTTCTTCTCAGCAGGAGTTCGAAGCACATTAAGTTGGTTTTATTAAGCCCATGATGTGTTTTTGTTTCATCACTTTGAGCTAGAGACAAAGATATAATCCATATTGTGGAAACACTCCTTCTCATCTGCTCGAAAGATCACCAAGGAAGTTTGCACCGTATTTATTTAGTATCTTAAAAGACCACACCATTAATGGAGAATACTATGCTAACTTGCTGAGGCAGTTACGAAGGGCAGGATAGAGTAAACACCCAGTAAAACTGACGAAATCTTCTTTCTCTCCAGAAAACAGTCCTTCGGTTCCAATAGCTTCTGTGCGTGACCGTGGCTTTGAACTGGTTGACCGCCTTAGACTTTTTTCTCCAGATTTGGTCTCATCTGACTGTCTTCTTTTTTCCATCACGAAAAAAACCGTTGGCTGACAACCGGTATATATATGCTGTTGATGATCCTTTTTTTTTTACCAGCGGGATGACATCTTCAGCAATTCACGACCATTCCGATGGAAGAAGTATGTGGGCCACAAAAAATAAACCCCATTTGATCACATCTATGTGATTATCTTAGTTAGCCTATATACGTTTTAACCCGTCTTTGTATCTACGAATATGCAATTGTGTTTGTAGCCTTTGCATATCTATTGGCTTTTATACGCTATTTACATTGTTCGAACTATTGTCCTCATCTTTATTGCTATTATTACGACGTTTCAGTTGTTGTACGCTCTGACCTTCTTCAGGTGCATGAAATCTCGAACTGATCCTTTTATTACGATAACTGGGATATATCATTTTCAGTCCATGTGCGATGTTACTTCTAATAGCAATGTAGTTATCTCCCTTTAACTTAACTCTTTTAGTCCTTTGTCTATCGCTGCTGTAGCCTGGTACTGAATGCTAAAAAATGAGTAACAAAAAAAAAAAGCAAAAACAAAAACTGTGGGATATTAAAAACGAAACTTTCCACTATTTTTGCAGCCTAATTTTTTATTTCACTTTACATTTTTCTTTCTTTTTCTTTTTGTTTTGTTTTGTATTTTCACTCTTGAGGGTACTTAAAGCTCATTACAGTTATTTTCATTTTAATAACCATAGATAGACTAAACTATCACCAGGTTCACACTCCACCCACGTCTATTGAACAGGTGAAGAGGCTCACCCTTTGTTTCCTGTTTAGGATGCGGTTTCCGGTTTTTCTCTTTTCCAATCTTTTCACTCTTTATTTTATTTTATTTTATTTTATTTTATTTTATTTTTGTTTCAATTGGAGTAGATAAACTAAACTATCGCCCGGTTCACACTCCACCCACGTCTATTGAACAGGTGAAGAGGCTCATCCCTTGTTCTCTGTTTAGGATGTGGTTTCCAGCTTTCTCTTTTCCAATCTTTTTACTCTTACGTAGCCCCCTGCGCATCAGTGGTGTTATCGCCTTGCTGAGGGTGATATGATTGAAAAAAAAATCTCTTACTAATCGCTGGAATGAGGTCGTTGTTTTCTTAGCAAAGTTTTGCTGTCTTTGACTGATCTTGTTGTTATTATTATTATTGAGAATTTCCCGAATCTCTCCGGAGTTTCTCGAGATAACGACTAAATTCAAAGCGACAATTAAACCGGTAAAGTTCTACAAATAAATTCGCAGTTCATTCAATTTCGCCTAATTAATTCTGGTTAGGTGCCATGTGTGCTAAATAATATAGACAGGAAGGTCATGTTCAACCGATAATATTCATTTAATTCAAATCCAATCCACAACTAGGCGTTATATTTTAGGATACAAAATGTTCCTTAACCATTATTGAAAACCATTCTAAACAAAATACGATTCTCAGTTCAAATTCATGTTGAAAATAGGGGAAACTACTACACTCTTTCACTAAACAGCATGGTATTTCACAGATGATAAAAATAAATGACTCCTTTGAGAAGACAGCGATAAACCACTCTACTATCTTTGTAATATAACGGTCTGGCCCCACCCAAGAAGGCTAATGAAGCGTGGGTGTTCCCGGTTGATGAAAGCAGCGGATGTCATTTTGACCCTATTTCCGGCAGAGCAGAAATAGCTCAGAGCAAACAGACAGGTGTCTCTGAGAATTTACGTAGGCGTCGTGTAGGCGTCGCGTGATCAAGGCAAAGCCGGAAGAAACGATTCCCGGTTTTTGAAAGATATATAAAGACTGCGAAAAACACGGATTCGCCAGTCAGTCTTGACAGACAGAGTCAGAGTCTCGACGAAGAGTCCCAGTCAGCCTCGATAGGAGTCAGGCTCGACAGGCAGTCTGGGCAGAGAGCCAGACAAGACCAGAAGTCGAAGAAGAAGCTAGACGAGCTAAGCGGAGAGGCTACATTCCCGTCGAACCCCCCGTCACCACGTCGAACCCAATTAGAGGCGCGCTCCCTCAACTCTCTGTTCACTAGGCCACACGGTCAATCGTTCATCAATAAAAATATAAGTCATATATTTTTATATACACCCGTGTTTGTCTGTTTATTGGTATACAACATCTTTCCCAAGAAGTAATAGCGATTTACAGACAATATAGAAAAAGAATTTGAGGAGAAGACAACGAAAAACACTTCAATATCTTTCTCAAGAAATCCAGAAATTCGCAGATGATAAAGAAAAGTAATGTGTGGAGAAGACAACGGGAAATCACTCTACTATCTTTCCCAAACTAGCTTGATTGAGCCGACGGCTATATTCAGCAGAAAACGACATAATTTTTGCCTTAAGATTATCCCACAACCTATTCCCAATGACAGCCCCCGTCAGTTCCCGTTGTATTGTTAGTAGCAGCTGTTTCTGAAAATCTCGGTCATCAAATAATGATGCGTTCAATTTCCAGTATCTAGCCATTCTAGCCCTAGGTTTATCTAAGTTTACCCGAACCCGGACGAGCCTATGATTCGAATAATCTATCGAACGAAAACTTGGACACTCTAAGAGCCCTACGCCAACTCTGTTAACTAAAACTCGGTCGAGGTAATTAGAACGTTTCCTCGTAACCGAGCCGCCCCTATTCTTCCAGGTCTATACTACTTCCTGGGGATGCTCGTTACGATACTTATCGACAAGATCAAACTTGTCGACAAAGTCCCGAAACGGCTTCACGTCAGGATTGTTAGTACCCGATTTGCAGCCTATACGATCTAAATCGGTGTCAAGGACGGCGTTCCGACCCCCCCCCCCCCCCGCTAAAACAAATGCTTTTGCATAATGGGATAAAACAAATGTACAAGTCCTTCGTCATTTGTATTGCCCTTTCAGAAAGCATTTTTATATATACAAGTTCTGTTTTCCTCGTTTATCGATCAATATGATTGTTGTTCCAGCAGCAGAAAAGGTGTGTATAAAACGTATGCTAATTTGTTGCCCTGACCAAGATAAAATGATACAGAGTTGGGCTCTGAACATGGCTACCTACAGTTGCAGCATGCAGTCTCTCAAAAGTAAAGAAAATTCATGCGAAGATATTTTATCGCGTGCCGTTGATGCAAATGAAGACAATGTTGATTCTCTGGTAGATATAGACAATAAGAATTACTTAATTAGTGCGATCAATTCAAATGTATTTGAACCAAAGAAATTTGCATCCTATGAAAATGTAAACGATTCATCAGTAACGCCCGGACGTGCCACATTGCAGGGGATAGATATAATTAGGAAGCAAAAGTCTGACAAGGACATTCGAGATTTGCATAGTAGATTAAAAATGGTAGAGATACCAAAGCAGAATAGAAAAGGTACATAGTAAGGAACAAGAGCATAAAGTTCAAAGGGAAAACTATTTATGTATTTATTTTTAAAAAGTTTTTTTGATAGTGTTTCCAGCTATTTTCGTTCTTTATTAATGAATAAAAGACTTTTGACTTCAATTTTTGTTTTCTTATTTTTTCTTTTTTTTTTAGCATCAATGTCATTCTATTTATTTATCTATTTTATAAGTATTGTTCATTTTTCTCCTTTTTAACGATGAAAATCGCAAACTTAATTTATTTATTAATATTATACGCTAACTTTACCACGTTAGATAAATTTAATTGAATTTTCTAAGTTTACTTCTTTAACATGTTTTAAACAACATTCATTTAAGTATTTATTTTCAGTTTAGCATGGTGCATAAGTCGCAATTTTTATTTTAATCATAAAAACAATGTAAATTACGAATTATTTTATGTTTTTTTACTAACAATAATTATCAGTTGGAAGTTAAACTTGGAAAAAGTAAAAAGGAAAAAACAAAAAAAAAATCGGAAAACACATAATTACCTTTAAAGCATCCGACGAGTATCCGCATAAGAGAAAAAGTAAAAATCCCCCGTAATCAACATAAAAAGGGCTCACACCATCGAAAAACACACAATTACCTTTAGAGCATCCGAAGAGTATCCACATGAGAGAAAAAGTAAAAATCCCCCGTAATCAACATAAAAAGGACTCACACCATCGGAAAACACACAATTACCTTTAGAGCATCCGACGAGTATCCACATGAGAGGAAAAGTAAAAATCCCCCGTAATCAACATAAAAAGGGCTCACACCATCGAAAAACACACAATTACCTTTAGAGCATCCGACGAGTATCCACATAAGAGAAAAAGTAAAAATCCCCCGTAATCAACATAAAAAGGACTCACACCATCGGAAAACACATGATTACCTTTAGAGCATCCGACGAGTATCCACATGAGAGAAAAAGTAAAAATCCCCCGTAATCAACATAAAAAGGACTCACACCATCGGAAAACACACAATTACCTTTAGAGCATCCGACGAGTATCCACATAAGAGAAAAAGTAAAAATCCCCCGTAATCAACATAAAAAGGACTCACACCATCGGAAAACACACAATTACCTTTAGAGCATCCGACGAGTATCCACATAAGAGAAAAAGTAAAAATCCCCCGTAATCAACATAAAAAGGACTCACACCATCGGAAAACACACAATTACCTTTAGAGCATCCGACGAGTATCCACATGAGAGAAAAAGTAAAAATCCCCCGTAATCAACATAAAAAGGACTCACACCATCGGAAAACACACAATTACCTTTAGAGCATCCGACGAGTATCCACATAAGAGAAAAAGTAAAAATCCCCCGTAATCAACATAAAAAGGACTGACACCATCGGAAAGCACATAATTAGCTTTAGAGCATCCGACGAGTATCCACATAAGAGAAAAAGTAAAAATCCCCCGTAATCAACATAAAAAGGACTCACACCATCGGAAAACACACAATTACCTTTAGAGCATCCGACGAGTATCCACATGAGAGAAAAAGTAAAAATCCCCCGTAATCAACATAAAAAGGGCTCACACCATCGAAAAACACACAATTACCTTTAGAGCATCCGACGAGTATCCACATAAGAGAAAAAGTAAAAATCCCCCGTAATCAACATAAAAAGGACTGACACCATCGGAAAGCACATAATTAGCTTTAGAGCATCCGACGAGTATCGACATAAGAGAAAAAGTAAAAATCCCCCGTAATCAACATAAAAAGGACTCACACCATCGGAAAACACATAATTACCTTTAGAGCATCCGACGAGTATCCACATAAGAGAAAAAGCAAAATCCTCCATAATCAACATAAAAAGAGCTCACACCATCGCGATTGGCTGTTGGTCAAATGCGTGACAGATGGATATGTGTTGCCTATATAAGTCAGTGTTTGCAGGCTGTTTATTTCATATTGGGGGCGCATCAGAGACTGATCAGCTCTGATGCGGCCGACTTGGTAAGGGGAGTATGATGCTTGAAACTGCCCAATGACCCAATTCAGAACATCACTGACGCCCTCCAGCGTGACTAAAATAGCGTATATTCAAAATAATATATATTATATATTCTCATATTATTGGCGATGAACCTCGCATCAGGTTGTATGATCCGTCTAATATTAGAAAAAGTGTACTGGTTCAATATCATGATGTCAGTATCCATATGGTTATTGATAACACATTCTATTCAATAAAACGGAATTATTTCTGACCCTCTTTACTAAAAGATATTAATGATTTTGTAGGTAAATGCAAACAAGGAATTTGAAAAAGCCACAACCCCATATGCAGGAGTGCGATTTGCACTCCTTTTCCTTCCAAAGTTTTGTTTTGGATATCTCTGGATATTGTTCTGGATTAGTTTTCGGACTGAAAGTTATAATCGTGCTATGTCGGTTGCTAATCGACTTAACTAATATCAACTGCCTAGTTGTTCTACTGAACTCCAATAGAACTCTAAAGAATTCTTTAGAACCTCTTAGAACTCCTATGAACTTCCCAAGAAATTCCATGCCCATCATCAATAGATACAACCAGGCCGTAAGGCAATTTTTCTTCGTTTTTTTTTCCTTGGTTAGACTTTGAATGACATGCACTGCAGATGGCAAATTACTGTGTTCAAACATAGTATGATTTAAATTAAGGAAATTACATGTGTGACGTTGAACAAGAGAGTTAAAGTCTAACTAAAAAGGTGGAGTGTATCGCCGTGGCAAAAGATGCTATTAGTGAGATAAGTGATTAGTGTCTGAGACTTGCTAAAAAAAAACCTTGGATATTGACAAAAATACGCGCAAGATTAATTATGTTCTGGTTATATGTTATGTAATCACGCGTCTCGGAATACTGATTTTCTAAGCGTGGTTTAGGTGTAGCGTAAGCCCAAAATGGGGAGCACCTAGTTAGGTTCGAGATCACTGCTCAGTCGTGATTGTTCTAGCACTAACCATTACACTACGTCGTGGTGCCCAACAAGTCTCAGAATGTGTAGACGGACATACTCAGTGGACGACATACTCAGTGGAAGTTAAAAAGGAAAGAAGAAAACATAAAACATTTTTTATGCAAATTGCGTTCTGGCCTGATTCATTATTATGCCTAACTTAAAAGGTTAAAATTTATATTAGGGAAAGTGTCTTTTGCATTGAATTAATAAGGGATATACATGCGAACAATTGCAGAAAAAAAGAGGTGAGCGTCACTTTTGCTTTTAATAATTTTGTATTACTTTTATTTGCATGTGTGGTTTTTATCTTTGATTTTTTTTTCATGTTATTGCATCAAAGGAATGTAACGCATTTCGGTGAACTATATGACTGGGCTGGAAACAATGACAAACAAGTGTGCTTACGTAAAAGGTAGCCGGTTTTAAGGTCAGAAGATATAAACAATGGCAAACAAAGGCAGTAATTGGCGAAAATGATTAACAGATGTGCCTAGCCATAGATGACGTACTTAAGCGGAATTTGAGGAATTTCAGCTTCCAAAAGATCGGGCATTTTCGGGCTAAAAGGAGAATTAAGCAGAGAGTCAGCAGAAAAGAGAGAAGAGAACTTAAAAATTACTGCGTGTGCGTAATTTTCTTCTGCATACCAGTCCACACAACCGAGTCAGAGGAAGAATAGAAAAATACAAGTTAATATTTTTAATATATACACATTCTGTGTTCCTCGTTTATCGGCCAAGACGATTGTTGTTCCAGAAGCGGCAGAGGTATGTATAACAATAACAGTTTTATTGATTTAAGTCTTACTAATTAACCCATAGCTGGGGAGAGAAGGTAGATTTATACGGTTGCACTTTAGTAGATATAAGGGACTCAGCTGGAATTGGAACTCTCCTCTCCGATTTACAATACCGGGCCTACAATGCACCTAAAATTAAATGACCTTGTACACCCAACTAGTCGTAATATATATTTCGAGATAAAATCCTTGATAAAATCCAATAAACTGGCTTCATGGCTTCAGTCACCTTCCTATTGACATAACTTAAATTTCCTCTGCTTTTTCTATAAATATTTTCATGACAATTGTTCTGATGAACATTATTTTTTTATTTATTGGTGTTTCATTTTTAAATGTTGCTATTTTATCCACTTCCCTGCAGACAATTTTACATATGGGGCTAGTTAGGACGACATAGAGACTCCGAGGTATTATGGTGGCTGTAGTAAAAATGTATTATTTTGGTAGAAGTAATACTGTGGTATTTTTTGGTCATTAATCGTGGCTACGTTTAAAAAGATAGATTAAAGACCAGCATTCCGCTATGTCCACTATTGGTCTTGTATTATCAAAATGAATATTACTTTTCTCTATGGCAGCTAGACTGTGAATTCAAGCGCAGTAATGGCAGCGATGTGCGTTGTTGTTCAGTGACTATCGACTCGGAACGGGGTGCCGAGTTCGAATACCAGTTGAATTCCTTGCATTCATTTACGCACAAATACCATTGGGAAAGGTATAAATCCGTCTCTTCCCTACAGTTATGAGTTAAGTAACCGGACAGATTGGGTTCTATAGCTTTGGCTGGCAGCCAGTTTACCGCAGAAAGCAATGGCAACATACTGCGGGATAATCTGCTGCCCAGTCAATCATGTTTTTTTCGAGACATGATAGCCCGAAGTCTGTATCACGTATGGCATTTAACTGACTGACTGAAAATAATAATTGAAAGCATGATTAAGGTTTCTGCTGGGCATAAATTGAGGGATCAGTTTTATATTGTTATGAAGTAATAAACTGATCCTCCACTAATTACTACTTAATAATATAATACATCTCTTCCTCATCTACCTATAAGTCAAATAATAAGGTGGATTGGGTTCTATAGCCCTGGCTGGCAACCAGTCTACCGCAGGATGTGATGACAACCTACTGCGGGATAATCTTCTGCCCAGTCAGTCATGTTTCTTTTGAGACATGATCACCCAAAGTGTGTATCACGTATGGCACTTAACTGACTGAATGGCAGCGACTGCCGGACAATTTTCTCAAAGATGAAGGAATGACTCTAACCATCAGAAATGTGGGTCCAAAGAAAGATACTTAGAATACCATGGACCAAATATGTGAACAACAAGGGTTGGGAGAGAATTAAAACGAAAAGAAAACTTACACTTCATGATTGATTTTCTTTCTTTTGTTCACTTCTTTTTTTTCATCCTTTCTTTTCCCTTACCATCTTTCTTTTTATTTTTCTGAATTTCTTTTTCTTTCCCTTCATTAATTTTCTCCGTTCGTTTTTCTTTTTTTTTCTTTCTTTTTTCTTTCTTTCTTTTTTCTTTCTTTCTTTTTGTTTTCTTTTTTTCTTTCTTTCTTTCTTTCTTTCTTTCTTCCCGTCTTTCTTTACTTATTTCTTTTTTTCTATCTTTTTTCTTCTTCACTGTCTTTTTCCTTTTATTTCTTTGTGATTTTTATTTCCTTATCCTTCATTACTCCTGTCCGTACGTTTGTTTGTATTTTATCTTTTTGCCTTTCTCCCTGTTTTTTTATTTCTACCTTTCATTTATTTCTTCCCCCACCATCAGAAAGATGTGGGGTGCCATGATCGACTACGTCCTGAAGGGACACGTCACATAAAAAAAGTAGAGAGACTAGATTAGAAAGTAGGGTCACATCATTTTTCGGTTCAAATGACAAAATATCAGCGTAAGTTCTATGTTAATAGTTTCCTCTATTCTACTCCTCGCTTGCGGATCTCTCTTCCGGTTCCATGCTTTCCAATCAACTTTGATTCTCAAAAATATACATCCAATGTCAATCTTTATCTACTGCCTTCTTAATTTTTGTTCTTCTCACTTTTTAACAGTTTTTTTTTTCTCATATTCTCTAACACTCAATAACTTATTGCGTCTTAGCGGATTTATTGCCTTGAATGGGGTGAAATGATTAAAATAATAATAAAAAAAGAATTCACAATAATAATAATAACAATGAAAAATATTTCGCAAACAGAGCATTAATAATTCACAATAATAATAACAATGCTAAATAATTCACAATAATAATAATATCAAAGCATATGGAATAGTTTTGGATTTTTATATGTTTTTTTTTTAATCTCATCTCTTCGTTTTTGTTTTTTGTTTTTTGTAGTTTTGTTTGTTTCATTTGTTTTTTCGCCTTTTTTTTTTCTAGATTTTTCAATCATTCGTTGACGGTCCCTTTCAAAACTGGATTCCCGCTCATAATAGGCTCAAGCCACAAGCTATTCACGTCGACCCGGAGGGATCGGAAATAATTTTTTTTATAGAAACACGATGATATTAACAATAATAACTTATCACGTTTCAGCCTGTAACGACAAATATTTGGGGAGAATGTATTGGCTGAAATGGCTTTGCCACGACGAGGCTTTTTAGCGCCATGCTTTGCCGCCATTGTATGCACGCGTTCCCGCGTACACGCATACCGACACGACTCAAGAATTCTAGTGATTTTAACAAAAAGATGCATGGGCAAGTGCATGTGAATATATATATATATATATATATATATATATATATATATATATATATGTGTGTGTGTGTGTGTGTGTGTGTGTGTGTAAAGTTCACAGTAACGAACCTCTTTTTTTATAAAGTTCGAGATTGCATAGAAACTGAATCTGCAGAATATTGGCTTTACATGAGAGAAACTTGCTGTTTAAACATATATATATATATATATATATATATATTCGCATATGTGTGCAATTTTTCACACACACACACACGCACACACACACACACACACACACACATATATATATATATATATATATATATATATATATATATATATATATATATATTCACTACCGGCCATAATTACTAGGCCACTCAGTGTTTTTAAAAAGTGATGTATTTCATATAATTTTTTAGTATTTATTGTCGTGTGAATAATTGTAAATGAAAATAGAATGGTTGACACTGCACAATAGCATGTGCATCAAATGAATTCATAAATATTTAATAATAACCTCTATTGCATTTTGATCATTGAAAGAAGGAATAAAATTTAGGGTGATACGGACAAGTTATCTTTGCTTCCTTGCCTTGTAAAATTTGGCAAAGTAATAATAACAAAAGAACCATTCTATTTTCACTTAGAATTATTTGGTAATAAATACTAAAAATAGTATGAAATAAATAATTTCTTTAAAAAAACTGGGGTGCCCTAAAAATTGTGGTAGTATATATATATATATATATCGCTGCTATGAAAGTCGGCTCTCTGTGCAGGGTCCAGAAATTCTTTCCGCCAGAATCTATCCTGCACATATATAAATCTACCGTCCGCCCGTGTATTGAACACTGCTACCACATCTGGTCGGGTGCCCCTGTTATTCTCCTCGAGCTTCTTGACAAAATACAGCGGAGAATCTGTAATGAGATCGATACCGACTTAGCTGTCATCCCATCTGCAGTCACTCTCTCACCGGCGTGACGTGGATTCCCTGTGCCTCTTCTATAATACGTTCACGGCTTCTGCTCGGATGAACTTAAATCACTGGTGCCCCTAGGTGTGAATTTGAACGAGACACTACATTGGCAACTAGGTCCCACCCCTTTACAGTGAAACCGACAAAATGTAACCGCAATTTCTACTCCAGCAGCTTCTTTTCTCGCACTTCCCGCCCGTGGAATTCTTTTCCGCATGATTGCTTCCCCGACGGCTACAACCGTATAAATGTAAGGTCAATAGACACCTCCGAACACACTAACTCGCACCCATTCCCTCCAACACTCTTCCTACGTACCTCCTAACTCGTCTATCACAATCGCTCTATGTAACCCCCTGCGCTATAGTGGGAGTGGACTGCCTTGCTTGGGGTGATATGATATATATATATATAGACACAATACAAAAAAATGCTTTAAATTCTGGATGTTGTTTTAATAAAAAAAGAAGCAGCCAACATTAAATTACGTTTCTTCTCCGTAGGTGATCGTTTACTGAAATATGCTTAACATCTTCTTCTTCTATGTGCCCTGTCCCTTCAGGACGTAGGCGATCATGGTTCTCCATGTCTCCCTATCCCTTGTGGCTCTTAGTATGTTTGCGCCTGTTGCTCCTGGCAACCCCCGTTCCGTCATCCACCTGATCAGACCCTGCAAATATGTTATCCGCTGCCTTCCTCTGTCTCTTTCCTTCTATCTGACCAGTCAGTATCAGGTTCTCCAGGCTCTCCTTCCTCATTGCGTGTCTCAGGAACTTCAGTTGTCTCTTCCTGATGCTCAGTATCAATTTCCTTTTTGTTGCCATTATTTCCAACACCTCATCGTTGATTGCATGCTCAGTCCACGATATCCGTAGCATCTTTCTCTAGAACCACATTTCAGCCGCTTCCAGTTTTGTCCTCATTTTCGATGATATTGTCCAGCATTCACTGCCGTAAGATAATACACATATAAAACTTTGATTGGTGATTTTTTAAGCGCGGTTTAGATGTGTCGCAAGGTGGAATGTATGGTGCATCCAGTAAAGATCGATTTCACTGTTCAGTCACAACTGATCCAGCGAGACAAGCTGACTAACCATTACACAACGCTGAGTTGCTCAAACAACACTTTGAGTGAGTTGAAATTGGTTCGATCAAACAGGAGACCGCCAGAATTCAAAAGCAGTTGCGTAAACTACACACAGAACAATCCTTGAAAAAGAACATTTGAAAGTACTCGGGAAAAATATATCATAAAATAAAGTTTAATGTGAAATTTGGCAAATTTTCCAATAAAAATTTGTTCAGAAATTTGAAACAATTAATAATAATAAAAAATGATAGATAAAAACTGTCGATATTATTTAAAAACATCATTGAGAGAATGAATACTTGTTACCGAAATACATATTATCTAACACACACACACACACACACACACACACACACACACACACACACACACACACACACACACACACCACCGGCCATAATTATTTAGCCAACCCAGTTTGTTTTTTTGGATAATTCTAAATGAAAATAGAATGGTTCTTTTGTTAATACTGCACAATAACATGTGCATCAAATGAACTGTTCTGGTGTCCAGTGTTTGTGCTCTCTTCCCCATGCTAGTCTCTTCTTATTGGCTGGCCGAAGCAAAGGCTTCTTGGCTGCCTTGGAAAATTTTGCAAAGTAATAATAACAAAAGAAACATTCTATTTTCATTTAGAATTACTCACTTGGCAATAAATACTAAAAATAGTACGAAATATATAATTTATTTTAAAAAACATGGAGTGGCCTAATAATTATGGCCGCTAGTGTATATACATACATGCATACATACATATATATATTAGTCATCCACATAAAAGCCTGTTTCACAGCTCACCAATGTGGCGAGACACATCCACTTGCTTCTGGCCGAGACCGAAACTCGACCGATTTGGTGCCAGTCTGAGTCGCCACCCCCTAAGCCTTAGGCGCATGAAATCAAAGAAGGGGAATTTTAACGTGTTGTATGTAAGCAGTGTATACACTTGCCAGTCACCGAAAGAATTTAATTCATTTCTAAAGAGTAACGCATATATATATATATGTATATACTATAGTCATCCGCAGACAGATCTGTTTCGCTATATCACAGCTCATCAGTACGGTTAGCCTCCGATTGCTTTTTGACCCAGGATTAACACTTGACCGAATTAGCGTCATTCGGCGATTATATATATATATATATATATATATATATATATATATATATATATATATATATTCCCTATGCAATACTTTAAGTCAACAGTCTCAGATACACCGACCCACGAACGCACGCACGCATACAAACAAACTATCGAATAAAGAAAAGCAATCACTTTTAAAATACGTTGAATATTGTCTGCATGCAACAGGGCCTAACGATAAAAATATATATTTCAAGCGCTTTGTCCTTTGAACTAATAAAACCGCTCCTCTTTAATCACCATAGACAAACCTTCCTACCTCCCATCAGCATGAATTATGCTAATCTCATGGAGAACAATACCCTACGCCTCCTTGGCCTCATTCTCTCAAGCGACCTCAAGTGGAACGATTACATCTAATCTATAGCTCTACTTGGTAGGAAGGATGGTTTACTTTGTCGGACCAAAAAGTTATTCTCCTCAGAATATATTTTGCACATTTATGACTCTACTATTCGCCCGTGCACTGAGTAATGTTGCCGCATATGATCTGATGCTCCTGCTATTCATCCCGAAAATCCCTAAAAAAATCGGAAGGAGGATCTGCAACGTGCCTGATCCGGACTTGGCATCTCACCTTTAGTCACTTACTTACCGAAAAGATATGACTTCCCTCCGTCTTTTCTACAAATATTTTCACGGCTTCTGTTCTGGTTATCTAATTTCCCTGGTACCCTGAACAAATGAATTTACTTGTGTTACCCGATTGGAATCAAGATCCCACCCTTTTACCGTTAACATAACCGCCACTTCTAATCCAACAGTTTCTTTTCTTGCACTTTTCGCCTGTGGAACTCCCTTCTGCGTATTAGCTTCTCTGGTTTAACTGAAATGATTATCAAAAAAAAAAAAAAATTCAAACGTCGTTCTGAGGGTGACAATTGAAAAAATGGGTATCCGAGATGGATACTGTCTTTCATTTTTTTCGACAACAAGAATTAGAAATTTCTTATATATATATATATATATATATATATATATATATATATATATATATATAAATTAAAAAAGGATTTATTCAATGATGTTGAATGACCATTTCGATATGAAGATCCCCACGGGGGATAACACATCACCTCAGCAACAGAAAGGATTTTTCTGTTGCTGAGGTGATGTGTTATCCCCCGTGGGGATCTTCATATCGAAATGGCCATTCAGCATCATTGAATTAATCCTTTTTTAATTTATATTTGCTCTGTAATATTTTATTATATGGAGCTCTCTTCCTGTATCATTTTTTAATATTAAAATAAAATTTTTAATATTAATTAGGATCAGGTTTTTGGAATTTACCTTCCTGCTTTTTTCGCTTGGATTAATGTATCTGAATTAATATATATATATATATATATATATATATATATATATATTAATTCATATATATAATATATATATTATATATATATATATATTGGCTATTGGCGTATGATACATCATACGCTAAAAAAGTCTGCCTACTACTACCGAGCGCCCATAGCTCGGAGGTAGAATTGCCGACTGATGCCAATTCGGTCGGGTTTCAATCCTGGGTTAAAAACAATCGGATGTCTAACCGTACTGATGAGCTGTGATACAACGAAACAGATCTGTCTGCGGATGGCTATATATATATATATATATATATATATATAACTTTATTTGTATTTGTGATAGAAATAATCTGTAAAAAATGTTATAAAGTTTAATGTACCTAGTTTTAAGTATAGTTATTGACACTGATGTGATTTCAGGCATTACTGTAAATCAGTTGGCAATTTTTTTTCCGTGAACTGCAAAATCGTATTGTATTGCTAATGATGGATAACATGTGGAAACTTAAATAAAATTTCAATAAAACCTTCAAAAATATAGATTTACTTCTTTCTAATCCTTTTTTACAAATTATTTCTATCGCAAATACAAATAAAGCTATAAATTTTTAAAGTGCACACGGCCTTTATGTGAACATCCTTTATATATATATATATATATATATATATATATATGCGTGTGATACTACCGCAGGCCAGACTGCTGCCCACAAGCCAGATCCTGGTCGAAACGGCACCAGATGTGACGCCTCAGGCCGGGCTGGCCGTCTTTCTAATGTGACGCACGTTCTCGCCGACGGTCGTGACGATCCCAGTTGTGACACTGCCACCCGGTTGTACGGTTGGTTTGGTCGCTGTCGCTGGTCGGGACGATCCCGTTCGATGATGTCGCCACAAAAGCTGGGTTACAGGACGTCTTTTGCAACAACGGGCCACTGTCCCACGTTGTGATTAGATCCCAGAGGTCTCGTCCTGCAATCTTAATAGTCGTCCCTTTTAGCCATTCCGGACACTGGTGTACACTTGTGGTTTGGAAAAAAATAAACACGGCACCAAAAGAAATTAATAAAATAAATGAACAAGTCGGACACACCTGGAGAGCTACGAAGAATGTCTTTATATATATATAAAGAAAACAATGTCTTTCTTTTCCCAACAATACAGTTGTCGAAAATGATATTTACAACGGAGAAAGTTCGCCAAAAGCATCATAATCTTCAAGTAAATTGTCTAAGTTTCGTTAGCGTTGAAATAAACAGATCTCTTCAAGATTTCACTAAAGTCTCTTCCCGTATTTCGTTAAAGTCTTTTCATTAATTTTCTATAATCAGGATTGTCAATTTTCCTGTGTAATTTCTAAAACAGCAAAGTTTTTTTCGGGTTCTTGACGGAATCTGACGGAATGTGCCGAATCGGGGGCGGCCCCTGGCGAAAAATGTGGCGGTGTGGCTCTCTGCCCGAAATCTGAACAAACTGCTTCCCACCTGAAATTTTGGTGTCGAGCATCTATTTTAATAACCAATTTCGATCCTCTCTGGGGATCCGGCCGGCTCACAGTCTTCAGCCAATGAAATTCGGTCTCCGCCCACTCGATTGCGGATGTTTTAGCTCGACCAATGGGATAATGCCAACTCACATCGAACTGAATTCAGCTCGGGCATTTCGGACTGTTGTACGCCTTCAGGTGATCTTATCAAATCACTCTGACACTTGTTTTGTCTACGCGTTTTCAGATTAGCGGAATCAACATTTCAACTCTAAGAGAAAGTTATATGAAAGATGAAAAGGGGCGAAATTTATACAATCATGAAAGAAGAGAAATGATTATTTTCCCAAAATAATCAAACTCTATTCTCCCGTGTTTTTAGAAGCACTTGATGGTAATAAAATTATTATTTTTCTCCTAAGCTCACATCGCATGACGCAATAAAACATTAATAACATCACCAATATCAATTTCTCTCTCCGTTGTTTTAAACCGACCAAAGGAAAGTATCCCCGCGGGAGAAGGGAAAGCATCACCGAGTGAGATAGTGTCACACACACACACACACACACACACACACACACACACACACACATATATATATATATATATATATATATATAACATATTGATGATTATCCACGTATACTGTCTTACTATGTATAATAAAAAGTTTTTGATCCGACCAGTACTTACAAGTCAGAATTGTCACTTCTCATTCAGAACCTGAATCATAACATAGGCGAATTGGTTTATCGACACCACGCGGTGAAAACGGCGAAAGGATGGATATTCCAAAGAATTTTTTAACCGACACAAACAGACTTTCTCCACGGAGATGCCGTGTGTTAACTGGTTTACCGAAAATAAACAAACGGACGAGCCGTATGTTGCTTGGTTTATCGACACCACGTGTTGTAAACAAACAAATGTTCGGACGCTGCCGTAGAGCGCGTTTCCAATTCTATTTTTTAAAAAAATCACTTGTTTCCGATGAAGAACCGAGGACGGTTTGAAATATAAAACTACATTAAAAATAATTAATAATTAAAAATAAACAAATACTGTTTTAAAAAAGTACGTTTTTTTTAAAAAAAATCAAAAACTTTTTATTATATATATATATATATATATATATATATATGTATATATATATATGTATATATTATAAATTATATTTTAGAACATGTACATCATTTTTTTTATACATCCACTACAAATAGTACATTTGTTTCGACATTGAAATTTCAATGTCTTATCAGGCGGTGTGGACAGGAATCTTCTGTGGACAGAATTCCTGTCCACACCGCCTGATGAAACATTGAAATTTCAATGTCGAAACAAATGTACTATTTGTAGTGGATATATAAAAAATGCTGTACATGTTCTAAAATATAATTTATAATAAATATTCACAGCTCTATATATTATATATCGAGCACTGTTTGAAATTAATGTTTTGGACGTTGTAAAAAAAATTTTCTCTGTTCTGTATTCACTCGGATATATATATATATATATATATATATATATATATATATATATTACTCATATTGAGCTGTTACTAACAAAACAGTGCTCGTTGTTATAAAATTGAGATATTAAATATATGGTTCTACTAAAAATCCTTGGAAATTTATTTTCTATCATCATCGAATACATTTTTTTTTTTTTAATCATTTCACCCCGAGCAAGGCGAAAACGCCACTGATGTGCAGGGGGCTACATAAATGTAAAAAGATAAATTAGAAAAGAGTGAGGAGCACAAGCTAGTTAGAAAGGAACAATAGAAAGCTGAGAAAGCAGGTGCGATGACAGATACATAGGTGGGGAGAAAGGGAAGGTTATACAGGGGAGGGGAGAGAGCTAGAGGCCAGTGGTTAGTAGATGAGTATTAACTTTGCATTTAAATTTCTGGAGGTTGTAACCGTCAGGAAAGCAAGAATACGGGAGTGAGTTCCACAGGCGGGAAGTGCGAGAGAGGAAGCTGCAGGAGTACCGAATTAAAGAATGGTGGTCATACACCAATTTATACGTGGGATCTTGTAGTTAAAAGCAATTCTTAAACAAGGAAAAGCAATATATGACTTGTTAAAAAACAGTTATATTAAAACACTTAAAATAACCGTAGCTTTATTAAACAAGAGAATGGATCGTGGTCACATGTTGTCATAAGAATAAATATCTGTTGATAAACGTTGATCCAGATTTCATTTTACTATAAATTATAGCATTCCCTTATATTTTAGGTATCTTAAAACACTTGAATAATGAATTAAACAGGACAAATGAATTACTCGTCACATTTAGGTATAAAAATAAATATATGCTCAAATACTGATTAACTTTTTATGGTTTTACTGTTTTATATAAAGAAGAAAGCAGGAAAGACATATATATATAGTGTCTTGATAAACCAAAATTGCCATATAATATTTGACTACACTATAATTGCGACAACCAAATATTTTTATTAAAATTTAAATGACGTAATGATCAGTCTATACCGAACAGTTGAAGATTGCGTTGGGTATTATATATATTTAAACTTATTTATAAATGGAACTTTGTCTGTGTGTGTGTGCCCGTTACCTATAGACTCCGAAATGGCTGAATCGATTTTCTTGAAAATTTACACAGTTGTACTATAAGCGTCTCTGAGTATTCTTAGCTAGGTTTTGTGTCGAGGTACACCTGATAAATATCGAAAATCGGTGATTGAAAAATCGGGTTTTAGAAGGAGTGGTCCGATTTTAATCAAATCTGATGCACTCATAGACAAAGACATAAGAAACGATATTTAGAAGTTTCAAAGTTGCAGTTCTTACAATAGTGCAGAAAATCGATATTATTATATATATAAAAGGCAAGATGTTTGTGTGTGTGCCTGTTTATCTGCCTGTATGTCTGTATTTTTTTTCAGCCCTATTATTTTAGTTTTTACTTCAGGTTTGGCTCTAAGTAGGTATAATTGTAGTTCTTAGTCTCAGCCATGATACCATTTTCTCAGAGGACTTATTTAGTCTTCAAAATTCAGTTTACGACGAAATTGATATTGATACCAGGAAATAAAAATTTGACTTACATCCATTCATTTTTCTTTCAGTCTACGGTTTCGCTTTAACTGAAAACAACTATTCCTTTTTAGTCTTTCGTGCCAACGTCCAAAGAGTCTGAGCTCCAGGAACATAGATTAGTTTTAAACCTTTCATTACACCCGAGCAACGCCGGGCTATACTGCTAGTATATATATATATATATATATATATATATATATATATATATATATATATATGAGTTGAATATATGGATCGAAAACCAACAATTTGAATAAAATAAGTAAAGAACAAATAGAAAAAAGATTTAATAAAGATTTTTATATTCATTTGGGGCAAGTACAGAATCTAGAAACTTAAAATCACTCACATTCTAAACAGAGAAAGCTTTTCGTTAGGTATAAGCTGTATTTTTGAGTATAATTGTTTGTATTTCGTTATAACACGGGCAAGTAGGAATTCCTTTCAATGAGTCTAAAAGAAACCTTCTTCAGTAAATCTATAGGCTCCAACTGCAGTTGGAATTAATGATGCATTTATGTACATCTTTTTTTTATTACACTTCAAGATCCTTGTATTTTGATAGTTTTTTTAAGTATTTCAAAGATACATCGAAATCGGCAAAGACTGCCATCTCAATAAGGAAGGATATTCTGTTTTTGTGAGTTTTGATCACGGTGTCTCTTCAATATGGCAGCGAATGTCAGAAAATATCAACAAAGATGAAGGAAAAACTTGAAGAAACTGAAATGTGGTTCTACAGAAGGATGATGCGGATATCATGGACCGAGAATGTGAGGAATGATGAGGTGTTGGAAAGAATGGAAACGAATAGGAAATTAATATTGAGCATCATGAAGAGACAACTGAAGTTCCTGGGATGAGGAAGGAGGGATTCAAGAACCTGATACTAACAGGCCAGATAAAGGGAAAAATAGGAAAGCAGCAGATAACACATTTGAAAGGCCTGAGCATGTGGATGATAGAACGAGGGTTGCGTTGTGTTATAGAAGAATGCGTGCTAATAGCCACCAGGGATAGGGAGACGTGGAAGGCCAGGATTGCCTACGTCATGAAAGGACAAGGCACATAGAAAAAGAAGAAGTTCGGACGATTAGAATTTGATTGTTCTTTTTGTTTTACATCGTAAAACACTGTGAAATTGTTACTCGTCCTATCTCTGTGTATTTTCAAGTGAAGATAATAACACTATGTATCATACTGAGTTTTATATTCAGTTTTTTTGTTAATACCATGTAACATTATACAAGATGGGTTTCAGTTTGAGTTTTATTTAACGGCATATCAACTCCTGTGCGTTATTTAACGCCAAAAAGTTGGGGTTTTAAGGTATTTTTTTAAATGTTCGGTTAACGTGAGAATTTGAGTTTGTATTTTGTTTAACGCGCATCAACCTCTGTGTGTTATTTAATGCCAAAAACGTGGGGTTTTAAGGTTGTTCTTTGCTTTGTTTTTTTTGTTTTTTGTTTTTTTGGTTATAGTGAAAAGTTTGATTAAGTCAGATTTTAATTAAAAAATTTTATTTTTATTCTTTTTTTATTTTAGAAAACTAAAAATGTCTTCAAGTTTTGTATTCAAAAATGTTTTGCTGAGAATAAATTTTTCTTTCAAAACTGTGTCATGGTAATAGTTTTTCTTCTTCAAAAATGTATTTTTGATAAAATTTTTCATTAAAAAATGTTTCTTTTTCCAATAAAAGTCTATTTTTATGTATATATTTCTATAAAAGCGTATTTTTATACTTTCGTAATATTTTGACCCCAGTTTGGGGTTAACTATTTATCTATAGCTGTAACCCTAACAGGTACTACTACCCCAGGTCAAGGTGGACCTTGGCACAACAACAATTAAGAGGTGGTTTCATGCTCTTTACAACCTCCCAATCAGAGGCCTTGCTGCCAGATGAAATTTACCGTCATGCCCACGACCAGATAAAAGCTGATTAAGTGTTTCTGGATATTTAACACAGAATCTGCATTTCAGATTAACACAGTTTTTTTCTGTAATCGTCCTTAGTAATTTCTAGTCAGCAAAAAATGGTCTTGCTATGAGTCAAATAACAGGACAGATTGGGTTCTATAGCCTTGGTCGGCAACCAGTCTACCGCAGAAAGCAATGGCAACCTACTGCGGGATAATCTTCTGCCAAGTCAGTCATGTCTCTTTCGAGACATGATCACCCAAAGCGTGTATCACGTATGGCACTTAACTGACTGATTGATATTAGAAAACTGAGGATATCTTCTAATTTATTATTCAAAAATGTATTGGTGGTCATACTTTTTTCCTAGAAAAATATATTGATGAAAAAGTCTTTTTTTTTTCCAAAAATGTATATTTTTCTATAAAATTCTTTTTTTATACTTTCATAATATTTTGACCCCAGTTTGGGAAATAACTATTTTCCCATGACTGGGATCCTAACAGGCGCTACCACCCCAGGTCAGGGTGAATCTGGGAACAACAGCAATTAAAATGTGGTTCCATGCTCATCGCAACCTCCCAATCAGAGGCTTTGCTCTAGTTTATTGTCATACCCAGGACCGCAGAGTATTGAACCCGAGAAGGCTTACCTTGCCAAACATTTCTACATTTGGTACATTACATTTTCTTTTGCTTTCTTTCTTAGGTTCTTTGTCTCTGCATGAAGTGTACTATGGATTATTTGGACTTCTTTACAAACTCGAAAGTCTCTTTGAAACTTATTGGCTTCCTTTCTTCTTCTTTTCTTCTTCTTCTTTTTCTTCTTCTTCTCTTTATTATTATTAAGAATAATAATCTTGTTCTTCAATATGGCAGTGAATGATCCACAATCTCTTCGAAGCTGAAGGAAAAACTTGAAGCAACTGAAATGTGGTTCTACAGAAGGATGCTGCGAATATCATGGACTGAGCATGTGAGCAATGATGAGATTTTGGAAAGGATGGAAACGAAAATAAAATTAATACTGAGCATCAGGAAGAGACAGCTAAAGTTTCTGGAACATGCAATGAGGAAAGAGAGCTTGGAGAATCTGTTACTCATAGGCCAGATAGAGAGGAGGAAAGACAGAGAAAAAGAGCGTGTAAGATACTTGACGGGCCTGAGTAGGTGGTCGACAGAACGGGGTTCCGTGGTGTAACAGGAGAAAGCGTGCAAAGAGCCACCAGAGATAAGGAAACATGTAAGGCCATGATCGTCCACGTCCTGAAATGACAAAACACATAGAAGAAGAAGAAGAAGAAGAAGCAGACGAAGAAGAAGAAGAAGAAGAAGAAGAAGAAGAAGAAGAAGAAGAAGAAGAAGCAGAAGAAGAAGAAGAAGTAGCAGAAGATGAAGAAGAAGAAGAAGTAGCAGAAGAAGAAGAAGAAGAAGAAGAAGCAGAAAAAGAAGAAGAAGAAGAAGAAGAAGAAAAAGAAGAAGTAGCAGAAGAAGAAGAAGAAGAAGCAGAAAAAGAAGAAGTAGCAGAAGAAGAAGAAGAAGAAGAAAAAGAAGAAGCAGAAAAAGAAGAAGTAGCAGAAGAAGAAGAAGAAGAAGAAGAAGAAGAAGAATGTTGCTCCTTCCTTAAATCTATAACTTTTACATTCTCTCGCGCTTCTGGGTTATGGAAATGCCCCATGGCTTTTTGCTTCCAAGTCTAAATTGATAATCAAAATGAAATTGCATAACAATTGGTATTCTTCCTGCTCCTTTACTGACCCCTCTCCTTCATCGTCCTCGTTTTTACATATTCACTTGTTGAATTTTTTTTAAAAAAATAAATAAATAACCACGTACAATGCGATCTGTTATCGGCTGCCAGTTCCTTGCCGACAAATTCTTCATTTCAAATTGGCAGACAGAATGAAATCTTTAACCGTTTTTTTTAAACTTCTACTTGCTTCAAAGTTTTTAGTGAAAAGAATTTATTCTTGCGCTGCAAGAATAAAGCCTTCAATTTCAGACTTTAATCCCGGTGTACGTAACCATCGATGAGTATTAATCTATCAACATTGGGTTTATTAGCACGTTCTGGATATTGGCCATACAGAGGTTTGTATTGCCAGCGTTATTTCATCTGTTCAAGAGCTTTATCCTTGGCTTTCTTTTTCATATTTTTTGCCGCAATAGTTGGTTCTTCGCTTCCGTTTTGCTTTTCTACAGAATCTACTAAATGTAAATCTTGTTTGTATTTATTTCCTTCTTTCATTATTGAATACATTTTCTTTCTATTTTCATGTTGTTTGACTAATTGTATCATCCAATCCTTTGTTGTTTCTATGTATCTTAGTAAGCCAATAATTGTTGTCTTGTATGACAATTCTAGCTGAATAAGACCTCTTCCAACTTCATTACGGGTTATGTATAGACGGTCTTCATCAGCCTTTGTGGCACGATTCTTGTTTTCAATTTCCACATTTTTTCTATTTCAGTTTCCAGGTCTTTGTATTTTGACAGTTTTTCAAATTACTTGGTTGCTATGTTACAATCCGCTGGACAAGCCATATCAATTATTAGGCAAGTTTTTTCTTTCTTCAATAATATCTGGCCTATTTGCTTCAATTTTTCTGTCTGTGTTGCTGGTGTAATCCCATAGAATGCTGACATCTTCTATTTTTGTAACCGCTGCTAGGTGATGTTCATACCCGTGTTTGTTTACAAATTTTCCATAATGTTTGCACATTGTCCAGTATAAATATTGCCCCACTCTATCGTAACGATTTTTATATTTATTTGGGGCAAGTACAAAACCTCCTTAGATTAGATGGTCTATTATTACTATTATTATTATTATTATTATTATTATTAGTTTCCTTCTGCACTCTTCTACGTCATGTCCTTTTTCTTCTCACTATTATTATTATTATTATTATTATTATTATTATTATTGTTGTTGTTGTTGTTATTATTATTATTCACCGTCTTGTTGGTTACCTTCGTCTTCTAAAATTCCTTTTTCTTTTTATTATTATTATTATTATTATTATTATTATTATTATTATTATTATTATTATTATTCGCCGTTTACTTCTTGGCTACCTTCGTCTTCTCCTTCTACATATTTTTTCAGTCAAATTCTTTTTCTTCTTCTTCTTCTTCTTCTTCTTCTTCTTCTTCTTATTATTATTATTATTATTATTATTATGTCATTTTTCATCATATTTAGATTTCTGCATTGGTCTCACTACCAACCAAGTCTGCGGGGAGACCTAAGGCAGGTAGTGGCGTGTTGTTATGACTCCATTTCATGTTTTTCTATCCTCCCTATCATCCCCAGCATTACATAGATAACGTTTTCCTTAGTGTGTGGGCTGTACTTAATAATACAATTTTTTGTATATCTCTTAAGCTGAGGTTTCCAGGGATTCTTTCAATGTGTTGTTTTGTTCCATTTTTTATCATTCCAAGTGCACCTACTATCACTGGCACAACTCTTGTTTTCAATTTCCACATTTTTTCTATTTCAATTTCCAGGTCTTTATATTTTGACAGTTTTTCAAATTCCTTGATTGCTATGTTACAATCCGCTGGACAAGCCATATCAATTAATAGACAAGTTTTCTCCTTCTGGTTTTTAACAATAATGTCTGGCCTGTTTGCTTCAATTTTTCTGTCTGTGTAGATGGTGTAATCCCATAGAATGGTTACATCTTCTATTTCTGTAACCGGTGCTGGATGATGTTCATACCAGTGTTTGTTTACAGCTTTTCCATAATGTTTGCACATTGCCCAATGTAAATATTGCCCAACTCTATCGTGGCGATTTTTATTATTATTATTATTATTATTATTATTATTATTATTCGTTGTCTTCATCTTGGATACCTTCGTCTTCTCCTTCAACATCTTTTTCATCTTCTCTTCTTCTTCTTCTTATTATTATTATTATCCTTCTTTGTCATCTTCATGTTGGATACCTTTGCTTATTTACTGTCTCATTTTTTTGTCTTCTCGTCACTATTTTTAATATTATTATTATTTTTGTTTTTTTCTTTTCTCACAATTTAAAGGTAGCCAAGATATTCTATATTTCCTATTTAATCTTCCACATCTTATAGTTTTTATTATTATTTTATTATTATTTTATACTTTTATTGAAATAATTCTCTTTTTTTCTTTCTCTCATCTTCGCTCCTCCATTTTTATATTTCCCTTCGTGTTTTCTTCGTCATTGTCTTTATAAAACTTAATTTTCCCGATCGTCTGCATTGCCATTTCTATGTTTTAATGACGCCATTAAGGACATATTGCTTCTTTTATTCATTTCCTTTCAACTTTCTGCCTCAGCCTATTGCTTTGTTCGTCTTTTTTTTTTTCCTGGTAATTTTATCGTCTTCTTCGTATTGTTAGATTTTCCTGTCTTTTTCTTTCGTATTTTACTTGTTTCTTTTTTCTTTATTATTCAGACTCGATTTTGTTCACTGCTGCTTTTCATTCTTCTTTTTCTTCTTCTCCTTCTTCTTCTTCTTCTTTTTCTTCTTCTTTTATTTTTTATTCATTTTCTACTTTTCTTCCTCTCTTTCTCCTCATCCTATCTCTTTGCTTCCTCCTCTATGCTTCAACTTATTCTTCTTCGAAAACACATACTTCCCTCTTACTCTTCTTTTATATATGTCTTTTTCTTTCGTATTTTACTTGTTTTCTTTTTTCTTTATTATTCAGACCCGATTTTGTTTACTGCTGCTTTTCATTCTTCTTCTTCTACTGCTATTTTTAATTCTTTTTCTACTTTTCTTTCTCTCTCTCCTCATCCTATCCCTTTGCTTCCTCCTCTATGCTTCAACTTATTCTTCTTCGAAAACACATACTTCCTCTTCCTCTTCTTCTATATATTTCTTTTTCTTCTGCTTTTATTATTATTCTTTTTCTACTTTTCTTTCTCTCTCCTCATCCTATCCCTTAGCTTCCTTCTCTATACTTCAATTTATTCTTCTTCGAAAACACATATTTCCCTTTTCCTCTTCGTCTGTATATTTCGTCTTCCTCTTCTTTTTCTTCTTCTTCCTCTTCTTCTCTTTCTTCTTTTTTTTCTTCTTCTTCTAGAAGATGGTGATCCTGCACTACCCCTTTCTTCTTCTACTTCTAATATATTCACTCCTTTCTCTACATTTCTCTCTCCCTCATTCTATTTCGTCACTACTACTACAACTATTTTTTCTATTCCCTTTTCCTTTTTTCTTTTTCTTGTTTTTTACTACTACTACTACTACTACTACTACTACTGCACCTTCTTCCTTTTCTCTCGCTTTTCCCTATTCCTTAACTTCCTTTTTTTCTTCTTCTTCTTCTTCTTCTTCTTCTTCTTCTTCTTCTTCTTCTCCACCTTTTCTGTTACTTTTTTACATTTTACTTTGCCCTTTCCTCCTCCTTCTACTCCTCTTGTTCGTCTTCTTCTTATTATTATACTTTTGCTACTGCTACTACTACTCTCCTTCTTCCTCTCCCTATTGTCTCTTTTTCTCTTTTCTTCTTCTTCTGCTAACTCGTCTTCTCCTCCTCCTTCTCCATCCCCTCCTGTCTGTTCTGCTCTTTTTTGCAAAATTGCTGACTACTGCTATTCTTTCTTCATCCTTTCTTTCTCCTCCTTTTTCTTATTGTATTCCTCCTCCTTCTCCTCTTTCTATTATTTATTCCACTTTCTTTTTATCCTGATTCTCCTCCTCCTTCAGTTCTTTATCCTCCTCCTTGTTCCGTTACTCATCCCTCTTCTTTCTTCGTCTTTTATTACTTTTATGCCTCTTCCTTTTTCAACTGCGCTTCTTCCTCTTTTTTTCTTAATCGGCTGCTGCTACTTTCACACTTTCTCTCCTTTTCGTTTTTGTTTTTTCTTCTGCTACTGCTACTACTATTTATCCTCCTATTATTTTTATTTTATTTTTTACTTTTATTTTCTTTACTTCTCCTCCACCTTCTGCTCCTCCGCCTTCTGTTGCTACTCCTCTTCGGTCTTTATATTCGTTTGCTGCTGCTTTTGCTTCTGCTTCTCTTTCTCTTGCTATTCTAATGCTTCTCTCTTTTCTTCCTCTGCATCCCCATCTTTTCCTGTTTGTTTCTTCCTCTACCTTCTCGTTCACCTCCTCCTAGTTCTACTTTTCCTCTTCATTTTTCTGCTCATCATCATCTTTTTTTTATTCGATCATTTCTTCTTCTTCTTCTTCTTCTTCTTCTTCTTCTTCTTCCATAATTTCTTCTTCTTCTGTTACCGTTTTTCAAACTTCTCTGATTAAGTTTCCTTCTTCTTCAAAATCTTCTGAGAATTCTTCTTCTCAAGTTTCTTCTTCTCAAGTTTCTTCTTCTCAAGTTTCTTCTTCTTCTTCTTCTTCTTCTTCTTCTTCTTCTTCTTCTTCTTCTTCTTCTTCTTCCTCTCCTTCTTCTTCTTATTCCAAATTTTTTTCTTCTTCTGTTACCGTTTCTCAAACTGCTCTGATTAAGTTTCCTTCTTCTTCAAAATCTTCTGAGATTTCTTCTTCTCAAGTTTCTTCTTCTTCTTCTTCTTCTTCTTCTTCTCCTCCTTCTTCTTCTTCTCTTTCTTCTTCTTCTTCTTCTCTTTCTCCTGCTTCTTCTTCTTCTGCTTCTTCTTCTTCTTCTGCTTCTTTTTCTTCTTCTGCTTCTTTTTCTTCTTCTTCTTCTTCTTCTTCTTCGTCTGCTTCTTCTTCTTCTGCTTCTTCTTCTTCTTCTGCTCTTTCTTCTTCTTCTTCTTCTTCTTCTTCTTCTTCTTCTTCTTCTTCTTCTTCCATAACAATATTCTTTTTCTCCCTCTTCTAAGGTTTCTTTTTTCTTTTCTTTTTGTTTTTGCTTTTGTCCTCTTCTACTTTTTCTTTCCTAACAATATTCTCTTTTCCTTCTTTTCCTACGATTTTCTTATCTTTTTCTTCATTTTTTTTTTTTTTTTGCATTTTTCTTTTTCTTCCTCCTCGCATTCTTCTAAATGTTAACTGTTTCTTTTTTACATTCTTCTCTACGTTGTTCTTTGCTTTTTCCTGCTCTATTCTTCTCTTTGTTGAGGTTGTCAGGGTTGCTCTTCTTCTTCTTCATCATCATAATCATCTTCTTCTTTTCACACTCCTCTTCTTCCTCTTCCCACTTTTTTCTTCTTCCTACCGTTTCTTTTTTCCCTCTTTGATTCATTCGCCTCTATTTATATTCCTTTTCCTCTCTTTCTTATAATTTTTAGTTTAATTCCCTTCCTTTTTCTTTCTAGACTCCATTTTATTTTATTTCTATTTTTATTCTCTCTCCGTTTCTCCTTTTCTTTTCCTTTTTCTTAACTTCATTCAATTCTTCTCTGAAACTTCCTAAACCCTTTTTTTTTACTCACCTTCGTTCTCCCTTTAACCCCCACCCCAACACAAGTTTTTTGTCCTTCTCTTTCCTTTCAATTTCTATTTTTTCCCTTTTGTCTTCTTTCTATTGCCTTCTTTCATTTTCTTCTACTTCTTCCCTCTTTTTTTTCTCTGTCTTTTTAAAAACATTAACAGTTTTTTTGTAATGGCTGACATTCATATCAATAACAAATTTCATTTTTCCTGTCTAATCTTTTTATAGCAAATGCTATTATTGTCCCGCCATTGTTTTAGTATTTAGTATTTACTTCATCATTCTAACGAACACAATGTTTATTGTTTCCATGCCTGGCGATGACCAAACGTTATAATTCTTCGGGGAAGAAGAGGGAATTTTTACCAATAGTTGCTTCCTTTTGCTTTTAGTTTGTTTGTACTTGTCTTTTTTTTTCTTTCTTTTTCTTGTATTACTGCCATTTTGAATTTCTATTCTCATAACATGACTTTTTTTTCTCATACTCTACCAATTGCTATAACAGATTTGAGTATTTAATCTTCCCTTTTGTCTCATAGCGTGATTAGTGTCTATTCAAAATGGTGATTGTTCTCCAAGAGCGCTCTTCACGCCCAGAGGCGAATTTCACCAACTGTCTTGTTATTGTCCTCTCGACTCTCCTTTGACATTCAAATGACGTTGGGTCAGCAGCGATCGAGGAAAGAAGAAGTGGTGGAGGCGGTTGTTGTTGTTGCGGGGGTGGGTCGAAGATGGGCGGGGTTTGAAAGTCTTCGTTCACCTGACATTGTCGATTCTATGTCCGCATCTGCTCGTCTCAAAGGCATTTCACCAACTTTGTCGATTTCCCTCAATTTATTTGTTATTTTAGATAAAAGACCGAAAGAACTCTAAGACAAAAATATAATTAGCAGCAACAACAACAATAACAAAGAAAAAACACAAAACAATAACAACAACAAAAAGATGAAGTCAACTAATTGAATAGAATAGATTGTAATAATAGCAAAATGAAAAGATTCTTTCAAAAATGGCCTCCAAGAATAGGAAGGACATATGACTGTGAGGAAAGGGTTTTAAATAAGAGAAAGGTTTACTTTTTTTTTTTTTTCATCTAAACAGTTAAACATCGTCTGTTCGAATGCAGGTTTTGTATTCTGTTAGCTATATTTATTCAATTTAAAAAAAAAAAACAACTATTCTGCTTGTCTTGCCCCTGTGAATTTTACAACCGGTCCCGTCTTTGTGCGAACTGTTTAAACTGAACATCAATAACGAACATTTTGTGATGCAATTCCTCCTTTCATACATATTTCATCTAGAATTCTCTGTCATTCAGACTATAAACAATTCCTGTTCTTTTTATTTGAATCCGTCGCCATTCTTATAATCATTATTATTGTTTTGAAATTTTCAAACAGTTCAATCCCTGGTGGCCAGACAATTCTTTGTATTCGACCATTTAACCGCTCGTCAAACGAAGAAAACAGTACTCGAGACCCCAGGAGAAAAAATGCAAAAGTTATTTCTCCAGTCAAGTCGTAACCTAACACTGAATATATTCTATCGCATTCCACCTCGTTCGTATTCTATTTATTACTTTGAAATGGCGTTTATTTTTGCTCTGATTGTGATACGCGTCTCTCTATTCGACTTTCTTCTCTTTGAGCCGAGCCGTTGGTCTATTCTCTGCCGTTTTCTCTACTGAAACTCACCAATAAATGTTACTCTTTTATTTCGGGACAAGCTTATTGGTTGTTAGAATTGTTGAATGCTTTCTCCAATCGTTCCCCTTGTCTCTTTGCAAATAACCCCCAGACACGACATTAACCACGAAAAACGTTATTTCTTGGGAACCAATTTAATGCGCTTTTATTATTGTTACGTATAATAATAGTTACTGCTATAGAAATAATCACGATTACTGTCCACTGGCTTATCTTAATTGTTAAATTATCTGACACAACTTAATCATTCTTCTTTTTTAATATAGAATTTCTGTTATCGGTATGACTTATGAATTCAGAAAACAGGGTTCAATTTCTAGCTTGTTCCGTTCTGTTCACGACCTCATAAATATAATTAGGAAATGAACGTATCTAAGATTTCTCATTCCATCTCTTGCAAAAAAAAAAAATATAGTTGTTCTAGTCTTGTGTAGCAGTCAGTCTAAGAGGGGAATATGTCAGAAACCAAACCGTGGAGAACGCAATTTTCATGACTGGGTAAGAAAAGCAAGAGAATACGGAGGAAGAAGGTATAGCAACAGTGAAGACAATTAAAACACGCTGTAATTGATTTGATTAATTGAAAAATGGTGGTGGTATCAGGCTACGAAGATAATATATATATATATATATATATATATATATATATATATATATATTTAATCATATCGCCCCGAGCAAGGCGGTAACGCCACAGAAGTGCAGGGGGCTACATAGGAGTGAAAAGATTGGAAAAGAGAAAACCGGAAACCGCATCCCAAACAGGAAACAAGGGATGAGCCTCTTCACCTGTTCAATAGACATGGGTGGAGTGTGAACCGGGCGATAGTTTAGTCTATCTACTCCAATTGAAAAAAAAAGTGAGAAGATTGGAAAAGAGAAAACCGGAAACCGCATCCCAAACAGGAAATAAGGGATGAGCCTCTTCACCTGTTCAATAGACATGGGTGGAGTGTGAACCGGGCGATAGTTTAGTCTATCTACTCCAATTGAAAAAAAAAGTGAGAAGATTGGAAAAGAGAAAACCGGAAACCGCATCCCAAACAGGAAACAAGGGATGAGCCTCTTCACCTGTTCAATAGACATGGGTGCAGTGTGAACCGGGCGATAGTTTAGTCTATCTACTCCAATTGAAAAAAAAAGTGAGATGATTGGAAAAGAGAAAACCGGAAACCGCATCCCAAACAGGAAACAAGGGATGAGCCTCTTCACCTGTTCAATAGACGTGGGTGGAGTGTGAACCGGGCGATAGTTTCGTCTATCTACTCCAATTGAAAAAAAAAAGTGAGAAGATTGGAAAAGAGAAAACCGGAAACCGCATCCCAAACAGGAAACAAGGGATACATTTATGGAAACAGTCAACGAAAATTCTTCTGCTATATTTCCTATAAAAGTATTGAAAGGCACAGATAATAAAGAATATTAATCTGCGGAGAAGGCAACAGATATACACTCCGCTAAATTTCCAAAGAGGTCATTGCAATTCATAGATAATAAATCAAGAAATTCTGGTAAATTTTCGTTGTAAGTCCCGACGCTTTTCCCCTTCAAATTTATCCAAAATAGCATTATCTCTGTGCAAATGTATATGCTGAACTCAAATCAACTGTTAGTTATTGAAGAAACTTACCTTTTTTATTTAAATGTCCATAAAAAAAAACGAACTATATCTGGCACTTTTTCTCTCCCGTAACTCTCACGAAGTCATATAATTAATTGCAGAATGACGTAATGCGTATGTGAACGATTTTTGTTCGATTTTTCTTCATTTACTAATACTTCCGTCGATGTACTTCCGGTAATGAAAGTAATGCGCTATTGTATTTCTACGTTTATTACTCTCATAACAGGAAGTACATCACCGGAAGTTTCAGTAAAGGAAGAATATCGACCAAAATTCAAAAGAAAATTGCTGCCTACGTAGAACGTTCTCTGCAGTTAATTACATGACTTCGTGAGAGTTACGGGAGAGAAATAGTGCGAGATATAGTTCGTTTTTTTATGGACTTTCAAACAAAAAAGTTATTTTTTTTCAATAACTAATTGTTGATTTGAGTTCAGCATATAAATTTGAACAGAAATAATGTTATTTTGGATAAATTTGAAGGGGGAAAAGCCGTCGGCACCTAAAACGAACATTTATCGAAGTTCTATGGAGAAAGCAACAGGAAACCACTCCCCTATATTTTCCAACAAAGTAATGGCAATTTATAGATCAAAAAGAAAAGAAAGCTATGTGGAAAGCAATGGAAAACCCCTCCACAATCTTTCCCAAAAAGAAATGGCAATTTATAGATAAAAAGAAATCTAAGGGGAAAGCAACGGAAAACCCCTCCACTATCTTTCCCAAGAAGAAATGGCAATTTATAGATAAAAAGCAATCTAAGGAGAAAGCAACGGAAAACCCCTCCACTATCTTTCCCAAGATGTAATGGCAATTTATAGATAATAAAGAAAAGGAAACTGTGGTGATGGCAAAGGAAAACACTTCATGATCTTCAAAAAAAGTCATAGCAATTCAAAGATAGTAAACAAAAGAAATCTGTGAACAGACATGATCACACCTATGTTGTTTTTTTAATCATTTCACCCCGGGCAAGGCTTTATGCCTTGCCCGGGGTGAAATGATTAAAATGAACAATGATGTTCGGGGGCTACATAACTGAAAGAAAATTAATTAGAGGAGGGAGAAGAGGATTACAAACCAATTAGAAAGAAGCAATAAAAAGATGAAAATACAGGAGTAATGACAGTTGCAAGGGGGGAAAGAAAGGGAAGGATATACGGGGTGGGGGAAGGGCTAGAGTCAAGTGGTCAGTAGATTATTATTGACATTGCATTTAAATTTCTGGAGGTTGTAGCCGTCAGGAAAGCAAGAATATGGGAGAGAGTTCCACAGGCGTGAAGTGCGAGAGAAGAAGCTGCAGGAGTAGAATACTAGTCGAGTTTGAGTTAGAGTTTTGTTTAACGGCATATCAAATTCTGTGGGTTATTTAATGCCAAAAAGGTAGGGTTTTAATGTTCATGTATAGTGAGAAGGTTGATTTCATCTGGTGTTAATGAAAATTGTGTTTTTGTTCGTTTGTTATTTTAGAAAACTGAGAATGTCTTCCAGTTTTGTATTCAAAAATGTTTTGTTGAGAATTTTTTTTTAAATGTGTGATGGTAATAATTCTTCAAAAGTGTATTGTTGTTAATATTTTCCTTCAAAAATGTATATTTTTCTATAAAAGACTATATATATATATATATATATATATATATATATATATATATATATATATATATATATTTCTGTAAAAGTGTATTTTTATACCTTCATAGCGTTTTGACCTCAGTTTGGGTGTTAACTATTTGCCCATAGCTGGGATCCTAACAGGTGCTACCACTCCGGGTCAGGTTGGACCTGAGAACAACAGCAATTAAGAGGTGGTTCCATGCTCCTCACAACCTCCCGATCAGAGGCCTTGCTGTTTACCCTCATGTCCAGGACCAATATTAATCGAGAAATCCCACGTTAAAGTGTCAGAGATAATGGGTGTTAGAATTTCATCAATATCGGAAAATCTCAAGGAAATTGGTAGGGTGAAGAACCTCGATAATCGGGTCACACGTGAATTCAGTGGAAGTTAGAGTTTGGCGTTTTAAAGTTTGTTCGATGTTGCATTCGCTAAATTATTTATTTCGAAAACCTAAAGGAGTGAGGAAAAAATTAGAGAAAAAATGAAGGAGAAACAATTAAAGAAAAATGTAGAAAAAATAAGAAAAAGAGAAAGAAGCAGGAAGATTTTAAAAAAAATATGTAGAATATGAAAAAAAGAAGGAATAAATGTACAAACATAAAAAAAAAACAAAAGAAAGAAAAAATCGAAGACACAAGGTCAAGAAGAAATGTTATATCAGGAAAATATGAAAGTGAAAAACCTTTGAGAATAAATAAATAAATAAATAAATAAATAAATGGTGGAAGCTAGGAAAAAAAGAGAAAAATGAAAATGAAGAAACGGTATGAAATAAAAACTGACAAAGGAAAAAAAATAACATAAAAAGTAGAAAGAGTTTGGAAAGAGCAAAACAGTGAAAGAAAGTAAAAAAAAACAGAAAGAAAGAAAGAAAGAAATGAAGATACAAAGAAAGAAAGAAAGAAAGAAAGAAAGAAAGAAAGAAAGAAAGTGATTAGAAATATCTAGAATCCGGGAAATGAAAAAAGAAGATATAAAAGTATAAAGAGGAAATAGAAAGAAAGAAAGAAAGAAAGAAAGAAAGAAAGAAAGAAAGAAAGAACTATCGGGAAGTAAGTATCGGGAAGAGATTTGAAAGATGTAAAAAATAGGAAATGAAAAGGAAGAAACAAAAATACAAACGTGGAAAAGAAAGAATGAAGGAAGGAAGAAAGGAAGGAACGAAGGAACGAAGGATGGATGGATGGATGGAAGGAAGGAAGGAAGGTAGGAAAGAAAAAGAAGAAAAAAGAAAAAGGCTAGAAGAGTTTGGAAATATGTAGAATAAACAAAATAAAAGAAAAAGAAATAAAAGTACAACCATGAAAAGGTAAGAAAGAAAGAAAGAAAGAAAGAAAGAAAAAAAGAAAGAAGGAAAAAAGAAAGAAAGAAAGAAAAAAGAAAGAAGGAAAAAAGAAAGAAAGAAAGAAAAGAAGAAAGAATGAAATAATGAAGCTAGAAGATGTTGAAATATATAGAATATGGAAAAGGAAGAAAATAAGAACTAAAAGGTCATACGAGAAAAATAAAAGAAAGAAAAACAGAAGAAGGAAACAATTAAAAAAA
This sequence comes from Ascarosepion bandense, assembly GCA_037127315.1. Classification (NCBI taxonomy): domain Eukaryota; kingdom Metazoa; phylum Mollusca; class Cephalopoda; order Sepiida; family Sepiidae; genus Ascarosepion; species Ascarosepion bandense. The sequence goes on from JBBBDQ010001237.1 coordinate 565,541, forward strand.
GAAAGAAAAAGAACGAATAAAAAAGAGGTCGAAAAAAATTGAATATGGAAAAAGAATAATATAAGAAAGAAAAATCAAAGAAAAATGAATTAACAAAGAAAGAAGAAACAACTAAAGAAAGAAAGAAAGAAAGAAAGAAAAAAGCGGAAAAATGTTGGAAAGGAGTAAAATATGCAAAAAGAAAATAAGAAATAAAAGTACAAAGGTAAAAAATGAAAGAAAGAATGAACGAATGAATAAAAGAAAGAAATGAATGGAGAATATTTTTAAAAAGTAAAAATAGGGAAACAGAATATTTAAAAAAAAATATTGTGCCTCAAAATATGTTTCCACAAATCTCTTCCATCTAAACAAAAATAATAATCGCTAAATATTCCACCTTGATATAAGTTAAAATGTCGGAATAAAATTTTATTTATATATATATATATATATATATATATATATATATAATCATTTGCACATCTGTTTGTACCCAATTGAATCACTTCGGGAAGGTTAATCTTCTAAGGGACTTTAACAACAAAACACCGGTTTGTTTTCTTCTTTAACTCGTACTTCTATAAGATTCTGTGTGTAAATAAATTAACAGGCGTAAAGATAAAATAAAAAAATGAAAAGATAGATAAAACGTACATGTCTTCTCTTTATTTCCTTTTCATTTATTTATTCATTTATTTACTTATTTATTTATTTGGTTGTTTATCTTTTGAAACAACCGGCAAGGAAAGTCAAAAAGAACGCTTCCTCTTTCAAGCAGGCGATACATATTGGTAGACAAAAATATATCTATTCTTATTTTATGTTCATCCTTCTTTCGGTGGGTGGGTGAATAGAAGTTTCTGGGAGAAAACATTCTGAAGAGTCAGTTGTGTGCTACATCGTTCCACTCTTCCGCCATTTTGCTGTTGTTTATTATTGCTGAGCCATTTTTGCGTGGATTTCGGCTATTTTTCATTGATCTTTTTTTCCTCTTTTTTTTTTTTCGAGTGGGGAGGGAACGCTTCTTTTAGCTGAACGCAGATATCAATATCATAATATGATATATCCCTCCCCCGCTTCGAGAAAAAGAAAATCGACGAACAAAAATCAGAGCCTTCCCCGAGAAAGCACTTATTCTTGAACGCTCTTTTATTTTAAGCATTAAATATTTTCATGGTAACTTTTCAGTTCTTTCTTCCTTCGGCTTAAGGTGTTCTTAAGTCTCATCTACCACCTTTATGATGTCATTGGTTTTCATGGCTTCTGCTCCGACGAACTTAGATCACTGGCGCCCTCTTCTCAAGAATTTACTGAAAACACTAAATTTACCAAAAGGAACCGAAAATTCTACTCCCCCAGCTTCTTTTCTCGCACTGTGGAACTCCCTTTCGTATACTTGCTTTCCTGACGTCTACAACCTCCAGGAATTTAAATGGAATGTCAATTTCCATCTCTTATCTACTTAATTTTCATCTCTCATTTACTTGACTCCAATTCCTTCTACATCACTCCGTGTATCTTGTTCTTTTCTTTTCTCTCTACCTTCACAACTGTCTTCACTCCTGTGTTCACATTTTCTCTTGTCCTTTCTCTGACACCCACTGTAACTGGTTCGTCTTTCTCTTTACTCTCCTCCTGCCTAAAACTTTAGCTAACTTATGTAGCCCCCTGCGCATCAGTGGCGGTACCACCATGCTTGGGGTGAAACCATAAAATAAATAACTAAATAAACAAAAAAACTCGGTATCTATGCTGATGGAGCAACTATGTTCTCTTGTCTTAATACTAAGTCTGATCGCTTCATTGAAGTAAATTAGCAGCAGATCGTAAAAGTGACCCACAATCTGTTGTTAACTGGAGCAAGAAATGGCTTGTTAATTTTAACGCATCCAAAACGAAACTGCTATATCTTTTATGAGGACTCTTTTTACCTTGCATCAGCATTCTCCAGGTGAATGATTCTTTGTGCCTTCCAAAGCAAACTTTTTCCGCTGCCATGAAATGGAAAGATTATCGTATTTACATTATTCGGACCATTGTCTTCATCTTTCTTGCTATTTGTACGACATTTCAGCCGTTGTACGCTCCGGTCTTTGTCAGATGCTAGGAATTTCGAACTGAACCCTTTGTTACTATCACTGGGTGGATATAGACGTTGTTTAGTTTCTGTGACTTGACCCAAAGAGTTGTGAGTTCAGTACCAGGCTACAGCATGGTGAAAAAGTAACTTACAGGGTTAGAGGGAGATAACACATGACTTCCAAAACGATGCATTACTACGCAAGGAATGGAGTTCATATACTCCAATGATTGTAATAAAACATTCGGTTCGAAATTCCTAGCATCTGAAGAAGGCCAAAGCGTACAACTGCCGAAACGTCGTACAAATGGTAACAAAGATGAGGACAATAGTCCGAATAATGTAAATACTGTAAATATTACCTCATCTCAGAATTATAGACAAATAAAATGATCTATCATTAAACGTCGTTCAAATGGCAACAAAGATTAGGACAATAGTCCGAATAATGTAAATACTGTAAATACTACCTCATTTCAGAAATATAGACAAATAGAATGATCTATCATTAAACGTCGTTCAAATGGCAACAAAGATGAGGACAATAGTCCGAATAATGTAAATACTGTAAATACTACCTCATCTCAGAAATATAGACAAATAGAATGATCTATCATTAAACGTCGTTCAAATGGTAACAAAGATGAGGACAATAGTCCGAATAATGTAAATACTACCTTATCACAGAAATATAGACAACTGAGAACATTATATGGAATCAACTGCTAGGTCTGCTGTTCGGGAAATTAGTTCACTCTGTGGAGCGAAATAATTTCTTCTCGACAGAATCTATCTTACTCATTTATAAGTCTGCCATTCATTAATGCATTAAATATTTCTGTCACATTTTTTCTGGTGCATCTACTGTGTATTTAGAAACTGCAGATGAAATGCACAGAAGTATCTGCAATGTTACTAGTCCTTACTAGGCACCTCTACTTCAGTAACTTTTCTATCGCTGTAGCGTTGCTTCTCTTATGATACTTTTTATAATTTTTACAAATATTTAAATATTTTCCTTTTAATTTTCTTGATCTTTCTTTTTTTGGTGCCTTAACATTTATGAATTTAAGCAGCAGTACTAGACTGGCAGTGAGGTCTCATAATAATACAACTGAAATCGTACTCGAAATTTTTATTCTAATGATTTCTTATCTCATTTGTGGAACTCTTTTCTGGCTTCTTACTTCCCTCGGTTACGCACAAATACCCTTGGGAAAGGTATTAATCCGTCTATTAATCCGTCTCTTCCCTCCAGTTATGGGTTAATTAATAGGACAGATTAGGGTCTATAGGCTGGCAACCAGTCTACCGTAGAGAGCAATGGCAACCTACTACGGGATAATCTTCTGCCCAGTCAGTTATGTCTCAAAAGATACATGATCGCCCAAAGCGTGTATCACGCATGACTGATTTATATATAATCAAGCGTCTTTTATTGAATAATATAGGCGTATTGTGTCTACTTCTTTTATAATATTCTTTCTAGTCACTAATTGTGTCCTTGATGCTTTAATTCATAATGAAAGGTGCCGTAATTTTTGTTAACCCAAATACTTTCGATCTCATCGGAAATTATCCGCATGGGAAGACACATTTAATGAAACTGATCGTTGTTATGGTGGTTTTTGTAAACACGCGTGAACACGATTTTGTTTTCTTATTTTAAAATCAAACGTTGTAGCTACGATGTTTCTTTGTAAACTTCTTCTATGTACCTTTTCTTTTCAGGACGTGGGCGATCACGGCCTTCCACGTCTCCCTATGCCTTGTGGCTCTTAGCACGCTATCTTCTGTAACATCTCTCAGCTCCCGTTCTGTCATTCCCCTGCTCATGCCCTTCAAATATGTTATTTCCTCTGACTCCTTTCCCTTCTATCTGTCCTGTTAGTATCAGGTTCTCCAAGCTCTTCTTCCTCATCGCATGTCCCAGGAACTTCAGTTGTTTCTTCCTGATGCTCACTATTAATTTTCTTTTTGTTTCCATTCTTTCCAACACCTCGGTCCACGATATCCGCAGCATCCTTATGTAGAACAACTTTTCAGCTGCTCTAAGTTTTCCCTTTATCTTTGTTGATACTGTCCAATATTCACTGCCATATTGAAGAAATGACATCACATAGCAATCCAGTACTCTCTTCTTTGTTTCTAGGGAAATTTTCCTGTTTCTTATTACTTTACTCAGCTTTTGGAATACATCTTTCGCCATGCCAATTCGCCGTTGGATCTCTGTGTCGCACATTCTGTCTTCGGTTTTAGCACTTCCCAGATACTTAAATTTTCGTACCTGCTTGATTTTAACATCCCTCACCTGTATTTGGCACTTTGGGCCGCTCTTTTGCTGATGACCATGCATTCGGTTTTCTTGCAGTTTATCTGTAGTCTCTTCTTGTCACTCTCTTCAGCTATCTTCTGTAGGAGGTCCTACAGTTTTTTCGTGTCTGCAATCAACACTGTGTCGACTGCGTATCTTATGTTGTTCAGATTGTGACCTCCGATGACAAATCCTGACATAACATCTAGGGTCCTCAAAATATTCTCACTGTACAAGTTAAATAGATCCGGTGAAAATACACATCCCTGTTTTACGCCCCTTTCTATCTTTGTATAACTATTGAATTTGTTACCTGTCCGTATGCAGGCAGTTTACTGCCAGTTGAGGTTTTTAATTACCCTAATGTCTTTCCCAAATATGTCGAAGTTGCTGAGCATCTCTGTCAATTCTTTGTGGCGTATTTTGTCGAATGCCTTTGCATAATCAATAAAGTACAGGTATAAGTCCTTTTTCTTTTGTATTGCCCTTTCAGAGAGCATCCTAATCATAAATATGGCGTTCCTAGTCCCAGTGTCTTTGACGAGCCGGCACTGTTTTGTCCTATCGCTGGCCTGATTCTGCTTCTTGCTCTATTGATCAGTATTAGGATGAATCGTTCAAAACGTAAAGGAGGTCACCAGAGATGATTTATAATATAAATAATATATAATATAATATAATGTATATAATATATAATATAATATAAATAATATATAATATATAAGTTATATATAATATAAATAATATATAATTCAATGATACATGCTTAACTGAAGATCAGTCAGTTAAGGCCTATTTCAAAAGAAACATGACTAATTAGACAGGAAGATTTTCCCGCGGTAGGTTGCTATTTTTTGCGGTAGACGGGTTGCCAACCAAGGCTACAGAAACCACTCTGTCTTTGCTATTCAATCATTTTATCCAGATCGGTTATTTTTTATTTTTTATTTTTTTGTTTTTTAATTGTTTCACCCCAAGCAAGGCAATAATGCAACTAATGCGCAGTGGGTTGCATAAGAGGAGAATGAACGGTAACGGCAATATGGAATGTGCAAGAGAAGGATGAGATATTGGTGTGAAGAAAGTAAAGTGAGAGGAGCAAGATTCAAAGGGTGACGTTGCATTTAAATCTTTAAAGATTATAGACCTATATATATATATATAGAGAGAGAGAGAGACAGACAGACAGACAGAAAATGTAAGGGAGGTAATTAGAAATGGTTTATAATTAATGGTCTATTATTAATGGTATAACATTAATGGTTTATAATTAATGGTAATTAATTAATGGTATAACATTAATGGTTTATGATTAATGGTCTATTATTAATGGTATAACATTATAATTAATGGTCTATTATTAGAAATGGTTTATAATAAATGGTCTATAATATTTAATGATACCTACTTAATTGAAGACAAATGAGTTAAGTACCATACGGGATACATCTAGGCTTGGGTGATCATGTCTCTTTCGAAACATGACTTTAGAGAGATTTTCCCACAGTAGGTTGCTTTTCTTGCGGTAGACGGGTTGCCAACCAAGGCTACAGAAACCACTCTGTCCTGCTATTTAATCATTTTATCCAGATCAGGCATATTTTGTTTTGTCTTTTTTTAATCGTTTCACCCCAAGCAAGGCAATAAAGCCACTGATGCGCAGTGGGTTACATAAGAGGAGAATGAAAGTTAATAGCAATATGGAATGTGCAAGAGAAGGATGAGAATATTGGCGTGAAGAATGTAAGGTGAGAGGAACAAGATTCAAATGGTGTTGGGGGAAGAATATGAAATGATGGCAGTCAAGGGTAAAAGAAATGACGATTGACGTTGCATTTAAATCTTTAGAGATTATATATATATATATATATATATATATATATATATATATATATATGTCAGATTATTAAATAAATTGCACACATTATCTCTGCTTATCTAAACTTATTTTATAAAAGGAACTTTGTCTGTGTGTGTCTGTGTGTGTGTCCGTTACCTATAGACTCCGAAACGGCTGAACCGATTTTCTTGAAAATTTACACTGTTGTACTATAAGCATTTGCGAGTGTTCTTAGCTAGGTTTTGTGTCGAGGTACCCCCGATAAATATCGAAAATCGATAATCGAAAAAATCGGGTTAGAGAAGGGCTGGTCCGATTTTAATCAAATTTGATACACACATAAACAAAGACATAAGAAACGATATCCAGAACCAGGTTGCAGTTCTTACAATAGTGCAGAAAATCGATAATATATATATATATATATATATATATATATATATATATATATATATATATAAAAGGCAAGATGTTTGTGTGTGTGTCTGTTTATTTGCCTGTATGTTGTTGTTTTTTTGTTTTTTTTTCAGCCCTTTTATTTTAGTTTTTGCTTCAGGTTTGACTCTAAGTAGGTATAATTGTAGTTCTTAGTCTCAGCCATGATACCATTTACTCAGAGGACTTATTTAGCCTTCAAAAGTCAATTTACGACAAAAAACTTATTTGATATCGATACCAGGAAATCAAAATTTGACTTACATCCATTCATTTTTCTTTCAGTCTACTGTTTCGCTTTAACTGGAAACAACTATTGCTTTTTAGTCTTTCGTGTCAACGTCCAAAGAGTCTGAGCTCCAGGACCATGGATTAGTTTTAAAGCTTTCATTACACCCGAGCAACGTCGGGCTATACTGCTAGTTTTTAATAAAATCCGTTCATGCTCACGGATAATCTTTCGCGTATTATAATTGAAAGATGTCAGAAATGAACTGCAACGTTGTCAGATGTTGTTTTCATTCATTTCTCAAGGTACCCAAGTACTTTCAACCTCTTTCCGAGATCATCTTCAGGAGTGAGAGTAATGGTAACAAAAATAACTGCAAAACTGTGTTACTAAAAATGACTGTAATTTTTTTCTGCTTCAAATATAACAGTTGACAAATTGCTAGCGTTCATTAGAACGTGAAAATTATCTAAAACGGAATTTTTTTATATGTTGTAATGTCATGGTCATGTACGTGTTAAAGCATGAAAAAACTGTTCTTTTTACAAACATTTTAGAACATTACTACAGTATTCATAGCTGATTGTATTAGTTGGCGGCTTAAGTTGTTTTAATGAATATTGCCTCGAGAATCTGTAGTTTGCTTTTTGTTTTTTCTTAGCAATGCAGTTTTACGGTTATTTTTTTTTATCAAACGTGAGCAACGACAACGTTTTGGAAAAAATAGACACAAAAAAGTATTTTATACTTAACATCAGGAAGCGGCAGTTGAAATTTCTGGGCCACGTAATGAGGAAGGAGGGCTTGGTAAGATTAATACTCACGGAACGGATTGATGGAAAGAGGAACAACGTAAAGCAGCACGAAATATAACTGATGATCTTAAGCAAATGGGTCGTCGTACACGGTTTGTGAGAAATAACAAGAAGAAAAAACTTATTAATGTCGATATGGTTCAGGATCATGTGGAGGACAATAATTGGCTAGGTCCTGAAGGGACACGGTACATAAGAGAAGAAGAATATGTATTTTTTATATATCAAGAACACTTTAAGGAGAAAGATGTATACGTTTTTTTCATCATTTCACCCTAAGCAAGGCAGTTTTACCACTACTATTGCGCAAGGGGTTAGATAGGCGAAAGTGATGAGAAAGAGGGGTTAGTTATAGGGTGTAGTGGAGTTATTTTAGTAGTCGAGGGTAGTATTTGCGCTAAAGTCGGCCCTAATAGGTTCGACGTACAAAACGTTAGGAACTTGATATAATATGTATTAAGCAGTGTAATCTTGCCCGGTCACTGACTACTTTCATATTCGACTAACTGTCGATTACTATTAACTGACCCTCGATCATCTTATAACTACTGCTTAAATTAGGTGAGAGAGTCTATTCACTATAGAATAGGTGTGTTTCAACATAACAGATAGATAGATAGATAGATAGATAGATAGATAGATAGATAGATAGATAGATAGACATGAACCAACAGAGACATACAGATCGTGAATAGATATGAACAGACTTACATAGATAGATAGATACATAGATAGATAGATAGATCTGAAAAGACGAAGACAGATAGATAGATAGATAGATAGATAGATAGATAGATAGATAGATAGATAGATAGATAGATATGAACAGACTGAGATCTATCGTCCAACATCGACTGACCCTAATTCCTCTTACTCAGTCAGTTAAGTGCCATACGTGATACACGCTTGGGCGATCATCTCTTGAAAGAGACATGACTGACTGGGCAGAAGATTATCCCGCAGTAGGTTGCCATTGCTTTCTGTGTTAGACTGGTTGCCAGCCAAGGCTATAGAACCCATTCTGTGTTGTTATTTAACCCATAACTGGAAGGAAGAGACGGATTAATACCTTTCCCAAGGGTACTTGTGCGTAAGTGAATGCAAGGAATTCAACTGGAATTCGAACTCGGCTCCTCGATCTCTCGTTCCGAGTCGATATCTACTGCACAATTAAAGCACATATTGCGGTGAGTCTATTTGTGGTGAGCAACTAATGCATTTGATGTGTTCCTTTGTAAAAATATCCTCTTTGTGCTCATATAATATTTTGTTTAAATTCCTGGAGGTTTCTATGATATATTGCTTGTGGCATTTATTACAGGTAATAGAGTAAATTCCCCCTTCACGTTTTATATTGTATTAATTAAGTTTTTTTTGTTTCCGACGTCGTTGTGACAAATTGTATGTGAAGTTTAGATAAAACCTTTTCAGTTGTAGTTCGTGACCAGAACAAAGTATTTTAATTCGTCGGGATTGTCAGTAAAGAACGCTTTTCTATAATTGAAATATTATAGGAGCCTTTTGTTTCCTATTGAATAACAAAGAATTCGGGTGCTTGAATGTGTTTTTGATGTATTTCTCTACTTCATGTAAATAGTCAGCGGTGAAAATTCTGTGTACTCTTATTTTTTTTTTTTTTTTAATCATATCACCCCAAGCAAGGCGATAACGCCACTGATGTTCAGGGGGCTACGTAAGAGTGAAAAGATTGGAAAAAAGAAAGCCGGAAATCACATCCTAAACAGAAAACAAGGGATGAGCTTCTTCACCCGTTCAATAGACGTGGGTGGAGTGTGAACCGGGCGATAGTTTAGTCTATCTACTCCAATTGAAAAAATAAAGAGGAAAAGAATGGAAATGAGAAAAAGATTGTAAAAGAGAAAGCCGGAAACCACATCCTAAACAGGAAACAAGGGATGAGCCTCTTCACCCGTTTAATAGACGTGGGTGGAGTGTGAACCGGGCGATAGTTTAGTCTATCTACTCAATTGAAAAAATAAAGAGGAAAAGAATGGAAATGAGTAAAAGATTGTAAAAGAGAAAGCCAGAAACCACATCCTAAACAGGAAACAAGGGATGAGCTTCTTCACCCGTTTAATAGACATGGGTGGAGTGTGAACCGGGCGATAGTTTAGTCTATCTACTCCAATTGAAAAAAAAAATTGAATGATCATTCCGAATTATACAGGGTGGTTCAAAATTATGGTGTAGAGTAAATGATAACTTTTATTTTGAGAGTACATATACAATTATATTTAGTAATACAATTATTACATTGAAAATTAAATATATATCCAGCGGGGTCCAAAGGTAGGTAGACAGTAAAAAATAAAATTTATTTTGAGATAACATATACAATTATATTTAATAAAACAATTATTACATTGCCAATTTTATTTTTTTCTCTACAATAAAACAAAAGCGTTTAAATTCTATCAACGCAGGGGCTCAATTGTTGTCCATCACAATTTACACACCTACTGTTCACCTACTTTTGGGCCACCATGTATATATATATACGGCGTGGCTTAAAATTATGTGGATGATTAATAATAACATTTATTTGGAGATTACATATACAATTATATTTACTAATACACTTATTACGTTGACAATTCAATTTTATTTCGTACAATAATACAAAAGTACGTAAATTATATCAACGCCGGTGGTTAAATTGTTGTCCATCACAATTTACACACCTACTGTCCACCTACTTTTGAGCCTTCCGATATATATATATATATATATATATATATATATATATATATATATATATCGGGGAAGCTACCATGTGATCTGGCACATCTTTTACCTCTCGACCACAAATGGCTTACAGTCTAAACGAGGTTTTAATTAAGCCTATATATATATATATATATATATATAGAGAGAGAGAGAGAGAGAGAGAGAGTAGTACAAAAGTAAATGAACGATTGATAATAATTTTTATTTTGAGATTAGATATGCAATTATATTTACTAACACAATTATTACACTGACAATTAAACTTTATTTCGTAAAATAATACATTATTAAAATTTATTTCGTAAAATAATACAAAAATGGTTAAATTATATCAAAGCAAGTTCTCAAACTGTTGTCCATCACAATTTATATACCTACTTTTGGGCCTTCCGATATATATATATATATATATATATATATATATATATATTACAAAAGTAAATGAACGATTGATAATAATATTTATTTTGAGATTACATATACAATTATATTTACTAATACAATTATTACATTGACAATTATATTTTAACTCGTGAAATAATAAGAAAACGTTTAAATTATATTAAGGCAAATTCTCAAGCTGTTGTCTATCACAATTTACACAATTTACACATCTTTGAAGTCAACCTCTCACGCTTCACCAAAGATTTTGCACAAGTACCTTTGTATATTAATTTCTTGGAATGAATCTCTTATGTAATTTTTCAAATCACCAACACTTCTTGGTTTTCTACTATAACCTTTCTCTTTGAGCACCTCTCAGAAGAAGATATCCATTTGGGGTCAAGTCAGATGAAAGTGCTGACCAATCAATTGAACTTCTTTGGCCAATCCATTTCTTTAGGAAATGTTTCATCAAGTTACTCGCAGAATGTACTTGAAGACTGTGTAGAGGCATTTATTTTTAATGTTTAACTGATACACAAACCTATTCTACTTACTGTCCACCTATTCCGGACTACCCTATATTTTTTGTTATGAAGGAAATAGAAATATATAAAAACACTTCTAATAATTGTACTCATACTTTCACGGCTTCTGCTCCAATGAACTTAGATCACTGGTTCGTCCTATGTATGAATTCACACGAGCTACTAAATTAGCAGCTAGGTCCCACCCTTTTACAGTGAAACCGATAAAATCTAACTGTAATTTCTACTCTAACAGCTTCTTTTATCACACCTCCCGCCTGTGGAATTCCCTTCCATATACTTGCTTCCCCGACAGCTACAATCTCCAGGAATTTAAATTTAAGGTCAATAGACATCTTCTATCTCACTAACTCGCATTCATTCTCGCAATCTCTTTTTGCCCTTTACTCCACCCCTATTCTCGGTATTCCCATCCGTCTATTACCCTTCCCCTGAAATTTCCCATAACTACCCCCCTTTCTCATCACTTTCCCCAATGTAACCGCCTGCGCAACAATGACAGTAGAATGCTTTGGTTGGGGTGAGATGATTTTAAAAAAATAACAAAAGGGTATATTTTGAAAAACCAGAATTAATAGGAAACCTATCAGTTACAAAAATATATCCAATACCGAAGTAAGAAACATTCGCTTTGGTTTGTAATTAGCTCCCAGGATCCCAAAACGAGTTCTATTTGATAGAATAAATAAAAAACATAGACAAAACGACACAGATTTACTAAAGGCTTTATCCAAGAAACAATTACTGCTACTCTAGAAGTTAACGATAAAAGTAATTTACCACATAGACACTTAAATGCTCTAAGGAGCCTCACATTACTTCCTTGGAAAAGAGATGTAGGATTTTTAAAAATAAATAAATTTAGGAATCATTATATAGGTCATACCTCTACATCACTCACAAGAACACTCAGAGTACATCTCTCAGACCATAGCTCAGTTAGAACCTATTTAAAAACACAGGGAAACCTACCAAAATTCATAAGAAAAATACTCGTAGACAATACGACTATAATAGCGTAATCCCCATATAAAAAAAGCTAAAAACAATTGCCTCATTATTAAAAATAAAAAAAAAACAACTCTCAGTAATATCAACTACGAACATGGCATCAATGTGTTTGGAAAATAACAAACCATTCCCATTACTAAACTAGACAAAAACTTCCTTATAAATATGTAATAGAATTGCTGAAAGCACTCGTATATATATATATATATATATATATATATATATATATATATCTGTGTGTGTGTTTGTGTGTGCGTAAAAAGTGTATGTATATAATTATAAATGTCAATATATATATGCAATTTGTTATATATATTATATTATTTATATATTATATATGCGCAGTACTTATTTAAAAGCGCTCAATATCAGTGATAGAGCTGACATATTCATATAGATAGATGTGAGTTGGTGACCCTGGGTTTCACGCTCTTGCGATCGTCAGACAAACTGATTAATTTTTTTAAAAAATTGATTATATGTAGGGCAGCGTATATTGGTGTATTTTTTGGAAGTGGGAGGAAAATTTGTCGTCGTGACAGACGAAGACATATATACACATGTGTACACCCATGGACGCCCGCAAAGACACACACACGCGCGTCCGCCCACCGGGGCTCACACAAACATATATGCGACCGTACGGGGCTCGGCATATAGATATATATGTGTGCCGTCGCGCAGATACATACGAATTCGGTTGGTGTATTCAAATAATGTAGCGATGTCAACGCGCGGACAGTTGTCGATTTCTCGTACGTACATATGTATGTCTGATGGGGTCTGTGTACCTAAGTTGAAAATGAATTTTTTAAAATGAAAAAACATTCTTGAATATTTAATTTTAGATTTAATTAATAGCTTAATGATTAAATTTATTATTTCCATTAAGTAAAAAATTCTAGTGCATTTCAGATAGAAATTATATAGATTGGAATGTCACATTTAATTTTGATTTCTTAAAATTTTCTTAAAAGCGGCCTTTTTATTAATTTTAAGAAATTTGTAAACAAACAAAAATTTATCGATTTTAAAAAATATTTCAAAAGATTTCTGTCACTTTTTTTTAGTAAAATTAGAAAATTGCAAGTTAAGGTAATCTTATTTTAAAGAAATATTCCTTACTGATATCATAAAAAAGTAATATACAACCAATTATTAACGATTGGTCGTGTTCATCTGATTGAACGTTTGACGGACTGTTGAATGATGAAGCGATGACAGCTGCTATGCATGACCATAAATAACAATTTTCATAAATCTAAGGGAAGATACAAAACTCTTAAATTATGTAATTACTCTTAAATTTTCATAATATTGGCAATTTTAGTCAACAATACATGAAAATAAGTTTGTTGTTGAGTGTTGGTTTGTTTAACCAGTATATCGATTTCGGGGGGTATTTAATCCTGAAAATCATTTTTTTTTAATTTAAATTTTTGCATTAGTTGCATTTTTCAGAATTGTTACCTGGTATTGAATTTTTAGTATACTCCTGTTTCTCTCAAGAACGTGAAAACGTTGTCTATGCGAGTGTTCTCAAATATATCTTTCATATTGTTGGTTTTTAAGTATCGCTTTCTAGCAGTAGCAAGGGTTCTACATTCCCCAAGCGCATGTTTGACTGTACAAGTTGTCTGACATGCTCAACATTGTAGTGGCTGTTCCTCGCTTGAGCATAAAGGAGTGAGTGAGGATTGTATGGCCGATACGTAATCTGGATATAACAACTTGTTCTTTCCTTGACTTTTTGACTAACTGGTCTCCACTCTCCCAAAGTGGGCGAGATTTGAAAGAGTTTCTTATTCGTATTTTGGGTTTTTGCTTTGAGGATTTTATTCAGTTCAAAGATCGTTTTGGGTTTTTTTACGAGTCCAAGGTGGGGTTTCAGACAAGATGTGCACATGGATATTTATGACAGATATTCCTGATTCTTGTAGAACCGATTTCATTCGAAGGCCAAAAGGTTTTATCGCTTTTCCTATTGCTTCGAATAAATTCGCTATATTTTGGATGGCTGGTTGTTTTGTTTTTATGGCAAATCAACCTCGGCGGGTCATTTCTTGCCAACTAAACTTTATTTATTTATTGCTGGTCATACGTTTTTCTTTCAACAATTTATTGTTGTTTGTATAAGTTTTTGTGTCTAGTAATATATTTTTATTTTCGAGTATCAAGATTCATAGGGATTTGTTTTTAAGGGCAGAGTTCCCAAGTCCTACCCTTGTTATTTAATCCATAACTGGAGGAAAGGGGCGGATTAATACCTTTCCCAAGGGTACCAGTGCTTAAGTGAATGCTGGGTACTCAACTGGAATTTGAACCCTGCTCACAGATTTCTCTTTTCCACTGCACCACAACGCACAACGCACATCCGTCACTAAACGCTTACAGCACCTGGTATTCCCAAGCGGTCACCCTTCTAAGTACTGACCAGGATCAACGTTGCTTAACTTCGGTGATCGAGCGAAAACCGGTGTATTCAACGTGATATGGCCATAAGCCAGAAAAAGCTTACAGCACCTGGTATTCCCAAGCGGTCACCCATCTAAGTACTGACCAGGCTCAACGTTGCTTAACTTCGGTGATCGAGCGAGAACCGGTGTATTCAACGTGATATGGCTGTAAGCCAATAAACGCTTACAGCACCTGGTATTCCCAAGCGGTCACCCATCTAAGTACTGACCAGGCTCAACGTTGCTTAACTTCGGTGATCGAACGAGAACCGGTGTATTCAACGTGATAAGAAGTAAGCCATATTTTGGACGGAATGCAGTATCATACGCAAGAATACGTGGACACGATTTCGGCTTGGTATAATATTGGGTGGCCAGTTTATGATTAATTGGATTTTCAGGTGACTCATTGGCCTCTGCATGTAGACTTTCCACCGGGGACGTTCTGAAGGCTCCAAGCACTAACCTCAGGCTTCCATAGCAGATCGGATCTAATATCTTTAAATAAGTCTTTCTATCTGACTGATATATGAAACTACCATAATCCAACTTTGATCTAATCAGTGACCTGTATAACTTCAGTAAAGTTTCTCAATCTGCTTCCCACTCTGTGTAGGCTATCACACGTAACAGTTGTAGTTTTTATTGCAACTCGCCCTCAGGTACTTCAGCTGAGAGATAAACGTTAGTTTTTCTTTGTCGAATATTAACCCCAGAAACTTGTATTCATTTACTACGGGGATTTCTGTCCTTCCAAGTTTTAGACTAGGGTCATTGTGTAGTTTTCTCTTATGACAAAAATGCATGCATTTAGTTTTTGTTTGAAAAAAACTAAATCCATTTTCTGTTGCCCATTTGTTTATTTTTGTTCGAAGCATTGTTGGAGTTTGCACTCAATGGTGGGTATATATCTTGACCTGTAACATATTAGGTGGTGTTCTGTAGTAAGATATCTTTTCATCTTACTTGGAACCCTCGCTTCATTAGACAGCGTTTGGCCACACACAACACACAGCGGAGAAGGAATCTGTGTATCTCCAGTCCAGTGAAACCCAAATTTCAAGTAATCATCACTATACAACCGATGAACTTTTGGTTTTTTAAATGAAGTTGTAGAATTATTCTTGTATCCATCGCCTTTTTTTGAGAAATTTGTCCATAATAAAGGGTAAATTGAATCTAAAATTGAAAAAAATAAATCTAAAATAATTTTTATCATATTTAATCATGTTTTTATTTATCCTGCGAAAACTTTAATTTACACCTAAATATTAAATAAGAAATATCTACAAAGAATCTTTTAATATTGTAAACGAGATATATAGATGATATAAAGCATAACAACGCTTACCAATCGTTTAGATTCCTGAAATTCAAGAATTTTAAATTGCGCGCTGTCATCTCGATTAAATGTCCTCAGTAAACAAAATGAAATTAAATGTCTTATCTCTTCGCGGCACACCAGTAACAATTCCGCGGCACATTAATGATAGATAGATAGATAGATAGATAGATAGATAGATAGATAGATGATAGATATGAAATGAATGAGATAGATAGATAGATAGATAGATAGATAGATAGATAGATAGATGATAGAAATGAATAGATAGATAGATAGATAGATAGATAGATAGATAGATAGATAGATATGAAATGAATGAGATGAGATAGATAGATAGATAGATAGATAGATAGATAGATATGAAATGAATAGATAGATAGATAGATAGATAGATAGATAGATAGATAGATAGATAGATAGATAATGAATTAATTAATACAGATTGGTAGATATATAGATAATGAGAGTTCTCTATAGATAGATAATGAATCAGTTGAGATAGAGAGATAATTAATAAACCAGTCTAACTAGATAGATAGATAGATAGATAGATAGATAGATAGATAGATAGATAGATATTTAAGGTCTTAGATACATACATACATAGATATAACCCGACTTAGATAGATAGATAGATAGATAGATAGATAGATAGATAGATAGATAGATATTAAAGCTCTTAGATAGATAGATAGATAGATAGATAGATAGATAGATAGATAGATAGATAGATATAATAAAACCCCACCTTTCTGGCATTAAATAACCCACAGAGGTGTTGATAGGCTGTTAAACAAAACTCAAGACCTCAAAAAGCTTGTCAGAATCCATTTTGCATATTTATAAATCCACCGTTCATTTGTGCCTTGAATACTATTCATGCTATTTATCTTGAGGTCCTCGACAAAATCCAAAGAAGGGTCAGCAATATAATCGCTCCTGACTTGGCAGCTTGCCTTCAGTCACTCTCACTGACATGACATGGCTTTCCTCTGTCTTTTCTACAGGTATCGGGCACCTCGAGGTGGTATAATGGTTAGCAAGCTTGTCTCGTTAAATCCATTAAAATTGAGCTGTGAGTTCTATCTTCACTTCTTCTTCTTCTTCTTCTATGTGCCCTGTCCCTTCAGGACGTAGGCGATCATGGCTCTCCACGTCTCCCTATCCCTTGTGGCTCTTAGTGTGTTTGCTCCTGTTGCTCCTGGCAACCCCCGTTCCGTCATCCACCTGATCAGGCCCTGCAAATATGTTATCCGCTGCCTTCCTCTGTCTCTCCTTCCTTCTATCTGTCCAGTCAGTATCAGGTTCTCCAGGCTCTCCTTCCTCATTGCATGTCCCAGGAACTTCAGTTGTCTCTTCCTGATGCTCAGCATCAATTTCCTTTTTGTTGCCATTCTTTCTAACACCTCGTCGTTGCTTGTATGCTCAGTCCACGATATCCGTAGCATCCTTCTGTAGAACCACATTTCGGCCGCTTCCAGTTTTGTCCTCATTTTCGATGATATTGTCCAGCATTCACAGCCGTATTGAAGAACTGACACCACGTAGCAGTCTAGCACTCTTTTCTTCGTTTCTATTGAGATTTTCCTGTGTGTTAGTATTTTGCTCATCTTCTGGAACGCGTCCTTTGTCATGCCAATTCGCCTTCGGATCTCCGTGTCGCACTTTCCATCTCCTGTTAGAACACTTCCTAGGTACTTAAATTCTTGTACTTGTTTGATTCTGTTATTCTCCACCTGTATTTGGCATTTTGGGTTGTATCTTTTGCTGATGACCATGCACTCAGTTTTCTTAAAGTTTATTTGTAGTCCCTTCTTGTCACTCTCCACTGCTACTTTCTGTATGAAGTCTTGTAGTTTCCTTTCTTCATTTGCAATGCCCTTTCAGAGAGCATCCTAATCATGAATATGGCGTTCTTTGTTCCAGTGTCCTTGACGAACCCGCACTGTTCCTGCCCTATCTCTGGCCTGATTCTGCCTAATTCTGCTTCTCGCTCTATCTGGCCTGATTCTGCTTCTCGTTCTACTAGGTGTCCCATACTTTCACGAAGAATAACTTATTTTATAGTTTAAATGTGAGAAATAAATTCCTAAATGCACTCTACTGAAATGGAGGGGGTGATTATAATATTAGAAGTAGATATATTCGCATATCGTACGGTTCTCATTCCTCACAGTTTTTTTGAACAGGAGTAGAGGTTTATCCCTAGTTTCCTGTTTAGGATTGGGTTTCGGGATCCTTCCAAAATCTCCGTCTAAACTATCAAATTTTACTTACCATTTTTCCCTCAATGGGAGTAGATAGGTTCGTCTATCGTCCGGTTTACACTTCAACACGAGCCTGGTCAGTACTTAGATGGGTGACCGCTCGGGAATACCCGGTGCTGTAAGCGTTTAATGACGGATGTGTGTTGTGGTGCAGTGGATATCGGCTCGGAAAGAGAAATCTGTGAGCCGAGTTCGAATTCCAGTTGAATAACCTGAATTCACTTAAGCACTGGTACCCTTGTGAAAGGTATTAATCCGTCCATTCGCTCCAGTTATGGGTTAAATAACAGGGTAAGACTTGGGGACCCTGCCCTTAAAAACAAATCCCAACGAATCTTGATACTCGAAAAAAAAGTATTACTAGACACAAAATCTTATATAAAACAACAATAAATTGTTGAAAGAAAAAGGTATTACCAGCAATAAATAAATAAAATTTAGTTGGCAATAAATGACTCGCCGAGGTTGATATGCCATAAGAACAAAACAACCAACACTTCATTTCGGTGTTTTGAACAGGAGTGGAAGTTAATTCTTTGTTTCTTGTTCAAGATTGTATTTCTGGATCTTTGTAAAGTCTACTTCAACTCGATATTTCTAATCACTCTGCATAAAAGCTGATATTTTATTTCCTATTTATTTATTTTTCCTAAATCAGAGTAGATAGGTTCGCCTATCGCTCTGTTAATACTCCTCATCGTTCTATTCGACAGGAGTAGCGATTTATCGCTTGTTTCTTGTTTAGGATTAAATTTCCGGTTCCTTCTACAGCAGGGGTTGGCAACTCATTCAAATGCCGGACCGTGTTAAAATGACGGGTCGCGGGCCGGACAAAGGCCATTAATGAAAAATTAAGGAAAATTGCATATGCATACCCCTGTTAACCTAAATATATAAAACCAAAATAAACATTGAGAAATCAGAAAAACAAAAGAAAATCTAAAATTAAAAATCACCTACCAAAAATTACTTTTTCTCAAAGAACGTCAAAATACTTCAAAGTGAAAAAAAATCAACCGAAGTGAAATGGATGAAATTATGTAGGTTTGAAATTGTTATTGGAAATTGTACCACAAACGAACCACACACATCAAACGAAAACGAAACACATATACCCATACATACGAGTACAAATAGTTGCAAACATATACACTTACGTATGATAAGATAAGAACATGGCCCATTGAAAGATTCCAGCAACTTACATAGGGTAGGTGGCTGGGGTAAGCGATGGGTGGGGGTTCGCTGTTGGAGGAATGCAATAGAAAGCCGACTCAGACAACATTATCTCTTTAAAGGTGTCGCTGCCTAATGTCTGTCGCCGGTCGGTCGGTCAAATCGGCTCTCAGTTTTTGTTTTATTTTTATTTTTTTATTTTTTACGCAGAAATGGAGGTTATTAGGTTTTGATCGTGTTTTTGCTGTCGTAGTATTCAAATAAGGTTGGGTGGATCAGAGGAAGATAACAGCTGGCCTTTTGTTGAATGCGAAAGCCTTGTCTCTCGTGTTAAAAATGAAGACATTGCTAATCAGGCACGCGGATCGGTCAAAATGCTTTCGCAGGCCGGATTCGGTCCGCGGGCCGTAGATTGCTGACCCTTGTTTTCTAGTGTAAAAGAAATCTAAGACTAGAGATTATGATCTATACTTCTCGTCTTTTAGCTTGAATTTACAAATTTTGTTTATTTTTATTTATTTATTTTTACTTTAATGAGAACAGTTAGATTAGGCTATCGTCCGGTTCATACTCCTCTCCTTTCTTTTGAACAGTACAGGTTTTACCTCTTATTTCTTGATTAAGTATGCGGTTTTCGGTTCTTTCTAAAGTTTACTTCAGCTCTGTACATCTAACCTCTTCACGTAATCTTAAAAAAATTATTTTATATTTATTTATTTATTTTTCAATAATTGTAGATAGTATTTATCTATATTTCTGAGATGAGGTAATATTTACAGTATTTACATTATTCGGACTATTGTACTCATCTCTGTTGCCATTTGTAAGACCTTTCAGCCGTTGTACGATCCGGCCTTCTTCAGGTGCTAGAAATTCCAGAAGAGGCATTAGACAAGGAATGGAGTTCATATACTCCAGTCATTGTAATAAAAGTTTCGGCTCGAAATTCCTAGCACCTGAAGAAGGCCGGAGCGTACAACGGCCGAAACGTCGTACAAATGGCAACAAAGATGAGGACAATAGTCCGAATAATGTAAATACTGTAATTTTAGATAGATTCAGCAGTCGTCTAGTTCACACTCCTCTCGGTTTGTTTTTTAAATGAGTAAAGGTTTATTCCTTGTTTCTTTTTTTTTAGGTTTGTGTTTCCTGTTACTTCTAAAATATTTTTTCATTCATCTTCACTCCCAGTAGCCACTTGCTTCTTAGCGGCATTATTGCCTTGCCTTTTGTGAATTGATTAAAAAAATATGACTGCGTATATTTACGTCCATCAAATACATTCAGTCAGTTAAGTGCCATACGTGATACACTCTTGGGCGATCATGTTTCGAAAGAGACATGACTGACTGGGCAGAAGATTATCCCGCAGTAGGTTGCCATTGCTTTCTGCGGTAGACTGGTTGCCGACCAAGGCTATAGAACCCAATTTGTCCTGTTATTTGACTCATAGCTAGAGAGGGAAGAGATGTATTATATTATTAAGTAGTAATTAGTGGGGGATCGTTTTATTACTTCATGGCAATATAAAACTAATCCCCCACTTTATGACCAGAAGAAGCCTTAATCATATTTTCAATTATTATATTCAGTCAGCCAGTTAAGTGCCATATGTGATACACGCTTGGGCGATCATGTCTCGAAAGAGACATGACTGACTGGGCAGAAGATTATCCCGCAGTAGGTTGCCATTGCTTTCTGCGGTAGACTGGTTGCTGACCAAGGTTATAGAACCCAATCTGTCCTGCTATTTAACCCATAACTGAAAGGAAGAGACGGATTAATACCGTTCCCAGGGGTATTTGCGCGTAAGTGAATGCAATGAATTCAGCTGGAATTCGAACTCGGCACCCCAATTTCTCGTTCCGAGCCGATATCCAATGCATCACAACGCACATTAAAAATCCGGTTCTCACTAAGATTCTTTATACGTGTAGCCTTTTACCAGACGCGCCCTTTATTTTCTTCCATATTGAAATCTGTTTAAATTACTCGCGTCCGCAAGCCTTTAACTGCTATGATTCAATTCTCAACGAACAGAAGGTGTTAACATTCTAGAACTGTACAAGGCCCTTTATGTATATAGAATAAATATATATGCAAAGAATTAAGTGTTACATATGGTTTAAGGAATTATTAAAAAAAATTCTTAAGGAACATGGATGAATTAGCCAGGCCCTTCAGGGTGAAAGATTGAAACTACGAACTATTTATCTCAACTAACTTTTTTCTCCCTATAAAATAGAATAGAATTTATTTATTTATTCATTCATTTTTTGCATATATATTTGCGTTTTCCTTTCTCTGTTTCACCAATGAAAAAATTCGACAACAAATATTCCTTGTTCTTTACTGCGAGTGAAAAGCGAATTGATTTCGTTCATATTGTACTTCCAACAGAACGTCTTGTCGAAATCTGTAAGCCATCGTCGATTGTTTCGGCTGCCTGCAGACTTCAAGGAGGTAGGTGTTGAAGGGTAAGTAAGGGGCAGGTTGGTTGGCGGTGAGGTGGAGTTTGGAAACGGGCGTGTTGGCAGTTCACTAGGAGATTTTTGAACGCAGTACATTCCGACAGCGTGCGGAACACTGGTCCACCGATGATTCATTCATTATTTATGTGATATCATGATTTTATATAGAAGCTAAGGAAAAGGAAAATTCGTTTTCTTTTCTAGCCTTTCTTCCTTACATTTCTTTCTTTTTCTTTTTTTTTTTTTTTAGTATATTCGTGAAAAGAAAAAAAGTTTATTCGTTGTTTTTTTATCTTTTTTTTTTTGCCATGAAGTTTTGATTTTATATTTATTTTTAAAAAAATTCCAGGAAAAAGGCTTTTTCTAATTCAGTGCCATTTTTAAGCTTCGAGATATAAGTGAAAAAAAAAAAGGAAAAATGCTTTGTTTCTTTATAAAAGTCGTTAATACCATCAGCGAATTTATGTATTTCTTTCGTCAGTATTTTTCATTTGTATTTTTTTTTCTTTCTGTTTCACTTTCATTTCTTTCTTATTTCTTTCCTATTTCGTTTACTTTTTTTAAGAATATCTTTCATTTTTAGATTTTGTTTCTTTCTTTTCTTTCATTTTTTTATTTCTCATTCTCTGTTCATTCTTTCTTTACTTCTTACGTTTAGGCTTTTCTTTGCCTACCATATTTTTCTTTCTTGATTTCATTCGTTCTTTCTTATTCTTCCTTTGTTTCTTTCGTGCTTTTTTTTTTCACCTTTTTCTTTTGTTTTCTTTCTTTTCTTTCACGCTTTCTTTTTTCGACTCATTTTCTTTTCTTTCTTTTCGCGTTTTTCTTTCGAGGTCTCTGTCTTAACACGTTTTTCCTTTTATTCATTTTTCTTTCAACTGTTTTCATTTCTTTTATTCTTTCTTTTATTTCTTTTCTTCCTTTTTTCTGTTTCTTTTCCATCTGCCTTATGTCAATTGTTATCCTATTTTCTTACTTTCTTTTGCTTTTCTGGCCTTTTACTTATATTTTTTCTCCCCCAATAAATTCCAAAAATTTACAGCTTCAATTTTTCATAAGTCAAGTGTATATATATATATATATATAGAGAGAGAGAGAGAGAAAGATAGATAGATAGATAGATAGATAGATAGATAGATAGATCTGAGTGTAGTCCTGCTTTTGTATCAAAAGATGACGGTAAAATATTTTAGAGGATTATTAGCTGTTCCCTCACATTTACAGCTCCAATTTTCTAAAACATGAGTCAAGCATATATATATATATATATATATATATATATATATATATATATATATACGAGAGTGCACTTGCTATTGTACCCCAAAATGACAGCAAAATATTTTGGATGTTTATTAACTGTTTCTTTAGAAGCTAATCTTCCTGAGCGTAACAGGAGGCATATATATATATATATATATACGGAAATATGACCGGTGTTTAAAGTTTTTCTTAAAAGGAAACAGAAAATATATATATATATATATATATAGCCGTGAATGTTTTGCTTAAAATGTAGATTTACTGTTGCTATTATTATAATCATTATAATTTAGTCGGACACTTGAGAATTCATACAAAAGGCAAGTAATATAAATAATATTAGCAACAAAAATCTACACTTTAAACAAAACGTTCACGGCCTCTCGCACTTTCTTCTATACCAAATTCCGTTCGTTGGAAACAGCCCCTATTTCTGTTTTATATATATATATATATATATATATATAAAGAGAGAGGGGAGGGAGAGAGAGATGGAATATAATCTGTGTTAAGAGAAATTTCCTAGGTAGATAATTCAAGCGGATCACGGGTTTGACAAGACAGAAAACTAACATCTTCATCTGTTGAAAAAAACTGTACCCCATGTAAAATGATTACAAATTTATATATATATATAGTTAGAGCGCTCTAATTCATTAGATGCTAGAGTAGCCATTCTACCATTCTTCTAGAGTGCTCAATCAGGTTGTGAGAGCGTAAATAGTCATCCGCTGACCGATCTGTTTCGCTGTATCACAGATCATCACTACGGGTAGATATCCGATTGCTTTTACCCAGGATTGAAACCCGACCGAATTGGCATCAGTCGGCGATTCTACCTCTGAGCTATGGGCGCTAGGTAGAAGGAGGCAGACTTTTAGCTTATGTATCATACACCAGTTGTTATAACTAGAAAAAATCTTCAGTTTTCTAAAATAAATAGAAAAATAATAAAAACTTTTCATCAAAATAACCCACAGAGGTGTTGATATGCCATCAAACAAAACTCAAACCCAGTCAGTACAGGTAATTGATTCATGACAAGGACACAGTCTTGTGCAAGCATCGAAATTCATCGTTAGTTTAGATTTGAAGGGTCTATTTTGATTAGAAACAAGGTTTGCAGTCTTCCATTTTCTATAATATATTATAAATTTTACATGTTTTTAAGGAATTACGGCAGAAATATGGTGTTTAATAATTTTTCATATAGAGGATTTGTCCGGTTTATCATTAGTGTGCATTTGGTTGCAGTAAAATATGCTGATGATTTTGTGTTATTTTAAACCGGATGTGTATTTTTGCAATAATCATTTTATTTGTTTATCATTTATATAGTTGAGAAAATTATTGTTGACTAATGTGTTTTGTGTGTTTCAGTTCCCTCAAAAATATTCTTTGGGAGGAGGAATTTTGATGTGCTCTATTTAAGTTCTTTATAACTGGTAGTTTATATCTTTCCGGGCATTGGATATTATAGTTTAGAAGACAAGCTGTCTTACTGATAGTTTTTATACATATAAGTGAAAAATACCGTATTTCTTAACAAATTGTAAGTTATCTTGAACGGCCACTCCTCTGGTTCCTTTTGTACAAATGCAGGTGGTCCGCAGGGTTACACCTTTGGTCCTACTTTGTTTTTAATTTTCATAACGACCTTTCCGGTGATATCATAGGATGCTTATGACATAACTATTTAGTCCTATCGAGATAACAAGTCTAATTTCTACTCTAACAGTTTCTTTTCTCGCACTTCCCGACTGTGGAATTTCCTTCCACATGATTGCTTCCCCGACGGCTACAATCTTAAAGTTTAAATGTAAGGTCAACAGGCACCTCCTAACACACTAACTCCATTCTTTCACTCTTCCCATCTACCAACCCTCAGCCTCGGTATCCTTACCCATCTATCACCCTCCTTCTGATATTTCCTATATCTAACCACTCTTTCTCTTTACTTTCTCCTATATAACCCCATGCGCAGTAGTGGCAGTGGAATGACTTGCTTGACGTGAAATGATTAAAAAAAAAACACCAGTCCGTTAAGGTCAAATTAGCCACTGATTTTAAAAACGACTTACAGTCTGTTGTTAACTGTAGCAAAGTCGTTAATTTTAACGCTTCCAAAACGAAATTGGTCTTTATTATATACAATTCGCCAACTGGAAATTTAAAATCGCTTTTTCTTCTTCTTTCGTACCATATAATTTCAGAGCGATCTACAAAATGTCATCAATTTTGCAGTTCTTTTTTTGTTCTTTTGATCTACCATACATTTAGTTAAGCTCGCTCGGCAAGTCAAAAATTGTCTTCTTCCGTAGCTCTAGCATTCACACCGTCTTTTAAGCTTCAAATTTTCTATTCCTTCTTTCCTCATTATGTTCCCTATAAATGTCAATTGCCTATTCATGATTTTAAACATGATTTCTTTTTCTATTCACGCGAAAACTTCGTCTCTCCACACATGGTACCCTCAGCATCTTTATCTAGTACCACATTTTTGTTGCATTAAGTCTCATCTTCATCTGTAAGATTGTCCAGCATTCACAACTATATAGATGTCCTGATATAACATAAGAATTTCAATAATCTTTTTTTTGTTTCTAACAAAGTGTTTTTAGGCTTTCACCAGCCTGGCAGATTTTAACTCTAATTAAGTGACTCGTTGCGCCTCTTTGGACTAACATTCTCGGTTGGCATGTCTTGAAAAGTCAAAAGATTATCTCGAATCCATTGCTAGGTCAGCGCTAAACAAGCTGCTTCACTGTGTCGATCTAGACATATTTTTCCTCTTGAATCTATCTGACATATTTATAAATCTACCAGTCGTCCTTGCCTAGAATATTGCTGCCACATATATTCTGGTGCTCATGCTATTAATCTAGATCTCCTTGATAAAATCCAAAAAAGAATCAGCAATACTTTTAGCCTTGATCTGACGTCTCGGCCTGATTCACTTTCCCGACGTCGTATGCTCGCCACCATGTCCTTTTTTTTTTACACCTATTTCATGGTAACTGTTGGGATGTGCTCCTCGCTATGGTACCTAAACGTCATAAATTTAAGCGCAGTACTAGACTAGCATTGTGACTGCAGTGGATATCAGCTCAGAAATCTGAGGGCCGAGTTCGAATTCCAATTGAATTCCTTGCATTCATTTACTGACAAATTACCTTGGGTAAGGTATTAATCCGTCTCTTCCATCCAGTTATGGGTTAAATAATAGAACAGATTGGGTTCTATAGCTTTGGCTGGCAACCAGTCTACTGCAGAAAATAATGGCAACCTAATGCGGGAAAATTTTCTGCCCAGTCAGTCTTTCGAGACATGATCGCCCAAGCGTGTATTACTTAAGGCACTTACTAGTCGTTTACATTTATAAAATGAAATCCTTCTTCTCTGTGTACTGTTTCCCATCGACTTAAGGCCCTCTACAACAACCTATATTTTGTAGCACTTAATAAATGTTGTATTTGTGTTATCTCTCCTAAATCCTGTTTCGGCATCCATTTACTCAAGCTCTCGATGTAGGTTATGCATTGTTTTACCCTGCCTCTCTTGCACCCAGTCTGTCCCGTGAGTATCAAATTTCCCATGCCTTCTTTCTTCATTATGGGCCCTAGAAATTTCAGCTGTCTGTTCCTAATGTCAATATAAGGGTTTCTTTTTTGTTTCCATTATCTCTAAAGATTCGTCGTTGTTCACGGTCCAGGGTATGCTCAGCATCCGCCTGTAGAACCCCTTTCCTGTTGCTTCACATCTCTTTTCTTTATAACTAAATTTTTCATTTTCTTAATACTCTACTTAGCTTCTGGGATGGATCTTTCTCCATAGAAATGCGACTTCGGATTTCAGTGTCACACTTTCGATCATTTATTAAAGCATTTACTAAATAAATTTTCGTACTTATTTGAATTTTGTTATTTCCGATTTGCAACGAGCATGTCAGGCTCATGCTTTTGCTAACAGCCATGCATTCTGTCGTCTTGCAATTGATGCTTATTCCTTTGTTCTTGCTTTTCTTTACGACCTTCTGTGGGATGTTTTAAAATTTGTCTATCTATCTGTTCCTTCTATATCTATCGCTTCTGTAACTAGCTATCTATTTATGCTTCTATATCTATCTATCTATCTATCTATCTATCTATCTATCTATCTATTCCCTCTAAGAGTATCTATCTATTAATCTATCTATCTATATATATATATATATATATATATATATATATATATGTATTCCTTTTATATGTATCTATCTCTATAGATATCTATCTATCTATTCCATCTGTATCTATCTGTTTATTCTTTCTATATCTATCTATCTATCTATCTATCTATCTATCTATCTATCTATCTATTCCCTCTAAGAGTATCTATCTATTAATCTATCTATCTATATATATATATATATATATATATATATATATATATATGTATTCCTTTTATATGTATCTATCTCTATAGATATCTATCTATCTATTCCATCTGTATCTATCTGTTTATTCTTTCTATATCTATCTATCTATCTATCTATCTATCTATCTATCTATCTATCTATCTCTCTATCAATCTCAGCCTATTCATCTATCTATCTTCCTATCTCTATCTATTTCTTCTATATCTATCTATCTATATATCTATCTGTTTATTACAATTAATATGTATCGGTTTATCTATCTATCTATTTTTTCTTTATCTATTTTTCTATTTTTTCCATATCTCTCTCTCTCTATATATATATATATATAGAATTTCTATCTATCTATCTATCTATCTATCTATCTATCTATCTATCTCATTTAATATCTATCAATCTAAATATCTATCTATACATCTATCTATCTATTCCTTTATTTTTAATCTATCTATTGAAATTTGGTATCTCCGATTTGCAACGTGCATTTGAGTCTCATGCTTTTGCTAAGAACCATGTATTTTGTCGTCTTGCAATTGATGCTTATTCCTTTGTTCTTGCTTTTCTTTACGACCTTCTGTGGGATATGTTTTTAAATGTCCTTTCGTGTCAGCTATCAACAACGTGTCAGTTGTATATTAAATAATTCTCTATATTTCTGAGACGAGGTAGTATTCACAGGATTTACATTATTCGGATTATTGTCCTCATCTTTCTTGCCATTTGTACAACGTTTCAGCCGTTGTACACTCCGGCCTCCTTCAGGTGCTAGGAATTTGGAACCGAACACTTTAATACAATCACTGCACTTCCCGCCTGTGGAACTCGCTCCCGTATTCTTGCTTTCCTGACGGCTACAACATCCAGAAATTTAAATGCAAAGTCAATACTCATCTACTAACCACTGGACTCTAGCTCTCTCCCTTCCCCTGTATAACCTTCACTTTCTCTCCACCTATGTATCTGTCATCGCACCTGCTTTCTCAGCTTTCTATTTTTCCTTTCTAACTAGTTTGTACTCCTCACTCTTTTCTAATTAATCTTTTTACATTTATGTAACCCCCTGCACATCAGTGGCGTTTCATCATTATTTTCTTGCTTAGAGCCTCTTCTGGTAGTCATGAGATGAAGACAAAAGTCCGAATAATGTTAATTCTGTATATTTAATATAAATACTATATATTTAATGTTGATAATATTGTGGAGGCAAATAATGGATCCTAGTTCGACTTGTAATTCTGTTCGATTCGCCTGGCGATATAGGTTAAATAAATCTGGTGAGAAAACACATCTTTGGTGGACTTCTCTTTCTATTATTGAATAGCTGTTGAAATCAGTGAGAATTCGGGCACTGAGCACGTTAGCAACCATTGGATTTGAAATTAAGTCTAGTTAAAAACAAAATTCAGTAATAAAAACCGGGAGAAGGATGCAGAAAGTTTAGCGAAAAAATTGTCATTTCCAACACTGATAAAAAATGTACAGAACTATCCGAATTCTAACAAATATATTTATCTAAGGTGTGAATCTAAAATTCCTCCTTATATATATATCTACCTATATACCAATCTACCAATCTATTCCATGTATCCAACTTTCTATCGATTTGCCTACTTCCTATCTATCTATCTATCTATCTATCTATCTATCTATCTATCTATCTATCTATCTATAAATATCTATCTATTTAACTAGCCACATACATATATATTCCTTTTATATGCATCAATCTAACTATATATATATATATATGAATTTTATATATATATATATGAATTTATCTATCTATCTATATATTTATCAATCTATTCCATCTATATTTATCTATCTAATTATTGTTTCTACATCTGTCTATCTATGTATCTATCAATCTATCTATCTATTCAATTTAATATTTCTATCTCTATATCTAATACTAACATATCTATCTATATATATCTATCTGTTTATTCCATTTAATATGTATCTGTCTATCAATCGATTTTCTCTATATCTATTTTTCTATTTCTTCTATATCTGTATGCTTTCTATATCTATATATGTATCTATCTATCTATCTATCTACACACACACACACACACACGCACACACATATATATATATATGAATTTATTTATCTATCTATGTATTTATTCTTTCTGTATGTATCCATATATCTATCTATTCCTTTTATATCTATCTATCTATATATACATATATATATGTACATATATATATATTCCTTCCTATCTATCTATCTATCTATCTATCTATCTATCTATCTATCTATTCCTTCGATATCTATCTCTATCTCTCTCCTTCTCAATCTGTCTATATATATTCTTTTAATATATCTATCTATTTATTCCTTATATATATATATATATATATATATATATATCTGTCTGTCTATCTATCGATTTATATATTTATTCCTTCTATATCTATCTATTGAGCTAGCTAGCTATCTCTTCTATATCTATCTATCTATCTATCTATCTATCTATCTATCTATCTATCTATCTGTCTATCTATCTATTGCAAACTGTGCATTATCTATCTATCTATCTATCTATCTATCTATCTATCTATCTATCTATTGCAAACTGTGCATTATCTATCTATCTATCTATCTATCTATCTATCTATCTATCTATCTATTGCAAACTGTGCATTATCTATCTATCTATCTATCTATCTATTGCAAACTGTGCATTATCTATCTATCTATCTATCTATCTATCTATCTATCTATCTATCTATTGCAAACTGTGCATTATCTATCTATCTATCTATCTATCTATCTATCTATCTATCTATCTATCTATCTATTGCAAACTGTGCATTATCTATCTATCTATCTATCTATCTATCTATCTATCTATTGCAAACTGTGCATTATCTATCTATCTATCTATCTATCTATTGCAAACTGTGCATTATCTATCTATCTATCTATCTATCTATCTATTTTTATATCTGCTAAACCCATTTTCTACCTGTATGCGGGCGATTTATTCCTGATTCCTTCGCGAATTAAACAAGGTTGCTGAGCCATTTAAACAAATTTTTGCGTCATACTTCATCAAACGCATTTACGTAATCTATTAAACACAAATACATGTTCTTCTGCATTTGTATTGCTCTTTCTGATAACATTCTGGGCATAAATAACCATCCGTCCGTGCATGGAGTACTGCTGCCATTTATGGTCAGGTGCCCCTGCCGTTCTCCTCAGTGTTCTTGACAAGCTCTAAAGGAGAGTCTGTAATGTCATAGGTACTGATCTGGCGACTCGACTGCAGCCACTTCCCCATCGACGAAATGTGGCCTCCCTCTGTCTCTTCTATAAATACTTTCATGGCTTCTGCTCGGATGAGCTTAAGTCACTGATGCCTCCTCAACAGGTGGTTACCCGTGCGACCAGACTGGCAACTGGGTCCCACCCATTCACAGTCAGGTTAGCCAAATGCAGACGACAATTCTACTCCTGCAGCTTCCTCCCTCGCACTTCCCGTCTGTGGAACTCACTCCCGTATTCTTGCTTTCCTGACGGCTACGACCTCCAGAAATTTAAACGCAAAGTTAATACTCATCTACTAACCACTGGCCTCTAGCTCTCTCCCCTCCCCTGTATAATCTTCACTTTCTCTCCGCCCATGTATCTGTCATTGCACCTGCTTTCTCAGCTTTCTATTGTTCCTTTCTAACTAGCTTGTACTCCTCACTCTTTTCTAATTAATCTTTTTACATTTATGTAACCCCCTGCACATCAGTGGCGTTTCTGCCTTGCTCGGGGTGAAATGATTAAAAAAAAAAATAAAAAAAATATCGCATCTCTTGTTCCGGTGTCATTGATGTTCCTGTTTACGGTTTGATTCTATGCGCACACTATCAGTCAGGTCAGATAAGTGCCATACGTGATACACCCTTGGGCGATCATGTCTGGAAAAAGAGACCTGACTTACTGGACAGAATATTATCCCCCAGTAGATTTTCATTACTTTCTGCGGTAGAATGGTTATCATCAAAGGGCTATAGAACCCAATCTGTCCTGTTATTTTACCCATAACAGGAGAGAAGAGACGGATTAATACCTTTCCTAAGATCACTCTGTATCTCCGTTTTTTTCTTTGTGCATTGTTCCTTCAGGACGTAGGCGATCATGGACTCAACATTGCCCCTGTCATTTGCTGCTCTTAATATTTTCCCTCTTGGTATCCCTCCCAAACATCTCTACCAACCATCTTTCTCAGCCTATCAAATATCTCTCGCACTACTTTCCCATCTCTCTCCTTCTCTCTCTCTCTCTCTCTCTATCCGTCTTGTGAGTGTTAGATTCTCCAAACCCTCCTTCCTCATTACCTGTCTCTTCCTGGTGCTAAATATAAATTTTGTTATTTTTCATTTTTTTTACGTTTTTCAGCGCAGTCTTATCGATTATGATATAAAGTTTCCGGATATCTAAAAAAAATTGGAAAAATTTCAATATTTAAACAATTTCGTGGGTGGGGGTCTCACTTTCTCATACAACGTTATAGTAAATCGATCCTCCATTTTGGAAGCACTCGCGTTATTGTAGGTTTGTTATTTTTGGGGGGACGAATTGTTGCTCTTATTTCTGACTTTTTCAAGTTTTCTTCAGTTCTTACTATGGCATCTTCCTTGGAAACTCCAAAAATGGCTTCATTCAAAAATTTTACAAAAGATTCAGTTGCTGAATATACACATGCAAAAAAGTTCATTGCACAGGATCGATTTACTATCAGGTTGTATGAAAAAATGAGCCTTCCCCTCTGATTAAAATCGTTTAAATGTTGAAATTTTTCAAATGTATTTTTTCAATCGGAATGTTTAGGGTTTAATCAATAAAATGCACTGAAGAACGTCAAAAATAATTGATAATCAACGTCGTACCGGCGAGTGGTTCCGAAATGGAGAATCGATTTACTATAATGTTATATATAAAACACCCCGCTAAAATTGTTGAAATATTGAATTTTTTTTTTTTTGTCAGTCGGAAAGTTTAGGGTGTAATCGATACGATTTGTTTTTTTTAATCATTTCACCCCGAGCAAGACAGAAATGCCACTGATGTGCAGGAGGTTACATAAATGTATAAAGATTAATTAGAAAAGAGTGAGGAGTACAAACTAGTTAGAAAGGAGCAATAGAAAGCTGAGAATGCAGGTGCGATGACAGATACATAGGTGGAGATAAAGGGAAGGATATACGGGGGTGGGGAGAGAGCTAGAGGCCAGTGGTTAGTAGATGAGTATTGACATTGCATTTAAATTTCTGGAGGTTGTAGTCGTCAAGAAAGCAAGAATATAGGAGAGAGTTCCACAGGCGGGAAGTGCGAGAGAAGAAGCTGCAGGAGTAGAATTGTCGTCTGCATTTGGCTAACCTGACTGTGAATGGGTGGGACCCAGTTGCCAGTCTGGTTGCGCGAGTAAACACCTGTGACTTAAGTTCGTCCGAGCAGAAGCCATGAAAGTATTTATAGAAGAGACAAAGTGAGGCCACATTTCGACCAGATCATTTGCACTGAAAAAAAGTAAAAAAGAAACTGAAAAACAACAAATTTAAAGGTGATGGTGGTAGTCTCCTTCAGGTCCACCAAATTTTCGTTAACATTTCTGCTGTTTCGAGCTTCTCCTCCATCCTTGAGGAGATCGTCCAACATTTGCTGTCATATAAAATGACAGACATCACATAACAGTCCAGCATCCTTTTCATTGTTTCCGATGAGTTGTTTGTCAATGAGATCTTCCTGTTTCTCAATCTCTAAGAACACTTCCCAAATCCTTCAGTCAGTAAAGTTTCATACGTTAAACACGCTTGGGCAATCATGTCTCGAAAGAGACATGACTGACTGGGCAGAAGATTATCCCGCAGTAGGTTGCCATTGCTTTCTGCTGTAGACTGGTTGTCAACCAAGACTCTAGAACCCAATCTGTCCTGTTATTTAACCCATAACTGGGAGGACGGCGCATGGAATCAGAGAAGGGAAATATTAACGTGTTGTGTATAAGCTGTGTATACCCACGCCAGTCACCGAGAGAACTGAATTCATTTCTGAAGAGTCACGCATATATATATATATATATATGCTATAAAGTTTGCCTTCTTCTACCGAGCGCCCATAGCCCAGATGTAGAATCGCAGACTGACGTCAGTTCGGTCGGGTTTCGATCCTGGGTTAAAAAGCAATCGGTGTCTAACCGTACTGATGACCTGTGATACAGCGAAACAGATCTGTCTGCAGATGACTATATATATATATATATGTATATATATATATAAAAAAAACCCTGACTAAACAAAAAAAAATCCTTACTAAAAGAAAAAACGAAACAAACTCTTATTTCCTTGGCATGAAAGTATTTAATATAGCCGTGTGCATATCTAAAATGAACACTTAATGAAATAAATGTTTTATTTAACGTTTTTGATCTTCTATATTTCACTTTGTATATGGCGCCACTTTTAAGAGTGAGCGCAGACTCGTAAGAAAACTATCGCTTGTCCCTTGAACGTTCTGCCAAGCGACCACACACCCTGCTAAGAAATATATATTTTGCTGTATAATTTTAGCACGATGTAATATTTTTACAAAATCTAATAAATTAATTCTTGAATTTTCTATTATCTTTTCGTATGAATTGTTTGCGACAAATATTAGATTTTTCATAAATTTATATTTAGATTTTTAATAAATTTTTTGAAAGTAGTTTAACGTCTTTTTTTTTTTTTTCGGCAACCATCAAATTAGCTAATCAAACAAGAAAGAAGAAGAGATCAAGATATTTTTTAAGTCTTGATTTAAAGCCACACAATTATTTTTCTTCTTTTTTTTTCTTGCAGAGTAATCTTTTCGGCTGTTATCTTTTAGATAAAATTAAAATGCAACTTCAAAGAATGCATTTAATTGCGTTTGCGTGCTTCTTAATTAATCCACTGAGTTACGCACACAGACAGACACATCTGTATATATATATATATATATATATATATATATATATATATATTAAAATAAAATTTTTAATATTAATTAGGATCGGGTTTTTGGAATTTACCTTCCTGCTTTTTTCTCTTGGATTGAAGTATCTGAATTAAAATATATATATATATATATATATATATATATATATATGAATTAATAAATATACATAATGGTATACACGCATATATAAAAATATTATTCAAGGGTTAATAAAACAGTGCTTAATGTAGCATAAACAGAGCTATTCTATACATTATTCTATATCGGTGTCACGAAAGCGGAGTTTCATACACTACTCGATCATCAGGTGCATATTACAAACTGAATTTGTAATATGACGTAGGATAATGTATATACATACATATATATATATATATATATATATATATATATATATATTTACATAAAATAAATTTAGATGTTCAAAACCATTGAATGATCATTTCAACATGAAATCCCGAATTGGCTTTGTAATTTTAATTACATTGAGCCCTCGACCTGTATCATTTTTTAATATTAAAATATTAATATTAATTAGGATCGGGTCTTTGGAATTTACCTTCCTGCTTTTCCTTTTAGATTAAAGTTCATATATATATATATATATATATATATATATAAGTTCATATATATATATATATATATATATATATATATATATATATATATATTGGTAACTGCCATGTCTATACCCCACTTATATACAATACTCTAAAAGTTCTCTTTTCTGATTCCAGACGTAAACCAAAAAACGACTTGGTCGAGTTTCAATTCTGGCCAGAAGCAAGTGGATGTCTAGCTACACTGATGAACTGTGATAAAGCGAAACAGGCTTGTATGTAGATGACGAATATATATATATATATATATATATATATATATATATATATATATATATATATACTAGCTGTATAGCGCGGCGTTGCTCGGGTGTGATGAAAGCTTTAAAACTAATCTATAGTTCTGGAGCTCAGACTCTTTGAACCTTGGCACGAAAGACTAAAAAGCAATAGTTGTTTCCAGTTAAAGCGAAACCATAGACTGAAAGAAAAATGAATGGATGTAAGTCAAATTTTCATTTCCTGGTATCGATATCAAATAAGTTTTTTTGCGTCGTAAACTGAATTTTGAAGGCTAAATAAGTCCTCTGAGTTAATGGTATCACGGCTGAGACTAAGAACTACAATTATACATACTAAGAGCAAAAACTAAAATAAAAGGGCTGAAAAAAATACAAACATACAGGCAAATAAACAGGCACACACAAACATCTTGCTTTTATAAATATATATATTATCGATTTTCTGCACTATTTGCAACCTTGAAACTTCTGAATATCGTTTCTTATGTATTTGTCTATGAGTGTATCAAATTTGATTACAATAGGACCAGTCCTTCTATAACCCGATTTTTTCGATTATCGATTTTCGATATTTATCGGGGGGTACCTCGACACAAAATCTAGCTACGAACACTCGCAGATGCTTATAGTACAACTGTGCAAATTTTCAAGAAAATCGGTTTCGCCGTTTCGGAGTCTATATGTAACTGACACACACACACACACACACAGAGACAATGTTCCATTTATAAATAAGTTTACACACACACACACACACACACACACACACACACACACACACACACACACACATATATATATATACATATATATATATATATATATTTAATCGTTTCACCCCAAGCAAGGCATGCCACTGCTACTATTGCGCTTGGGGCTACATAGGGGAATGTAAATAGAAAGAGTGGTTAGATATAGGAAATGTCAGAAGGGGGTTGATAGATAGTTGGGAGGATGGGAAGAGTGTTTGAAAGAATGGAAGCGAGTTATTGTGTTAGGAGGTGTCTATTGACCTTACATTTAATCTCCTGGAGATTGTAGCCGTCGGGGAAGTAGTCATGTGGAAGGGAATTCCAGACTCGCGAAGTACGAGAAAAGAAACTGTTGGAGTAGAAGCTGCGGTTGCATTTTATCGGTTTCACTGTAAAATGGTGGGATCTGGTTGCTAATCTAGTATCTCGTGCAAATTCGAACCTAGGGGGCACCATTGATCTAAGTTCATCGGTGCAGGAGCCATGGAAGTATTTATAGAAGAGACACAGGGAAGCCACGTCGCGCCGGTAAGAAGGAGACTGCAGGCGGTCTGCCAAGTCAGTATCGATCACATTACAGACCCTCCGCTGTACCTTGTCGAGAAGCCCAAGGAGAATAGCAGGGACACCCGACCAGATATGGCAACAGTATTCAATGCACGGGCGGATGGTAGATTTATAAATGTGCAGGATAGATTCAGACGGAAAAAACCTCCGAGCCCTGCACAGAGAACCGACTTTCATAGCAGCGGATTTAGCAATGGATTCGATATAGTCATTCCACTTGAGGTCCGCTGAAAGTGTGAGACCAAGGAGGCGCAGTGTTTTACTCTCTGGGAGGCAAGACTGGTCTATGCTAATGGGAGGTAGGTGCGGTTGTCTATGATGGTTAATTGATAGTAGCTTCGTTTTAGAAGCATTAAAATTTACGGGCCATTTCTTACCCCAGTCCACTACGGATTGGAGGTCCTTTCCAAGCTCGGCTGCAAGGTTAGCTTTGTCGCCCACACCAGATTTTTGATCGAGGCGAGAGTAAATTGTGGTGTCATCGGTGTACATACCTACTTGGGATATTATGGTATCGGGGAGATCATTAATGTAGATCAGAAAGAGCGTAGGACCTAGGATAGAGCCTTGCGGGACACCTGCGTTCGTATGGTAGCTCTGGGAGACATGTCCGTTTAATACCACTTTCAATGTGCGGTTAGATAGGAATGACTGGATTAGTTCAAACAATTGTCCAGCTATACCATCGCTCCGCAGTTTGCATAGAAGGCCAGCATGCCAAACTCTGTCGAACGCTTTAGAGATATCCAAGGCGACAAATCGGGCTTCGCCATTCCTGTCGAGTGCCTGGTATATATACTCGGTGATGGTCGTTAGCATATCGGCAGTAGACCTGATGAAGCGGAAACCATACTGCTTGTCCGAGAGGAGCCTGTGTTCTGTGAGGTGCTGAACGAGCTCGGCGTTGATAAAGGCCTCGAACACTTTGCCAAAGATCGGAAGAAGGCTGATAGGGCGGTAATTTGCGAGGTCCGAGGGTTCTCCAGAGTTTTTGAATGTAGGAACTACAGAGGAAGATTTCCAACAGGCGGGAAAGCAGGAAGCAAAGAGGCAGTAGTTGTAGAGCTTAGAAAGGACAGACGACAGTTCAGGGGTACATTTCTTTAAGACTATGATTGGGATTCCGTCTCCTCTGCTCGCTTTGTGGGGGTCAAGTTTTGAGATTATCTTGACCCCCACAAAGCGAGCGGAGGAGACGGAATCCCAATCATAGTCTTAAAGAAAGTTACAGGTTGCAAAGCTTGCACTGTCGCGAGAACGAGGGACAGTTATAATGCCCTTCTCTCTCAACCCAAAATTGAATTGCCTGGCGAGCTTCCAAACTGTCTTTTCGCCCCTACTAGTCACAAAATGCAAGGGAACAAAAAACTGACACGGGGAAAGCTCTGGAATCTGAACTGTAGGGATGATGAAGAACAGTTTTGATGGACATCTCTGTCAACACTGCATGACCAGCCTCCAAATTGTCTTCTCGCCCCGACTGCGTTCATCAAACTAAGGGTGACAAGAATTTTTTAGTAGGGTGTGTTTAAAACTATGGAATAACAAAAGTTGGTAGGTCAGCTAACGTAAAGTAATGATACTCTAAAATTACAATTATTCATAAGTGATCCCTCTAAAACGACTCAAAACGTCTTGAATGCACCTTGCACATTTGCAGGATGGGTGGAAAGAAGCTAAAGTAATAGAATTATTTTGGTAGTTTTATTTACTTGTGAAAGTGTAGCCCAGAATGACACAAATCTTGACACTGCACAAGCATTCTCAGCTAGCATCCCGTGACGAAGTGTGGCAGTCCGTGGTACGATTCCTGAGATTATGACATCGTGTTCATGATTCTCCTTATGCAATAGACATGAAAACCTATCAAAAATTGTCATTCTAAACTGATGAGTACCGGATCCGTGATAGATTAGCGATAGATACCCACACAAGCGGTCGATCTTCAATATTCAAAGTGGTAAATATTATCACACTCTTCTCTACTTCGACTATGATACTGTTCAAAATAAAGTGTTTTATAAAAATCGACCAATGGCCAATAAAGATATTTTCACTATTAAAACAAAGAGTTTCCTTTCACCTAATCTATATATACAGGGTTTATCACAAACATGTAAACAAACATTTGGGGCGGATTCCTCACACCAAAACAAAGACAAAAGTCCGTCGGTCGAGCCGTGTCCGCGCGAAGCGAGGAACCGTTACAAGGCTGTAGCGTTCGCTCCGTTCACGATTTGCGGTGCGGGTTCAAAGCGTCGTAGCGGTACGTCGGTAGCGGCGTTGTGGTCGTGCGCGTCCAGGTTCGAGGAGGAGTAAGAGCTGGAGTCAAGTAGCTTTAGCTGCGTAAAGGAGGCAACGGTTTTCTTTGGGTGTCTCGCTGAAAGCAAGCGCTGGGGTTTAGGGTTAAGAGAGCTTACAATTTTAAAGAAAGTAACGCTGTGTTGCGCTGTAGAGTAGGTTACTGTTATGATGTCTTTCTACGTGTAATGGACTCTTCCTCCTATTATAAATAATAACCTGCGTGAGTTCCGGAGACGCAGCTGTTATGCAGTCTAGAATCAGTCGAAATGCAGCGCAACTATACCGTTCGGACTTACACTTCTATTTGCTGATTACTAACACTTATTATTTTATATATTGTTCTGTTATTCTAATACACTGTTTGAACTTACCTTCCTGTTTCCGTGTTTTTCTTCCTGGCCCAACAGGCCACAACAGTTACATTAGTCATTTATGTACATTCGTGACCTAATCCGCCTTCAGCATTTAATGTGTGTAGCAGTGAGTTAATAGCGAAGGGTTCCGTTAAACAATGGCAGATTATCTTACACACTGTCGCCCGAATTGTAACCCAAACGGATTTGCGGACAAATGTTTTGCCGTTCTTTAGTGTTAGAAACCCGCCCACAATGTTTGCAAGAGCATCTTTTACACGCCCTGCATACCGTTTATATACAACACTCTAAACCCTCCCTTCTATGATTCGATACGCCTATGGCTTAGGGCTTAACGACTACGACTTTAACCAATCGGTCGATTTTCGATCCCGGCCAGAAGCAATTAGATGTCTAACCACACTGATTATCTGTGATGCAGCGAAACAGGCTTGTATGTGGATGACGAATATATTTATATAGGCATCCGCAGACAGGCTTGTTTTGCTGTATCACAGCTCATCAGTACGGTAACACATCTGGTTACTTCTAGGTAGGACTGAAATCCGACCGAACTGACATCAGTCGGCGATTCTACGGCAGAGTTATATATATATATATATATATATATATATATATATATGGGGGGGCGGTACAAAATTGTGAAATTTCGATATCAGAATGTACTTCTGAATAAACAGAGAGATCTTTAGTATGTGTTAACACAGAAATAAATTTAAATTGCAATAATCATTATATTCTTTCATTTAGTCACAATAGATTTTTTTTAAAATTTCGCTAAGCAGTTACCTTTTCATTTCTACCTAACACTACTAACCTAATGGTCAAGCGACATACCTCCCACTACCATAGAATAAATTACTACTAAGATTCCACTAGCTTAACCTAATAATAGCCAATATTCCCTCACCCCTTCCTTTACTAGATCAAGCCTCCGGTATTAGAATTTTTCATCAGTCTTTGTTTAAACGGGGCTGACAATACATGTCTTAAACTGACAGTTTGAAAATGGCTACTTGCCCTCTAAACGTTATATGAATTTACAGATATATATATATATATATATATATATATATATAAGTAAATAACCTAAAGAACTAACAAACCTACCAAGGTTTCACCTAACTGGATCTTCGGTGAATGTTGGCCAAACTTCACCAAAGATCCGGTTAGGTGAAACCTTGGTAGAATTGTTGGCTCTTTAGGTTATTTAATTTTTTTGCTTTGCTTATGTATTGAGTGCTTTTTTGTTATAGATTACTCGTCTCGGTTTTTTCTTTGGGCTACGTACTTTGACTGATGTTCATGTGCTTAGCTCTTTCTTTTTTTACAACCATTTTTTACCTTCCGTGTATATACTCGGAGGGTTTTTTGAAAGGAGTATTGTAATAAGTTTACATTTATATATATATATATAGTCATCCCCAGACAGATCTGCTTCGCTGTATCACAGCTCATCAGTACGATTAGACATCAGATTGCTTTTACTCAGGATTGAAACCCGACCGAATTGGCGTCAGTCGGCGATTCTACCTCAGAGCTATGGGCGCTCGGTAGAAGGCAGCATATATGAAATAATTTGTTTGAACATTATTTTTGATCGATATAGATATATAGTAGATGTTCTGTTTATAATAAAACAGTATTATATATTTATTTCTACCGGCCTGATTATTTACGATAAATTTTTGTTATGTAAATGTGTGTCATTCGGCAAGATTCGAACCTGCGGCCCCTATCCATATAAGGGAAGCCACCAATTGATCTGGCGCGTCTTAGACCTCTCAAATCCTGCCGAATGGCACACATTTTCGCAACAAAAATTTATCATAAATAATCAGGCCGATAGAAATAAATATGTAATACTGTTTGATTATAAACAGAATATCTACTTAAATACGAGTATCGATCAAAAATTATGTTCAAACAAATCATTTCAAATTATCGGTTGTTTAATGACCATTTCGTTAATCTTCGTTAATTTTCGTAACATTGAAGTAGATAGACTAAACTATCGCCCGGTTCACACTCCACCCACGTCTATTGTACAGGTGTAGAGGCTCATCCCTTGTTCCCTGTTTAGGATGTGGTTTCCGGCTTTCTCTTTTCCAATCTTTTCACTTTTTCTTTTTCTTATTTTTTCTTTTTCTTTTTTATTTTTTTCAATTGGAGTAGATAGACTAAACTATCGTCCGGTTCACACTCCACCCACGTCTATTGTACAGGTGTAGAGGATCATCCCTTGTTCCTTGTTTAGGATGTGGTCTCCGGCTTTCTCTTTTCCAATCTTTTCACTCCTACGTAGCCCCCTGCGCTTCAGTGGCGTTACCGCCTTGCT